>JAFIRS010000167.1:0-600000 GCA_018342105.1 Gonioctena quinquepunctata
CAGAGAAACACGCGCACGCCGCACGGCTTACAACCATAGCGAAAGTCTCGTTACAACTTTTGGTCTTAATTTATTCCATCTAGCCCTCTTTCGCAACGCGCGATAAGGAACTACGTTCCAAAATGCATAGATTAAGGTGTACCCACTGAAAAGCACAAAATAAAATAATTAATGAAAAATCCTTTTTGAAGACAAGCTTTTATTCAAATGCGCTAGAAAGTAAAAAATAATAGCTTTGGATGTGCGACGTAGGTTATTCCGTGAGTTATATATCCGAAAGCTTGTCGCGCAAAGTTTTCAGTTCGAATACAGAAGCGACAAGGTTTTGAATCTATAACTCACTGAATAACCTACGTCACATCAAAGCAATATTACTCTTTAGACATTTGAATAAAAGCTTGCTTTTAAAAGTTTTTTTATTAATTATTTTATTTCATTTTCAAACTCTTATCTTTGTTGTCAACTATCTATCATTTTACCTAATTATAACTTGAGACGTCAGATTAAATATAATTATTTTACTCCAACCGGTAAGTTAGCCACTACTTCCAACCTAACCCATAAATTTTTTCTCGGAAGTATGTGACTTGTTCATCTGTATTTATTTTAAATTCAACACCAGTTTATTGTCAACAATGTTTTTGAATTTCTTATGAGAAGGATTCTCACCCAAATTTGGCGGTATGTATTTGATTATATCATATTCACATTTTGTTTTTGACACTCCTCAGTATCTTAGTTGATAATTATACAGCCTGAAACCTACGAGCTAGTATTTACTACAGACAAGATTCACTGGATAATCTTTTGGGGTATTTTACTCGTGAGTTTCTTAAATTAAATTAAATTAAAAAAAAGCTATATATTTGTCATCACGCACAAGTTGCCACTTACAACTTTTAGTGATCTTTTGTTTATTCGCATAATGTATGTCTTTGTATCTGTAGTGAATAAACATTATTATTATCATTATATATCTCGGAAACTGCTCTAATGATATTGATGAGATCTTGTATTTAGATAGGGTTTTGCTTTTTAAGTTCATCTATATAGGCGTCTCTCCTGAAAAAACGCGATTTTACACACTTTCTTGAAATTACGAATCGATATGTCTAGCGCCATCGCATAAATTTTCAAGGTACTTGCATTGTTTCTATTGAATGTTGGCCTACTGGTACCTCCAAACTCTGTGAGATGGCGCTATATGACATTATCCGAATCAAATGTTAGATATGTTTTTCTTTGGTTAGTCCAAGAAACTCATACGGTTTATTTAAAATATGTATTTGTAGCCAACCTGTGCACTAGGTAAGATTGCAATGCAATTGTATGTAATAAGTATGTGATTCGTATCTCCGAAAGAAAAAAAACTATTTCACAGAAAAAACCACCGAGCAAAGCTCGGTCGCCCAAAGATATTTATTAGTTGAGTTGTGTTGAAAATATTTAATAAATAGCATCTCTATTGGTTTCTTTGATCAGCTTACTGACTACAAAAGTTCCAAGGAATTTAGTACTTTCAGGGAGACTGATATCATCATAAAAAACTTTTACTTGGATATTTTCCGTTATCCCAGATCTACAATGAAATTGCATGCAGATTGTTTTTTCGGAATTCCCAATCAGATGATCTTTCTCGCACCAGCTAGTGAATTCCTTTGCTGATATATTAAATTTTCTTTGTACTTCCTCAGGGCTCACAGTCATATCATCAGCATGAAGAATCACATAATTTGTGCTTATATGGAAATGTGTATGAATAAATAGTAGGAAAATTAGTGGACCTGAAATGGATCCCTGAAGAAGTCCCAGATCAATCATATGAAAGTTCGAGCAATGCTCGTTGATTTCATTTGAAATTATATCACACCAACCACGACAAAAAAAAATCACGCAATTCTTATGAACAAAGTTTGCTTCCGATGATGTTGGGGTCAATAATATATGACAACATTTGTAAGAAGCAATTTTGTTCGACTTGCCGAAACAAAAGAAAAATCTTCCTTTTTGAACATAGGGGGCACTTAATCAGGCAATTTGGAAATATTCCCAACTATAAGTAGCGATTTAACATGAAACAAACGATTCGGCGATGTACAGAGCAGTACTTTCCATCATTCTGGTGGAGATACAGTCTATTCAGTCTATTTCAGTTGCACAACTATCATTTGAGTTCCTCATACCAAAATAAAAATAAACTTTTAACACCCTCCATTTTTGATATACAATCAAAAATGAAGGCCTTGCGGAGAAAACGGTGTAACGGGTTGATGGAAAAACGGTATAACGGGATAACGGGCAAACAGGAAATGGGCAAATAGGAAAACGGGATAATAGGAGAACGAAAAAACGAGATAATGGGAATACGGAATAACGAAATAACGGAAAAACTGGATAACTGGAAAATGGGATGACGGGAAAATACGATAGCAAGAAAACGAGATAACGGAAAAACGGGATAATGGTAGAACGGAAAAACTAAAAAACAGGATGAACGGGAAACTGGATAACGGCAAGCGGGCAGAGTCAAAGGCATAACCTAGATGGAACAACCCAAAAAAAACATAGGAATAAAGATATTCTACGCGGACGAGTTTTGAGGAAAAACAAATAGGGAATATAGAAATTTGGACAGGACGTCTGTCGGGTCAGCTAGTTGTGAATATAATTCCATTACCTCATTCGTTCGAACTTGATTTCCCCTTATATTCTGTAACAACTATATGACAAAATTACTGAAATATATCTAGTATATCTAATATATTTTCTTTAAATATACAAACTGTTTTCTAACTGAAAATATTCAATCAATCACATATGTTCAGAACCTCCGATACCTCTGATAACCATTTTATACAAAATATTTTGTATTCTTCAGATTCACTGGAAAAAAAAAGATTTCCTGAAGGCCCATTGACAACATACAATTTATACAAATTATTTCCAAATCGGTTTCGAAATATGAAGATAAACATTTTCTAAGGTTGAATATACCTCCCACAGAAAGCGATTTCATTAGAAAAACTCTCGAATGTTATCTATGAGTCAATTGGAAATTTGATGTATATTTTCAATATGTCAGCTTTATTCGATGACAGAAAAATTATATCCTTCTTCTTATGGTCTCAAACAATTGAGGATAGGGTAGAGAAATAGTTTTTGGTAAGAGAACTAAAGCTAATGAATACGTTGCTGAAATAAATCATGAAGAATCAAATTATCTATAACATACATAAGATATCACATCGAAAAACAAATTGGTTCTCACCTTGTGTCTTCCGTATCCTGTGAAATTGTAGTTCTCAGGGTCGGTATTTTCACCTCCGGTTATACTAGGAATAAATTAACCAATGGTTAGAATTTGCTTTTATTTATCAATAAACGTTTAACAAAAGCATATTCTAACCGTTGGTCAATTTGTTCCTAGTATAACCGGAGGTGAAAATACCGGGACTTAGTATAATGGAAAAATAACCATAAGTTGGTATCTATGTGGAAAATAGTTTTCATATTATCAAGTATACTGCGATGTTTCCTGTTGGATGAAATATCGCTCAAACAATAGACATAGTAACGACATTCAAAAACTAGAAGTATTGATGAATCGAGCAGCCATCATTTTTTGGGATAATTCGAAAAGAAACGGTAGTCCTGAAGATGCCTAACCATATTGTTTTCTTACTTTTCTAGATCCACTCTCAGCTGAGGATCTATTTGAAATAGTATGGGCGATGGAAAAATGCTTTTTTAAGAAAGACCAGGAAGTGAGTATTTTTATAGAGTTTGCATTGATTATTTGAAGAAGTAGCAAGAGTGAGCAATATATAATCCATGGAGGAAGTTCATCGAAGTTAGTATAGGATGTTATACTCCATGGAGTTTATTATCTCCTCAAATAGAAATGGTACATGTTTCGGGCCTAAACAGGTGCATCATCAGCCAAAAAGGAGACACAAGGTTTATTGATTGACGTTTTTCAGAATGCCATTCTTTTTTTCGGCCGCCATAGACCAATCCGAAACATGTACCATCCCTAAATATTGAAACAATAAACTTGGAGTATGTCCAAGAGTTTTCTCAGAGATATTATTTATATATACTTCGAGTTCTAGAAATGAATGAATGTATACGTCATTTCATGTTCATTTCGGTTTCACTTATATTTTCAAGATCAGTCCCATGTTCGCCTCATTGGATTCAAAGTGTGAAAATCCCTTTTTTTCTCACACCAACTTTCAATCAGATTTAAGAGACAAGATGTAGTGGATCATCAAATAATTCATCAATATTGATGCAGTTCGACCAGAAAGTGTCATCCTCAAGACGAATAATGTCTTTCCAAAACTCAAATATACATTGATTTGATTGAAAATATGAACAGGATGTTCATGAAATCAGATGTGAAATCATCTGCGAATGAAAGATAAACTAGTCACTATCTTCCATCGTTCAAGATAACATCTTCATGTTGAAAAGGGAAACATTCTCAATTGAATATTGAATAGATAGATTTTTCTGTGAATTGAAATATCCACGATAAAAATTGAGTTATTTTTGATAAATGTCTTACAGAAAACAACTACTTCCCCGGCTAAAGCCCCGCTGGACATTGAACTACATCTGATAGATATTCCGAAAGGACCCTAGCCCAAAAAAATATTCTGAAATTGGAAATTTGTATTTTCATTCAGATAGTTATTCGATTTTCCATTTCAGCCTTAATTAAGAACTCATACAGATGAATGAGGCAAGAAGAATGTTTTCCAAAGAAGTAACTCATTTGTAACATTGACCCAAGAGAGGCCTCGCATTCACTTGGTCTTCAATACATTTTTGTCGACGAATATCTATTTCACGCTTCCACGATTATCGAAAAGACCGGAAGAAATGGGAAACACATTTTCAAGAAGCAATCTCACTTTGCAAGGATGAAAAAAGTAAGAAACATTTCTTTTGGAGCCACACCTTGAAATCAGTGTTTTTTCACATCAAAACCTGTCAAGGGGTTTGATACATTGATTTGTTTGAAAATATGAATAGGATGTTTATAAAATCAAATGTGGAATCATCTGCGACTGAAATATAAACTTAAGTCACTATCTTCCATCGTTTAAAATAACCTCTTGTGGGGTATTCATGTTGAAAAGGAAAACATTCCCAATTGAATATTGAATAGAAAGATTCTTCTGCGATGAAAATGAAGTAATTTTTTGGTAAATGTCTAACAGAAAACAACTACTTTCCCGGCTGAAGATTTGTTGGCGATTTCTCAAAACAAAATTATACGATGAATATACTAGATAGACGAGAGCTGAAGCCCTTCAAGAAAGAGTTACAGAAAGAACACGAAAGAGGAAACAGAAAATACACTAATTGTGAATTTGGCAGATATCATTCCCATTGTAAAAAATTATGTAGAAGTATCCCCGAATAATGCTCAGGAGAAGACTAATCGAAAAACTGCGTTTTTATGGCGTCAGAGGTGTATCTCTCGATACAGTCCTACCGTACCGATTTTCGAACTATTTCACACGGGGTACCTGAGGGATCGGTTCTTGGCCCGTCACTCTTCATTATCTACGTGAACGACCTTTTTCACTTTATGTCTCCTAATAAATGCGTGGCATACGCTGACGACACGACTCTAATGAATACTTCTACTGAGGCAGATAGTCTTCTTAATTCCATGACTGATTCTTTGAATAGGGCACAGAACTGGTTTAGTATGAACAACTTCCAATTAAACAACAGCAAAACCCTAAAACTTGTTTTTACTAATGGAATTTCGGGCGGGAATAAGTGTGTCAAGCTCCTAGGAGTAGTTATCTATGATAGACTATCTTGGTCATCCCATATAGAACGGTTATATCTCAAATTATCCATTTCAATATTTCTATTACGCAACATAAAAAATCAACTCTGCGACAACACTGTACGGTCGTGTTGATTCTGTTTCTTCCACACACACCTACATTACGGCATACTGTTATGGAGAAACTCTGTTCATTCGTGTAAAGGCTCTAAAATGCAGAAAAGAGCGATAATAATTATTGCTGGGGCTGGTTACAGGGATCACTGTCAATAAATCTTCAAAGATATCTCTCTCTCTCTCTCTATTATGCCTGTTCCCTCCCTAATCATCTATAATATTGTTCTAGAGATTCTCAAAAATAAAAATATTTTTTGTACTTATTCCGACTTTCACGATTATCAAACTCGTGGAGCAAACGATAAAGGCTCAACAAATCACAGTTGAATTCACTGAACGTTAGACTCTACAATTTTTTACCTCAAGAGGTCAAGTTTTCAATTGCAACTGTTTTAAATTAAAACTGAAACGACACATACTGTTCCACTGTTTTTACTCTATCGACGAATATCTAAGAACGCCCCCACTTCTCAATAATGTGTCTTGAGTTCTTACTCGACATAGTCATGTTCTTGTTTCTCAACTGTGTAAATTTTGTATGTCTGTTCCGTCAAATTTTTTGGTGTATATTGTAGTTGTAGTGTTATTTTTGTATGTCTGTTTTGTGATATTTTCCGGTATATATTTTAAACATATTTTAATCAATTCTAATCAATATTAATCAGCATTTTGTACCTGATTGACTGACCAAAAACATAAGTGTAACTTGGTCAAATGAATTATATTCCTATTTCTATTTTTTCCTGTCCAAATCCTTCAGTAGACAATGAAAAAGGTTAAAAAAATAGTACAAACTTTTATACAAATGAACTAAAAAGGAAAAACAATATTCTTTAATTGTTTGACCTCGGTTATTCAAAATCAAATCACTTTATTTCTTTTAAGACAAAATAATTGCATAAGAAAGAGTCAGTCGGTTGTGGATGCCACCGCATGGTTATTCGGTGGGTACTTAAAATTAAATGAGGGAAATAAAACCAAAAACAATGACACAGCATATTGCGTATTATGACGATCTGAAATATAGAAACATAATGAATTTACATATACACAGCGGACAGAATATTAACTTGCAATTATATGATGAGTATATAACAAATACAGATTTAAAAAATAAAACAAAATATTGAGTTAAAAGTATTTATTTAAAGAATATAGACAACCAGATATTCTTTGAGTGGTTTCTTGAAAGTACTTTCAAGTTTTAAGCTTTTGATAGAGATAGGAAGTTGTTGAAAATCATTTCACCGATTCTAGCTGGAGCTCTATAAGAAATATTGCATTAGGAAAGTTGTAATAGTACGACGGGTATTGTATACGTGGAAGTCAGTGTTCATGAAAAACAAGTCCCTGTTTTTGAACACATAGACACAGACTTCAACCTGTACAGGTTAGAATATCGAATGTTTTGAAGATTTCTCGACATAAATAGACTTTTTTTTTAGAAATGAAGACGTTATTCGACAGTGTAGAGTCTCCCCGTAGGCATATACCATACCCTAGTCGACTTTCCACTTGTGCGTAGTATAAATTTATCAATTGTTGTTGTGTCAAAACAACTTTGAGAATACTGAACATATAGTAACGAGATGAGGATTTGGAAGTCAGAGACTTGCAATGTTCTTTCCAATCTAAAAGGGAATCAATGGTTATTCCTAATAATTTACATCTGTTATTCATAGACAATTGGGTGCTATTTGAAATTATATCTACATATACCATTCCACTCTGATGGGTATGGAATTTTATAAGGTTGGTCTTGTCTGCATTAAATTAGAAAGCCAGTTGGCAGAGGGCAGTTTAACAAGATGCTTTTAATTTTATTTGGTTTTTGTTAGATATCAGTAGAGAAGTGTCGTCTGCATAAATTGTTATCTTAATATCCGGATAAGCATTTGTGATTTCATTTAAATATAAAATAAAAAAAGCAGGGCCCAAGACGGAGCCTTGGGAAACACATATATGATATCGGTATTAGCAGATGCAATATTCCGAGATACATTATTTTCATGATGTTCAAGACTTACATACTGAGAACGATATTAAATAAACGATTCTAGCCATTTCAAATGAACACCTCTAATTCCATAGTTATATAACTAAGATATCAGAGATTCGTGGTCCACGCAGTCGAAGCCTGACCTCTTCTCGGTCTTTACAGTTTATCAGATTGTTATAGAAGTCATAGGTTGCAATTGTTGTTGATTCACCACGTCGGAACCCATGTTGGCTGTTTGTCAAAATATTATGCTCATCGAGAAAATTCAAAAATCCATATTCAAAAACTTTCGGGAGACTTTTGGAAATTGTTATAGGTCTGTAATTTTTCAAGTATAAGGATTTTTTTTTTATAAATAGGAATGACATTTCCTTTCTTGAGGGTTGTGGGAAATTTCCCTGTTTCAAATGAGAGATTTAATAAAAATTACAGAGGTTCAATCATAACATTTATGACGTTTTTAATCTGGACCTGCAGATGTTTTATTTTTGAGTCTATCATTAGACAAATTTGACAATTAATTAGGAATGGTCTGAGAAATAGAGATTCTGTGAGTGGTAGACTCAAAATCTTGCCGCGCAAGAATACTTATTTTATATTCGCGGCAAGCTTTTGAAAATGATACTCACAGAATTACCTGAGTCAAACAATAAAATGAATTATTTCTTCCTTTTCAATGCATTTGTATAAAAGCTTGTCTTAAAGTTTTCTCAATAATTTTAATTCAATTCTTTTTAGTCATTCATGGAATCCGTCTGACAAACATTTATAGTCTACGACCCCAAAAAACCACATACCAATTTTGAATGAAATCCGGCCAAAATAACAGAGCACGTCGCTATCTTGGAGCCTCCATCTTGAAATCTTGGATTTTCACAAAAAATTCGTGATCTCTCATAGATAGAATCGAATCATAATCACAAAATTCGTCCGTCATATTGGAGCCGCCATTATGTTTTTCCTTTAGCAAAAATCCCATAATGCGTTGTCACCGAAATTATGCACACTTGCCAAATTTCACGTTATTCAGACAACTAGAAGTGGGTCAAAATTCACTTGCAAGATTTGAACTAAACATATATACATACAAATGTGAACTTAAATAAACGTTTGTAAAAAGTTGGAGAACTAAGCTGATGGAGCATGTATGATTAGGTTCTATTTAGGGCCGGCTTTACGAATTTGGCCACCCTAGGCGATAAATGTTTTGGCAGCCTCTGTCGCCCATATAATTATTTACATCTCTTGATTCCCGCAGTTCCGTTTGTTCAATCTAAACATGCCAGAAAACGTAGGTTCCAATCTCTCGACATAGTACTGAGAATAAGTCAAAAAGCTAATTAAGTTTTTACAGGTTTAAGACTTCTTTTGGTGCTGGGACATTTGAAAAACACAGATACACAAGAAAATAACTTTTTCAAACCGAAACCATAAAAAACATTATTTATACCAGAAATTTCGCAATTAGGCTTGAAACCCTAATGGTGCTTTTCTTGCTTTTGTATTCGCAAATTCTTTCACTAGGTCTTTCAGGTCGATCTGGCTTGCTCGCTTTCGATAGGAATCATAGCAAGACCACTACTATGCAGATAATTTTAAGGAATTTTTCATTTGAAAAAAATACATTCTGCAATAACTGCAGACAATGGCAAAGTGAGTAGAATTCTAAGACCAACACGTACGTTTGGAAATCCATTTTCCAGATTATGGTGGTAAACTTAGTTTGGCAGTTTGTGAGGGGTTAGGTGGCAATGGCCACTGAGCTCAGAACACAGTCTTAAAGCATCAATATCACATTGATCCTGACCTTCTTCTTTATTCTTAGGTATTAAAGCCTCTTCCAAGTTCGGGCACAACAGTTTGATCTCTGCCTAGTTTCTGTTTTTAATGTCGTGTATATTGTACAACAATCCAAATATACCAGATACTTCATTCAACTGGAAAAATATCTCCTTGACAGCATTAATAGCTGTCTCCAAAAGACGGAAGTAAAAATGAATTTTGAAACTTTTCAAGAGGTCAGCTATGAACTCTCATCTCTTGATTCATAGTCGAACACTCTCTTCTTTCTTCGAACTCAGACCTTCTCTTTCTCAAAATCAGTTTCTATTTCAGCTTCTGCTAATTCACGAGCATCGACGAAGCCTCTTTTGAGTTCCAAATCACTTTTGGCATTGCTCAAATACTCTTCTATTCTTTCAAGTTGGGAATCTCTCAATACATAATTCCTTTTCTTGCATTATCTCACTAGTTGAATTTATCTGGAACAAAGCATTGTGCCTCGTAACGAAAGCGACAATAAACTTGAACTCTGATATATTTTCAAGTAGTTCAAGTGCTTCTACTTTGGTTTCAATTTCACTGGAGCCTGTAAGAGAGAGAGAGAGAGAGAGAGAGAGAGAGGGAAATGGATCTTCAGATATTTTTTTCAAAGCATCACGACTTGACCATCGTGTATCACTCAGAGGTTTCACAATCAAAGACGGTACATCTCGGAGTAGAATCTCCCATTGACGTGTGGATGCTGAGAAGAATTCATAAGTTCGTTAGACCACATGAAAAAGTTAGTTACTTACAAGCAGCATGAAGCTGCATAATTGACCACAAGGTATGCGAGCATACTTCTTTGAACACCAATGTTTTTCCCTCTAATATTACTGCCATTGACATAATCTCGTCCTCAAATATTCTCAACTGATGACATACTATTCAAATCATAAATGAATGAAACTCAAAGTCATCTCCACATGTTTATAATTGGGGTTGAATAGACGAATTAGTTGAATCGAGAAACATGTTAAGGGTTTAGATAAAACCTATCTTCAGTCGAAGTACATAATCTACAATAGTACATAATAAAATTATATCCCAAATCGTGTATGGAACCATCAAACAAGTACAAGACGGAGTCTGAATACTTACCGGTGTGAAGATTTGGAACAGTACAAAATACAGAAAACATTATATCATATTGAATGGAGGTTAACAATCATTATGATGGATATTTCCATTCAGGGACATTGTCCAAGTTTGATTATAATCGAGAAAATGAATTAAATCCATGTTGTTAGTGTGAGCAAACTGAGTGTGCAAGACTATATCATAAACAATGCTAAGAATCATAAGGGTAGTGACATCTAGTGAGTTACATTGGTTTAAATTAGCTGGATTGGGACAATTGGCGCCATTTATTTTATAGTTGGTTCAATTAGTAGTAGTAGCCTTTAAAATTGATCTGCAGTGACATCTCCTAGAGAGGTGAATGAATTTAAAAACCAAAGGTAAGAAAATATTCCATTGTTGATCCAAGGCAATTCCAATCAATCAGAATCAAATGACAATAGATTGTAGTTGATAAATTATTTGAAAAAATTAAAGAGCCAAAAAAGGGGATGCATTCAAAATTAATTTGTTCATTCAAAGACATACAAAAAGTGTCATTTTTATTGAAAATTATTTCAAAAATTTCTTTAATTCAAAATGAAGATATGTTATTGCCTCCGACTGCGTGAGATTGTTTATTATATTAAGTTTGATAGTTAACCTCTTGAAACATAATTTTCTGGTCATCTTGTATCCATCTTTTTAGAGTTCACTTTTTACGCATTCGGGTTATTTTATTTTTAAATTAACTTTTTTTTTAATTTACACTTTTTAGTTCGGATATATCACAATATGGCGTCTGGTTGTCGCCATATTGATTTTTCTCACAATATGGCGTCTGGTTGTCGCCATATTGAATTTTAATTATTACTGTCATGTCTTTATTCACAACATGGCGTCTGGTTGTCGCCATACTGAAATTTGATTACTGTCATGTCTTTATTTACACTCGCAAGATTGAGACAATTCGATTGACGTGAGAATCATCAAAATCGACCCATCGCCAAGCCTTGATAACTGGCTATAGATTTACTAGGTAGGTGAGAAATCATACAGTCTAACTCCACCAAAAATAATTTTAATACCAATGTGGCACAAAGATTCCCATTAGGAACTGGACTTGTTTCGAAGGAGTAATCCTTCATCATCAGCAAAATGGAAGGGGTTACAAGCAGATCTGAAGTAAAATTTTATAATTACAAGGGCAAACATTTAGGTAAAATAACCTACCATTGTATGGTGGAAAAAATTATGAAAAAAATTACACCAAAAAATATTACTACAATAACATTATTGTGTCCGCATCTAGTTCGGGTTCACTAGTTAGGGACCGTGGTTAGTCCTAACAAACATTTTAAATTGCAAAGGATTTATAAAATCATCAAATACAATGGATGGAAATAGAAAATAGGTTAATGGTTGACATATGACAAAGACTTTTGACATCAAGTTTCAAAGTGACTGAGAAATGTTTGTGACCGTGACATCGAATCGAGAAAAAGAAGTAGCTGAGTGTGGTGTGTTATGAAATTCGATCTAGAGATGGTAATCAAAATAGTAAGGAGTTAAAAAATTTCAGGCTATCAAAATGAATTTGTTTATTGATACAATGTAAATTAGAACTTTCTATTGCCTTGTTAATTTCAAGAGTTTCAAGGAGATTGAGTCTTTTACCTTTATCGCAATTATGTAAAATTTCTAGGTCAGAGTTGGGATCAATATTTTCGTTCATAATATGGTCAGAAAAAACAGAATTAGAGTTAATAAGTTCTTTTTCAGAGTAAGAATCTATAAATCGAACGTGTTCAGCTAGTCGTGTTCTGATCTTGCGGCCTGTTTGACCAATAGATTTCATTATTGAATTTTAACAAGTTCTGGTTCAAGACAGTATCCAACAATATGTCTGTTGTTGAGACAGTGGAAGCTTAAAATACCTGATTCGAATAAAAGTTCTCTGACTAGTCTTATGCAATCTTCAGGTGGGATACTAGGGAAGAGGTTGGTTACATTAAATGAGACTAAGGTAAAACCTTCATGGATGATATTTTGGAGATTTTATCAGTTAAATCGTTGGAATTTTTCAAGAAGAGAGGATTATAAAAATCGGTCAAATCTCTGATTAGATGGTTCAGCCAAGACGCTAATTTCGAAGTAGGGAAATTACAGTAGGATACCACCGGTCTGATGGGTATATTTTCCTTGTGAATTTTAGGTAAGTCATATATATATATATATATATATATATATATATATATATATATATATAAATTTAGAAATAACGACTGAAAATTGGTATGAACAGTGGGGAATAACGGAGATCTTCAGTCAGCACAAGTGTTGAACTATGAAAAACTCTTTAATACGATAGCCGAGCTTTCGTTCCAATTTTGAAACTTCTTCAGGGTCCTAAAATATGTAAATGACATTTTTGGAAAAAATACTTAAATGAAGGAAGTACTTACAGTAATTTGAGTGGATGATAAATGAACATTAACTTAAAAAAAAACGTAAAATATGTGAAAATTTGTCGGAATGGTGTTATATCTTTGACGCTTCGAGTGACATTGAAGGATTTGAAATGACAACCTATGATTAATCGTCAGAAAAATATAAAATATCTAGTGGGTGTGTTGTTGTTTATATTATATTCTTTGAGAATCATCAGTTTTAATCCATTTTTAGAAGATAACTGTAGATTTTGCTAAGATTTTCGAATATGAATATGAACAAAAGAACAGATATCGAAAATCTTAGCAAAATCTACAGTTATCTTCTAAAAATGGATTAAAACTGATGATTCTCAAAGAATATAATATAAACATCAACACACCCACTACATATTTTATATTTTTCTGACGATTAATCATAGGTTGTCATTCAAATCTTCAAGTCACTCAACTCAAATATAACACCATTCGACAAATGTTCATATTTACGTTTTAAATTAATTCATTTATCATCCACTCAGATTACTAAGTACTTCCTTCATTCAAGTATTTTCACAATAATGTCATTTACATATTAGACCCTGAAGATTTCAAAATGAGAACTCGGTCTATCTATTAAGAGTTTGTCATAGTTCAACACTTTGCTGACTGAAGATCCCGTATTCCCCCTTTATATATATATATATATATATATGTATAATATATATATATATATATATATATGTATATATATATATATATATATATATATATATATATAGTGAGTCTGCGTAAGTTGGCTACATATGGAAAACTTTTTTATTATTAATTTAACTAAAAAAAGTTAAAATTCATAAAAAGTTCTGTATGGTCTAAAAGCCAAGAAGCGACCATCAGATATCAAATTCTATCAATCTTATACGAGGTATGTCAAAAAATATGAATTTTACTCAGGAGTAAAGTAACTTTATATTTCACCATATCGAAAATTGTTATGATGAAAAGTTGTTCGGAAGTAAAAACTATGTTTAAATATGCAATTACATCCTTCTTATTGGAAAAATTCTTTTTTTACAAATTTTTCTCAAATTATCAATACCGAACATTTATCATTTTTATTTATTACAAACAAGTTAAGCATTCCGTTCCGTTTACAAATTGAGAAGCATTTCAGCGATGCATTTAAATTAATACCATAATAATTCATTTTGTAGTAATAATTTAACGAACATTGTTAGCTCCCTCAATTCACTAACGCCTCAACATATTCGTCTCCTCTTTCAATACAGGTAACTGTTCTATCACGAAAGTTTTTCAATACCCTTCTAACCATAGCCGGAGCAATACACTGAACGCATTCTGTAATGACTCTTTCCAAATGAGCAACATCTGTAAATGGCCTTTGAAGATACACTCCTTCCTTTAGGTAACCCCACAAGAAAAAATGGAGTGGCATCAAATCGGGAGACCGAGAAGGCCAAAAAAATTTAGAAAACCGATGAATAACTCTTTCATTGAAACGATTTTCAAGGTATTTCCTTATATCTAACCTACTGTGGCTTGGGGCACCATCCTGTTGGAAATATATTTGTTGACATTGAGGGAGGTGAACATTATCAAGAAAATCGTCTGATTAATTCTCTAAAAAGAGGCAAATAACGGTCCCCATTCAAAGATTCATGAAAAAAAAGGTCCAATTATTTTATTTCGGTGAATTCCACACCACACATTTGTTTTGAATGCATACTGGTCCCGAGTTTTGATGGTAAAATTTGGATTAGTATCACTCCACCAACGGCAGTTTTGGCTAGAGACTGTTTCATTTGATGTAAATATTAATTCATTCCAAAAACGAAAATGTCTTGCTGTAAATGGGTTATCCTCTAACATTCCTTGGATATTACAGCAGAATTCAAATCGTCTATCATGATCTCCTGGTCTTAACGCATGAATGAATCGGGACTTGTATGGGTGAAACTTGTTCTTTTTAAAAAAAATTTAAACCGTATCTTTGTTAATATGATTTTGCACCGAAGCTGCCCTTTATCGCAAGGATATTTTAGGATGTTCGATTGCTGAAATCATTACTTCAAATTCCATGTCATCATTGGCAATCCGTTGTTGGCGTTTGTTGCTGAATTTATTTTCCACATCTCCAGAAGTCTTAAATTTTGTTAATAATTTCCTTACACATAGTGAAGATTTTTCTCTGGGTGTCGATTATTGAAATTTTCTGCACCTTCACGTTAAGTTTTATAATTTTGGCCCACAATTAATATAATTTCAATTATATCTTCAGTACTTAATGTTGTGGCATTTCTACCAAATTTTATAATACTTTCTACCGAATTTCGCTAACTACAACTGATGTTTTGAATGTCAGTGTCAAACATTGTACTGTCTGACATTCCTTGTCAGAGCATCCTAGATTACATGTACAATAATTACAGGTAAATTTTCGTTGTTATTGTAGAGATGTTTCGAGAAATAAAAAAAAATACTATAAAGTAATGTAACTTCATATTTGAACGAAATTTTCAATTCCGAACAACTTTTCACATTCACAATTTTCGACATTGTGAAATATAAAGTTACTTTACTCTTGAGTAAAATTCATATTTTTTGACATACCTCGTATAAGATTGATAGAAATTGATATGTGATGGTTGCATCCCGGCTTTCAGACCATGCAGAACTTTTTATGAGTAATAATTTTTTTTCGTAAAATCAATAATAAAAAAGTTTCCCATATGTAGCCAACTTAAGCATACTCACTGTATATATATATATATATATATATATATATATATATATGGACATAGCCCTCAGAGAAAAGTGTTGACCGTAGACACGTGTTTCGGGCTCTCGGTTCTCATCAGTATGGTGGAGAAGTGCAAGGATGAACAACACTTGGTAGAAAACGACAAATCAACGGAGTCAACAAACAGAAGCCTGCCGCTCATTTGTGATTTCGATCAGCAGACCCTGCATTCCAGGGCAACAACCAACGTCACCATGTACTCCATGTACTAGTGCCTCAACTCCGTCTTATGCTTTTGTGTACCATTGTATCTCAGATCTTGTTGTCATAACCCCATAAGTACCTACAGAAAAACTTTCAAACATAAGAAACAACAAGTTAATAATAAACATGAACTCTATGGCCAGAAGACATAATTCACTAGGAATGAAGATGAATTTTGAAATCAAATACTCGACCCAACTGATAAACAAGGGCACGTTGAAAATAGGTAGATACCTGCTCGCCCGGAATGCATATTAAAAACAGGCACCCTTTTCACAACGGAGGTATTAATAAATCGTCACGCACCTCTAAGGAATTTCATAGTGAACAAAGAAACTATAAATTATAGGTTTTGACAGCTCATTAATGCAATATGACCACGAAATAGATAAATCATTCATTTTTTTACATTCTTTCGGCTAACATAATGAGCCATTAAATACTAAGAATGTGATTTATTATGAGTAGAAGATAACTAACGTTAGGAATGTGACCCCGCGAGCCAACAAAGAACGATACATGGAAGGGGAGATCATATAGAAGCGCGAAACTACGGGCAAAGATAATGACTTGGGCAACAGAAGTCGTTTAAGTAACATGTCAAACCAGAAGTTTTAATCTTTCATTCGATTAACATGTAGTGCAGAAAGATGAGAAGTGCTCAACTTTCACATAGTAATCATATAACAATATAACATATAGAAGTACGGTAGCTATCAACCAAGTAACAGCTTGACAAGTAATCATCTTGCAGTGAAATTGCGAAATTATTAAGAGAGAGAATTCCAATCAAGTCAAACAGGAACTGCACGAGTAATGAATTCACAAAGTGAATACCCAGTTCAACAGTATTTGGTATTTATAAAAGTTATGTTATCAATGCTTCAAGAACGAGATAAGACACCGAAAACCTCTAAACGATAGTTCATGCTCTCATAGAAAAACATTTCCAATACAACTATAGTCTAATATACCATGCGATATAAAAGTAAATAAACAATTCTCGCGGAAATAATCAAAATAGTTATACAATTAAACTAATATCGTGTAAAACAAATATCGAGTGAATAAGTATTGAAACCTGATGGTCTGGAGTAAGTTATCTGTTTATCTGAATTTATGTTTGGTCAAATTGATCCAATTATATTTTTTATTTTTTTGAATGTATCTCCATATTTCATGTTTCCATTTCTAGTAATATTCATCAGCAGTCTGTTTAACAATTGATGGAATTTTCACTTATATTCAGTCCACTGACTTTGAGAATGCCAAAAACTGACCTAATGTAAAATCTCACTGTTCTTTGACTAGTTTATCATCATAACAGAATATAGAACTGATGGAAAAGGTATGTAACTATCATAAAATATATATGTATATTCTAATGTTTTTCCATGTGCATTATTTAACAATCTCTCTGAGATCGGTACGTGCTTCTATCTGAACGCCCCACATTCCCTGTATTAAGAGAAAGGGATATTTCTTGAAGCCGCTCTCGAAAAATAGTCTCGGTTCGACCATCCTCAGACAGTCGATGCTTTTATTACTCAAATTATCAACCTAACAACAAAGGAGTGATCAAGTAAAGTAATCAATTCATAATATTTGAAAATTCCTTAGCGTTTATTGATCTTTAATTGATGGAGAGAACCCTCTATAAAGGGCCAGTGGCGTAACAGGGCGGATCAGTTGTGGGGTCTTCAGGTTCTCCAACTGTCCCCAGTCTTAACAAGGGTGTTGCAGGTGTGGTGTGTTGATTCATAACACCCTGTATATGGCCAGACATAACACGGGTGTTTTGTTTGAAGGAGTGTACCCTCTATAAAAGGCCAGTGGCGTAACATTGTGAGTTCTAGTGCATTTTCTCTAGGAAAGAGAACATCATGAGGTGATTTTGTCGAAGAAAGATGAAATCGGATGTTTTTTTCATCTCATTTTCCATCCTTTGGCACCTATCTTCTCTATTGTTTGGTGGCTTTGACAGGTTTCTGTACACGCTTATATTTTTCCTCCTTCCACAGAATTGTACCACCACTGCCTTGGTGAATAAATCAAAAGTTTTTTTTTTCCATACCACTCAGTAATAGTCTCAAAATTCGCTTGGAGTATATTCAATATCACCACTCCAATATACATTGAGATAGATACGTGAGATATAAGATCATTTTGAAGATATTGAATATATTTGAAATTCAGATACGTCATGAAAACTATCTTAAACTAGAATTTTTTAAAGTTCAGCCTTGAATATTTTCAGAAATTGTTTTTTTTTGATGATTCAGGCAGTAAGTTGTAGATATGACTTCCGCTATGTTCTGGAGATTTTTTGTACTCCATATTATGGAACTTTCCCATGTAGATATTGTTGGGATTTCTGGTAGTGTACTAGTGGATTTCCGGACACTTCTTGAGGTGGTGATTGCTTTTTTGGATGTGACCCAATATTTCCAATATGTAAATAATGGTTACTGTCCATATTCGATGTTTCTTGAAAGGATTTTCACAGGTATCTTGATACCTGATGTTGAAAATGAGGCGAATAATACATTTCTGTAGAGTCTGGTTACCTCTGTAGCTTGACCCCAAGAGATTATGTTGTAACTGATTGTTGAGAATTTGAGAGTATAGTAGACGTTAATAAGACCATGTTCATGGAGATATTTTTTCAGGGAGAATGAAGCAAAATACGTTTTTCAGAGCTTGTAACAAAGGTGATTCATTTGGTCGTCCCAAGTTAATTTAATATCTGTTTGAGAACAAAAATAATAGCTCATGGATAATAACTTTGTACTAGACGATTTCCCTTTGAAATTCCGTCAATATTTGGCAGATCGTTCAAGTAGACCTATTTCTTGGTTCGGTTCTCTAGAATATATAGTTTATCAAATATACCTTGCATTCCTTGTTGCTTTGTTGTATGCCGTAAGCGCCGAATGGTATTTTCTGAGCAGAATTCAAATATCCTATCGAAAGAATATTAGGAGAACGTTATATATTAGAATGGATGGAAATGTATCCCAAAATAATGTTGAAACAGAACTCTCAATATATAAATTATACTAGTTATTCAAGTTTATGAAATAGTCTAGAAAAGTTGACAAAATATTGAAATATTATCACTGCTTGTAATGAACTCTTATATATAGTATTCGTCTCAAAGACAATCATGGAAATGTCAATTATCCTCTAGTTCTCAGCCTTCCGCTGACAGCTTATTAGAGAAAAGAGGGTTATACCGTAGAATATTGAGCAGATTCTAATTATTCTTCAACTAGCGGCAGATGAAGATAAGAGGCTCTCAGAATACATATTTCGGAAGTATCCATTCATAATTGTAAACTCTAAAAAGGTGACTTCGTAACATATAACAATTAACACATTGTTAAATCAACAATGTTCCCTTCATGAATATAAATCCCTAACATGTACTGAAAATTAAGAGAAAAATTTGGGTTATTTGGTTATTTTCAGCATGTAATCTGGCAGTAACGACTTCTCTCTCGATTGGTTGACTGAGATATCTAATTTTTATTTCATTTTTCAGACCTTCATCATGTACTGAAGCAGGGAAGAGAACAGCTTCATACGAATATAAATAACCTTTTGAAAACTGAAGATTCATTATATTTATTCTATTCCATGTTTTGAAGTGTGTGCATATATGCAAGAACATATAGCAGACCGCGAACGCGTCTAGATATATAAATTGAATGTGTGAATAGAGAATTTGATTTTACTATGTTCAATCAACGCAATATTAGAACAACGAGATATAAAAGTACAATTGATGCGGTATTCACGAGATATTTAAATAACTTCGAATCAAAATTGTTTATTTCCTATTTTAGTTACCATGAACCTATAGTTTCTATTTTAGATTGTAATAATGTTAATGATAATGGTGATGATACAAGAGTTGTCGAAATTGTTAACGATGATTCATAAAAGAATATTAAATGTATTTTAACGTTTCTAATAATTAATACAATACAATTCATAAATAAAATGCAATTCATAACCCAATTACCCTAGTACCCATCTAAAAAATGTCTAACGCGCCAAAATACGTTTTCACTTCTGTCGGCACTCCCGGAGTGCAACCCGGATTTTTTTATATTTGTCTCTCCCCAGTACCCTGATCCCACTTTTCACTGCTAATAGTCTTAGCATAGACTCTGGGATTATTATCGAGTCGAGAAAAAAAAATCCATTGGGAAATTTAGTAGGAATCAGAGGTTATTCTGAAGAATGTTCTCATACACAGAAATAATATCTTGCATCAAGCATTACTGCAATGACTCAAGTAAATGATTTGGTTGTATATAACGAAAGTGATGATTTTTTTGTTTCAAGAAAGTCATTTATTCAACATATTCCTTGACAGAACACGAATATATATACATAAATGAAAACGTTATACATGTTGGATTGATAATGAAATTTACTCAATTTGAGAAAATAACGTATTTACTTCAATATAACCATTGCTTTGAGTTAGAAATCCATTCATTTTATTGAAAAACACTTTTTCCAATTCAAAACTATGGATTAGTCACAACAAGAAGCGCATTCATTCAATCCAAGAGAAATATTTTGTGTCAAATATTGAATACTTCGAATGGAAAAAGTAATATTAATGATCTAAATCTATGAATTATTCATAATGAAACTTTCGTTCATTCTATCCATCAAAACCATTTGTTTGAGTGAAAATATTGAATAACTGGATCAGAAAAAATAATGTTCTTGATTGGAATAAATTATTATGCATGATAAAATGTTCAATTTCTCCCCTAAACTGCTTATGCATTTCATTTTTGAAATGTTTGAAGAAGTGAACTAGATATTTTGTATTTGAACATTATTTTATGAAGGATTTTCTTCTCGGTTATACTCACTCGTATACATTGAAATAAAACAATCCGTGTCTCCAAAAACTGAGTTGCAGAACAATCCTCCATGACTTTCAGGCAGCCTCAACTTTAGAGGCTTTATAAATAAATTAAATACAATCTGAATAGTCAAGGTTATCAATTTTATGGCTTAATTTCTCATTCAACCTACACCCCTAAAAATGCATATACATAGTCTTGGATTAAAAAAATATGGTATTGGAGAAATATTAGGTTTCTCAATTCGAAAAACTGATCAATTTAAATTTTGAGAAATCAGTTTTTTTTTTCGAAAATCTACTTGAAAAAATTACATTTCTTGTTTAATTGAAAAATGTATATTTAACTTCTAACTTCTCGTATCAAGGAAAGAACGTATTCTATCAAAATATTATGCTTATCAATTCGGAAAAATTGTTAATATCAATCTGAAGAAATTATGTTTTTTCATTTAAAGCAATGCATTTTCATATGCTTGTTATCAATTTTTAAAAGTTGAATAATTTATATTTGTATTTTTATAATGACATGCTTGGCTTAAGCATATATTTCAATAAAGTGATTCTCTTCCATTGAAAATAACAAATATTTCGAGTTCACAAAATATGCCCAATTCAAAGGAAAGATTAACTTGAATTTTCCAAGAAATTAGTTTTCTCAACTTGAGTTTTTTTGTGTGCACTCTTTGGAGAACGGCATTATTTTTAAATGATTCATACCCGCAGGATGTTTTTTACGATCTATATTATGAATTTATTGAGTTAACTGAATCAGTATACTTTATAATAATAATGATATAACTTTATTTGCAATGAATACAAATACATGGTTGGGGAGGATGCATTGAATAAAGTAGTTAGCGATAAGTGCAAAGCAAAATTAGGCACTAAAAAAGTACAACAAAAAATATACCAATAAATATACAAAAAAAAAAAAAAGATGATCAACTCACTTTACATTACAAAAGGAAATGAATAAAATCAGTTACATTAAAAAAAATAGAATTATGAAAATAAATATTGTAATGAAGAGAGGAAATACTGAGCATAAATTAAATGCTAAATACGACGAAAATAACAATACAATAAAATTAAATTATTAAAAATATTACAGTAAATTCATGTGAATATAAATATATATATATATATATCATATGAGTGGCATTTATAAAATAAAAATTCCAAAAAATAAAAGGCATATAAGAACTAACTAACTAATGAATAATAAAAGTGTGAATGAAGTTTGTGAACGATAAGAATGTAGTATAGATAAAATATGAATTGGATAAAATACAATGAAGATAAAAGAAATATAAGTAAAATACAATTCATGACAAACAAAAATTATGAGAGTATTATTATAAATTTATAAAATTTATTCGCAATATAAAACATCAGACACATTTGCGAACAAAAAACAAAGTTGATAGAAGGTATAGTATTTCTAATCCCAATTTCGGGAAGGAATTCTCTTTGCAGTCGCCGCCTTGACATAGGCGTCGGTATATTATTTTTCAGTGGTATTTTTTCAGTTACTTATTCTTACAATCATAGCAATTGATCACCCCATGTAGAAGTAGACACATGTTATCTCAACTGAATTTCATTATTTGTTTCGAAAGGTCTCCAGAAAGCCATATTGATGAAATTATTTTCATTGGATAATTCTTAACCTCGCCAACACACGGCACTGATTAAGAAATATTGTGAACTGTGTAAATCATGCGGATTCACATAATATATGTCCAATCCAGCTAGCCGAGCTTCTATTCCTCAAATATATTTGAAAGCGCCTTTACTAATAATCTGGGCAACTAAGGACACGCGTCAGAACTTTTTTATGATTGTACCAGGAATGCTTTGAAAGTAAAAACTTTAACGATATATCTGTTACATTTCTTATTGATATGCTCAGAGATACAAAGTAATTAAGAGTAGCTCAAGTTATCTTATAAGCTCCAATCGACGACTTCCTATTGAAAATCTTAGCGACATCTAACGGCGAATAGTCATTGGAGTTGAGAAGATGAGCGACAATTCATTCGGACAGCACGATCATATCAAGAGGAATGAACATGCCATTATCGTCCCTTACCGAGCTAGTTGTAATTGAGATAACTTGTGTTCTGAAACTTGTCAGCCATGATTCAATGAAGTAGAATTTGTTCATGTAAAATTAACAAATGAATTAGAGCATTTTCCTTTCTTCTGCGAAAGTAATTTCAAATCAGTGAGTTATTGTGTGACATGAAATTTTGACAAACGAGATATAAGCCATCTTGGAATATATTTTTTTAATGAGAACGTCAGATAGTTTTTCACGAAGGAATGATATCTTGAATTGTCTATCTATGTTGTTCAGTAAATAGCGATTAGATTTATTTAGGTCAATCCGATAATTTATTACAGTCCCGTACCCTAGTTATTTTTCCAAATGAGTTCAGGTAGAATCATGAATATCACATGTGATATATCAGATTGAATCGAGATATCAGTATTCTGTATTATCTGATTAGATTGCTTTCTCTGTCAAGGCTTCATTGGGATTTAAAGAGGGTTTCAAATTTTTATATATGTTTTGTGAATTCATTTCATAGATTATTTTTCTGAAACCCTATCATAACAAATGAAAAATACCGGCTATGTTACCTTTCTCTTTTTCAACCTTTTTTTACCTTATCCCAGCTCAGTCAGGTACGCCTATGAACATTAATCACTCCTTCTCAGTAGCCGGTTCCTGTAATCGGTGTTGCCTACTATGGCACTGACGATTCGATAAGAGAAGCTATTCAGTGGAGAAAAGTGAGGTTAGAAATTGAAAAATAAACACCAGTTTTGCAGAGAATAATCAAATTGTTGGTTTTTATTCAAATCAAAACTTATAAATACCCTACTCTGCGATAGCTACCTTATACTAGCAAAACAATGATATAAAATAGTGCAGCTTTAATGATTGTGACAATGAAAACTGGAGGAAGAAAGTTTGAACTTATTATCAGTCTTTTTGCATGGAATTTTATGAAAGTTCAACCCAAAACAAAGTAACCAGTCACCAGTGGTTTAGACACGTGTAAGTTATTGGTTTATTGTGAAAAGTTGCACTTTGGTGAGTTCGGATATAAGTCTACCTTGATGCCGCCTCTCGATTGAAGTTTCCAGTCCGTTAGACGTATTTCTGGGATCTCAATGACAGCTCCAATGCACTCCGTCCAAGATTTATCCTCTAGATCAGGTAGGTGGAATTATTTACTTCTTCAGTTCTGCTTTTCAAGAATTATTTTTGTTCGGGAATTTTTAATAACAGGTTTTCTTGTATTATCAATGATGCTTTTCTTGAAATTCTCAACGTGGCTTCACTTTTTTGAACTTTTTCTTGATCCATAGCAACACTCACAAATTTTTATTTTTTCACAGATTTCCGAATTTGTATTACTTCCTACCGAATTATTTGCTGTTCTAATTAATATCAATGATTTTATGAATGATATCTAACTCTTACATACTATTTACTATCTAACTCTTACATACTATTCACAAATTCTTATAAAATTATAATTTTTCAATTTCTGCCATTACATTTTATTGTATATCATCACTTTTCCCACACAAACTCTTTCGAATCCCATTAGTGGGTTTTCTGTTGATGTGAATTGTCATACAGGATGTTCAAAACTTATCTATACGTTGATCTTACTTTAATTCAATGTTTGCTATAAATTTCAATTTTTATATGGTTTAATCGTGGATTTTCATCAGATATATCTTGGATATATAATTTTGATATCAGAACTACTTCAGGAATGACCTCTTTATACATATGTATCGACTAGAGCACAGAATAAGGTTCTATAGTAGTGAAAAGGTAAATAAAATTGTAAAATAACATAGCATTAACGATGATAATGAAAATAAATAATAATAATAATGATAATTATAAGTTTAATCATTTAACAACATTTGATAACATAACAATATATATGTATATATTTAATCCTTGGAATTTGGAATATTCTTCGATTTTATAGAAAACTTTCTGAAGAAGTATTTGACGATTAATGAAACATAGTTCTCATATACTTTCTCTTGAATATCATTGAGATTGAAGTCATTCTCGTATATCAAATTCTGCCAGATTCTGATTTTTTTATTTTTTGTAAAGTATAGTCTTGGCTGATCGAAATCAGAATGAATTATATTTTCTCCATATAGAGCAAAGATCAATTTTGTTTAATAAATCATAAAATAATTCTTCAATTTCAGTATTGAATATTACTGACAAATCTCAGCACAAGCTGATTTGTATGCTCAATTAATTTCAAGCAATAATCTCTTGATGAGATTACACTCATTTGTAACAACTATGCGTTGAGGAGTGCATTGAGAAAATTTCAAATTTCAAGAAGTTGAATTCTCGTATAACAAATTCTGACACAGCCAATATTGTTTTTCACGTTATATTGCTGAGAACACATTCAATGGACAAGAAGCTGATGCTTGTATGGTCCACCTGATCGGTCGCCCAGCAGCTAGAAGTACCCTCCTGATTGCAACTACGTGAAGTCCAGCTACGAGCTACACAATCCACAATCAGAGGTACATCGTCGTCGATAAAACCGACAGGTTTAGCAAATTAAAGCAATATTTCTTTCCTTTTCTTTTTGGAAACTAAATAAATTTGTCATACAGAATGATACATATTTGTTATCCAATTGGATATTATGTTTATTTTTATCCCAATTCAACAAAAAATTCTGGCGCCCATTCAAATTCACAATTCCTTGAACCTTTGCTTGAAACATAAATGAATTTGAAACTAGCAAGGCGGTCCAAAGAAATCCACACCGCTCTTCTCTGAATAGTATGGGCATTCTTTTACAACAATGAACTTGTTTAACATCACATTGGCGCCCAAAAGTTTAAGTGACTACTTGAAATTGTTTTTTTGAAAAAAACTTATCTTTTGTTTTTTCCTTCTGTAAGAACACAGCAATAAACTTTAAACATTGGTCTGGAAATTCACTGCTGAACTTGTCGAATCTTGAAGATTTTATCCGACTTTATTTTTCTGAATTGATATTTGCTTGCTATAGTGATATTTTGATATATATATATATATATATATATCTTGCCTACAATACTGCGTCCTTTCAGGAAGCGTACGTTACTGCGTCCACCAGAAATACGCTATCTAGGTCAATTCTGATAGAGTATACTGGTTCTACACAAA
The DNA here is from genome assembly GCA_018342105.1 of Gonioctena quinquepunctata. Classification (NCBI taxonomy): domain Eukaryota; kingdom Metazoa; phylum Arthropoda; class Insecta; order Coleoptera; family Chrysomelidae; genus Gonioctena; species Gonioctena quinquepunctata. The sequence continues at coordinate 26,381 of JAFIRS010000167.1, forward strand.
AAATCCTACTCAAAGCTGGTTTCAGATTATCAAAAACTTGAAAAATAAAAAAAGTATTCTTATATAATATTGCGTCCTTTCACCATCATATCATTATCACGTCCGGTGAATAATTTGTTTTCATATTTAGTATGATACTGCGTCCAATTTGCATTATATCTTTCATACTCAGCACGATACGGCATCCAGCGCTGTTGCCATGTTTTATTACACATTTCCGTTTAACTCGCTTCGTTCATATGCTGTCATTCTTTCCGGTTCAAAATTTGTAATCCATTTTTGAAACACTTGCCGACATCCCATTGAGCTGAAATTCGGCAGGTGATCATAATTCCGGTGATAATGCATTATGAAATTTCCAAAATGACGGACAAGTTTTGTGATTATGCTATGATTCGATTCAAAATTGGTATGTGGGGATTTTCAGGAACGGAGAATGTGAAATTTCTGTCAAAATAAAAAATTCAAGATGGCGTACAAGTTTTGTGATTCGATTCAAAAATTGGTATGTGAGGGTTTCCGGGGTCGGAGATCATGAATTTTTTGTCGAAATTTATGAATTCAAGATGGCGGCTCCAAAATGGTGAAAGAGTTTTGTGATTATGGTCCGATTCTATTCAATATTTGTGTGTGGGGGTTTTCGGAGTCGAAGATTATGAATTTTTCGTCAAAATTCATGAAATTGAAATGACAGCTCATGGAATTACTGTTAGAGATAAAAACAAAATGGCGCTTCAAGATGGCGGACGAGATTCAGGTTATGGTCAATTCTTTAAAAAATTTGTGGGTTTTCATGGTCGAAAATTAGGAATTTTCTTCAAAATTCATAAAATCAAAATGGCGGCTCCAGATGGCCGATAATTCTGTGTTTATGGTCGATTCTATTCAAAATTGGTATGTGGGGGTTTTCGGGGTCAGAGATTAAGGATTTTTGATCAACAAACCAAGATGGCGGGCGAGTTTTGTGATTATGGCCCGATTCGATTCAAAATTGGTATGTCGGCACGACTCGATGTCGGCCCGATTCGATTCAAAATTGGTATGTCGGGGTTTTTGGGGTCGGAGATTACGAATTAAGTCGAAGATTATTGATTTTTAGTTGAAATTCATAAATTGAAGATGGCAACTCCAAGATGGCGAATGAGTTAATCTCTAGATAGTCTCCTCATTGAAGGACTAGATAGCTCAGAACTTACAGGAGAAAAAGGCCCCATAATATCGATGATTTAACAAAAATGCATATGTTAGAGCGTACGTATTGAATTGAATCTATGAGTCACGGAATAAACTACGTCACACATCCAAAGCAATTATTTTTTACTTTTCATTGCATTTGAATAAAAGCTTGTTTTTAAAAGGTTTTTCATTAATGATTTCATTTCTGTAATGAATTATGGAAAAATCCTCAAAAAAAGGAAATAAAAAAAAATACTCCTGAAGTAATAAATGAAATTATTTCTCGTCGTAATCCTAAAGTTACTTTTATAGTATGTAAACCCTGATATGTTCTTTTTCGAACAACATCTCGTCATCATTCATATATAATTAGTATAATAGTAAGTTATCCTGATAATAATAAATTATGGTTATATAAATGAAATCATTTGAATAATCCTATTATTGTAATTAATCAGTTTTGTTTCCTAAATTAATTATTTTCTGATGTCTCCAAATGATTAGCCCATTAGGTATGTGTCTTCCTTCACTTCCATTATATGTATAACTACACATAAAAAAATATCATAATTGCTAGGGACCAGTCATGGATATGATGATAAAATATGGTGTTTCATAACAGCAACAAAAACATGAAAGATACAACACGAATACACATCCTCGATCCCAACAGACCATAAAATTCCCAGAGTTCTTTCATTTGGAATTTACTACTCGAAAACTATTGAATATTGGAAAAATGTAGGAAATGATATAATTATCCAACGTTTCATAAAATTCACAGAGAACTGGGTTTTGAAATCGTTTATGTTGTCATATATTTGTTTTTTTTGTGCTCTTTCAGGTAGATAACCACAACACAGATTTTCCTTTTCTCATCACTTACCTGTTATGGTAATACTAATTGAGAGAATCAAACTATAGTTAATATAACGTCCTCCTTTTCGGAAAATGAATTCCTTGCTAATCAAAAGTGTATCTATTCAATTTTCCATTATATCAACTGAGGAATAAGTGTGGGGCCTAGGCCCGCCACGTGTCTAGGCCGACAAGGGGTAATACTTGTGACGATCCCAGACATAGCTGGGTAAAGTCCATGTCCCCTCTCAGTTAACATGGTAACATACCTAGTAGCTATTGAGAGAAAGTAAGCGGCGGATATGGTTGATGCGAGAGACATCTTGCTGATATTGGAATTCTCCTGTAGACATGGGTATCCAGGGGAAGAGGACCTCCCCATAGGCTTGCCGTTGCCTCGCCACAAGGTACTGGACTCTGGGGAGCAGGGTGATAGATAGTTGAACGATGAAAAACATACCGTAATCGGTAGAGACCTTTATCTATGGGCACTGATGAATGTATTCTTTGCTGACTTGGCGGGAAGCGGCGCATTTACTCGCTCGGGTACTGACATCGCAGAGCCAGTAGTCTCATCAGGCGGACCCACCGTGGCTGAAATGATTCGGTAGCAGGATAACCTAGCGCGTTGATCCAGCGTATCCAGATTCCCATAGTGTGGGGTAGGGTGAGGTACTCACCAGCTTGCTGTTGTTACCACTGTACATATTGTTGCTGTGGAAGTAGTGTATTCGTGACAATGAATACAGATACGATTTGGGAAAAAAACTGATTGAGCTCACAGGAATAGTACGCTATATATATATATATATATATATATATATATATATATATATATATATATATATATATATATAAATAAATTAATAATTTCCGAAAGATTCGTAAGTAAATACATTTCAAAAGAGTAGATCATAGGGGGCTTGATATGTGAGGTATCTGTGAGGTATTTTGTACATTACCCTTCACCTATCCAAGACCCGGGATTCCGAGACTCCCTGCAAAGCGTATCAGTTTCCTGGGAGCTGAGTTCCTGGTGGATAAGGGCGTTAGTGAAACTCCTTCGAGGAACTCAAGCCTTTTGCAAAACAGCCCTTGGCAGTCGCGAAGCAGGTATTCTGCAGTTTCAGCGGAATTCTCGCAGTAACGGCACAGTTCACTGTCTGATCTTTCCAGTTTTTTGGGGTGATACCTCGGAGGACAATGTCCGGTGAGCAGTACCAGTTTCAAGTCTTGCTTGTCCAACTCGAGAAGCTTTCTTTGGCGATGAGCTCAAAAGCGTTTTTGCTTGTCTTTGCCCCGGAACCTTATTCCAGTGGGTTTAAATTTTGTCAGCTTCCCAGCGCCGAAACTCTTTCTTGATGTGGGCTTTGAAAATATCACAGAAGGGTTTCGGGCCAGAAAATTGGGTATTTGCCCCTTCCAAGGCTGTGCGCTTCCGCGTTGCCTTTTCTGAATTATTTGCAGCCACATCAGAGTAACCTGATTATTCGTAGCCAGTTTGTAGTCCCAAGTCAGTCTAGACTCACAAGTGTGTGACTTTAGAGCTTTCAGTGCTGCTTTTTCAAAGAGTAAAACAGAAATAAATTCTCTGAAATCTTCAAAATACAACACAATATCACGATTCCTAAATCAATAAACTTGTCAGATACTCATCTGAAAAATAAGAAATAAAATCTCCATAACAGTCAGTTTCAGAATATATTTACATTTTTGCAGAATATGTATTTTGTACAAATACCTTTATCTTCGCTCAGTCTTTGTTTTCTAATAATTGTGAGTATTTCACCTTCAATTCTTCACATTCATATCTCCTCGAGGGAAATATTTTATTTCCATGTTTTCGAAAATATTCTGTTACAATTTTTTCCTAATCTGCTGTCCATTTCATTCCTCTTTCAATGTTTTTTTTTCATTTTTGTTTTTCTAGCCTCATTCACACTATCGATCTTCAGGGAGTATTCTCCCATTCCTCCTCACAAAACTAACAGTGATTAATATTATCTTTTTTGTTGATGGAACCTTATGAGGTAATCAAAAAAAAAATATTCTACAATGAAAAAGAGGGAATTTTTGTGGCATAGAGAACAAATTAATAAAATAAAGAAAAAAAACATCCTCAGGTGGGAGTCGAACCCACGACCTTATGATTTCTACCTCTACGCTCTACCATCTAAGCTATTCGAGGACATTGGAATCGACACACACTCGTGAACCCTTTTTTTCCATAATTTAATATTAATGTAAGAAATGAATCGAAAATCAAACGTTCTTATCACTGGCCGTCGAGATCCATTACCTGTCACTCAACTTCATCGACATTCGAAAATTTCAGTAGCAGATCTAAGCAGATGATCTCTAACCACTGATAAGATTTAGCCAAATATATAAGGTGAAAGTGGAAATATTGTGTCCGTTATATATAATAAAAAAGGGGAAATTATGTGGCATAGAGGACAAATTATTAAATTATAGAAAAAAAAAGCATCCTCAAGTGGGAGTCGAACTCACGACCGTATGATTTCTTGCCGTACGATCTACTATCTGAGCTATTCCAGGACATAGGAATCGACAAACACTCATGAACCTTTTCTTCCATAATTTAATATTCATGTGAGAAATGAATCGAAAATCACTCAACTTCATTGTCATTCGAAAATTTCAGTAGCTGATCTATGCAGATGATCTCTAACCACTAATGAGATTCAGCCATATAAGGTGAAAGTTGAAATATTGTGTCCGAAATATATAATGAAAAAGGGGGAATTTTGAGGCATAGAGGACAACTGATTGAATTAAAGAAAAAAAAGCATCATATGTCCTCGAATAGCTCAGATGGTAGAGCGTATGGCTAGAAATCATAAGGTCGTGGGTTCGACTTTCTCTTGAGGATCCTTTTTTCTTCTTCAATTTAATAATTTGTCCTCTATGCCACAAAATTCCTCCTCTTTCATTATATATTTCGGACACAATATTTCCACTTTCATATTCTACAATATTCAGTTATATTCCCGTAAGAAGATATATTTTCATTCGGATTGTTATCTCTGGAGTGGAAGGACGACTGTCAATTTCGTCATTCAGTCTTCCAGTGCTTCTGGGTATAAATGGTAGTGTTTCGTTTTGATCCCTTGATATTGGATTCTCGTGGGTAGAAGGTAGTTTCTCATTGTGTTTGCTAGGGCTGGACGAAATATAAAAAAATTCATTGGTCGTGATTTGAAAGAATTTTAGAGCAAAGATCGAAAACGATTGTTTTTTTTACCTGAAAATAAATGATGACGAAATAATAGAAGGAAAAATGTGCTTTTTCTGAGATGAGTAGGATCCAAATGAATGCGAATGATACAGGATAAATTGAAATATGAACTTAATAACTTGTCTATCGTATTGGGCTAAATGTTGGATCTGCATCGGAGTCGCCCACATGAGAATAATGCTATCCCAAAACAACCGTCTGTGGCGTGAAAAGAGAGAGCGTCTGTCCAGTTCACTTTTGGAGCATGCCCGGCCTTGAATATAAACACTTTGGAAAAGTCTGCAGTCTACATAAAAAGTTAGAGTTACCACCTCACAATGCTGCAATCAGTCAACCAAACTATCTAAAAGTAATTTGTAAATAACTCAATTTCTTGAAAATTAATAAAAACACTTGCAATTCTCAAAAACTCATAAAAGTCATTTCTGGCGAACAAATGGGGGAAATTGATGTAATTCACTATTGCATTCATATATGATACGTTTTCCTCCTCATAAATCTTGAATTTCTGTAAAAACATATGAATGTCTGGTAAAAAAAATTCAAAGAAGTTCACAGAAGACACTGACCAAAATGTATTTTGTACATGGTTGCCAGACTGAGGACGCATCATCATGCTACAGGTGAAAGGATTATATTCAATGTATATTAGCATTCACGATTTAAATCGCCCCCCAAACAGAAATTGTCCGAACTAAATGTATACTGGAACTTTCAAAGACCGTATAATAGTACGTCCTTCATTATGTTTTTCTGGTGTACATAACTTCCGCATTTGATAATGAATGTTTTCTGTTCCCATATGCCATGGGAGCTCTGGAAGCGGAGTACAATTTCCGAATATATAATTCGATGGTTCGTTCGACATAATGGAATTATTGTTGGAAAACAATACTGCGTCCGGCATACGGACGTTGTATCGTTCAGGACGCGGTAGTGTATGGTCAGAAACCCACGTACGGACGTAATATTGTACGTGGGATAAATATATATATATATATATATATATATATATATATATATATATTTATATATATATATATATAAATATATATATATATATACTTAAATCCGGTTCAAATCACCCTGATCTCCTTGTTGGAGGTGGCTCATACCTTTCTGACCGTTCACGAGACACCTCCACTTTTTTGCACAAATTGCAAAGCGCAGATATATTACAATATCACAAAAAGATAAATGAGTAGTGAAATAAGGTTATAAATTTCTTCGTATGATATTCACCATTTCCTTTTCACTAGGTTTTTCTTTCAATCTATTGAAAAGACCAACCATTGAAGAAATATATATTACGACCCTTCCAGACGAACCTTGAGTTCGGTTAATAATTTCAATTTTCATTCCTTCATCATAAAAAGATGGCAAGAAATCATCTTCGAACTTTTGAACTAATTCATCCCAATTTCTGAAATTTTTCCTGTAATTGTTATACCAAATCCATGCTTGATCTTTAGATAGATCCCCAGCAGATGAAAATAGATCGTTTTTCGATACATTTCGTGCAAAACTGAAAGCATAAACTTTTTCCAGAAAAGATACCAAAGATTCAATACGAAAATCACCACTGAAATGAATATTCCATTTATATGGAAGAACTGGTTTTAGAAAATTGAAATGAGGTGGCAGTTGACTTGAGCTAATGAGAGTGAACGTTCGAGCAGATGACGTTCCCGGTATTTCAGCAGCTAAATCTTCCTCCAACTCTAACATTTCTAATAGTAGAATATTTTTACCCATTTCCTCAATTTCGTTATCACCTAATTTGTTCATTCTACCAGAAATATGACAAAGTCTGGAATGTATACTCACTTTCACTGATTTGACTGAAGAAATCAATTTCTGCTTTCAAACTCAGTAACGTTTCTTCAATTTCTGATACATCCTCATCATGTGTATAACAATTAACAAAACCCTCAGAAAAGCTACGATTTGAACTTTCTTGACTCAAAAGTCCTCTTAATAAATGTTTACGTTTCTCAACATCACCTGTTGGCCAACGTCCCTAATTTTAATCTCATAATCAAGTTCATAACTTCTCAGATGATTAACTTCCATTTCAAAAAGTTTTCAGATAGAATATAACTCATAAAAATCATTATCAAAAGTCCTTTCAACCACCAAAAATGTCAAAATATCCAATATGAAAAATATCAGGGTCAATAATATATATATATATATATCTTTATATATATATATATATATATATATATCTTTATATATATATATATATATATATATATATATTTTATATATATATATATATAAATATATATATATATTGAGACGATGTGACCCCGGGTCTTGTTAGATTACATATATTCCTAGATCTCGGTGGGAAGGGGGAGTGTTCTTTTCATAAACAAAAAAAAAAAAGAAACTAGCTTGATGAAGTCAACTATGGAAAACATCAGAACATCGTCTGAGGATGGAATATCATTCAGAAGGAGCACATCCCAAGCAGGTAGTTAGAATCATCATCTGTACTTCCAAGAAAAGGGTTTCCGATGACAAGAATCAAGCAGAAAGTAAGTAAAACTCCTTCGATGATTTCTTTCCCCTCTCCGCCACTCAAGTTATGGAATTGTACGACAACTGATAACAAGTCTAAGACTGTATTGAGAGAACAAGGTGAGTATGAATCACTTCATAGGTATGAGGTCCATACACTTTATGTAACGTTATATGTACTTTCTACGATGCAACTTCAGCACTACGCTACCATCTCCCAATCACATTTTCCTAACAATTTGTCATCTAGAATTGAAATACACACTTCATTGATGAATCTGAGCTACAAATATCCATCTTAGGAACAGAAAGGACAAATCTGGGAACATTATAGAGATGAGGATATTCAACTCAACTTCAACGATACCCTGTATTGTTCCAAGAATATTTCTCTGCTGAAATGACTTCCTAAATCATAGAATAACTTTATTAATCAAGCTGATCAATATAATAATAACTTTTCAGGTGGAAAAAAAATTGGAATTTAAGGAACTTCTACGTTACCCAACAAATTTTCAATAAGGTCTATCTACTTATTTCACCCCTCAATGAAAGATTTCTGATAGAAAAAATAGTATCTTTAGAGTTAGTAAAACCAAATCTAGGAAATATTAAAACCAAATCTAGGAAATATTATGATTATGTAGGATGACATTTCCAACTTCTACACTACCCTGTCGTCTTCCTAGAATATTTCTCTACTAATCCAATATATCAAATGAAAGAATGCACTTTTCTCATCAAGCTGATATACTTTTTACCCACCTTACTGAGCTTAAGAGTTGAAAATAGAGTTCCAAAGTAAAATTGGTCCTGTAGCTTGAGTTATCAACAAGACGTCAAAGACGGAAGTTATGGCTAAAGTTTGGTAAATGCCGTATTTATTCAGGAGAGAAACCTGGTTCCAATTGTAGAACAGATATCTTAGACCACTTTCATACAAGTTTCAGATTGCAAATCCATTCGGTAAATTCGAAAATTGGCAAATTCCAGTCGGAAAATTGGGAATTCTTAGAAACAAAATGCGTCTCCCTGGATACGATCCTTTTCCTATAAAAGCGAGCACCAAATCGATCAGAAATCACTTCCACTTGGGTCCTGGTCCTGACAACATCTCCTGCTATGGAATTACATTTAGGTAAGGTGACTTGAATCATTTTTAATCCATTTTTATTGAAACTGAAATTGTATCTATGAATTGAACTTTTATTATGAATTATGACAGTTGACATGGTGAAGTAGTTCAAACTGAAGCGGTCGACTGTGAGTTGTATTTTAACGGCGAGTTTTCCGATAGGGGTGTTTTAACGAGTGGTTCTTTATCGTTTATTTATATAAATGATGAGATTGGTATAATCCGATTATTTTACAGGTGATTGTTTGCACATATGTACATGTGTATTGTTTTTACTAATATTTTATGGTTATTTCTTCCTTTAGGTAAACATAATGGTTTGATATGTTGAATAAATTTCACAGGTTATGACTTATACCTATGATACATATATATTGCTTTACTAATGTTCGTTTATTAATTTTATCTTGAGCGTAAACTTATTATATTGGTATATTTAATGTATATTATAGGTAGATATATCGTTCTTCACTAACACTTACTTGCAATCATTTATTTCAGGACTATAGGTATATATTTTAATGATGTTTTATTTTATTACCGGTAATTATTTCCCATATTATCTTCTCCTCTTGTGATCACTAATACCCGATATTAATAATCTCTTCATATGATATTATGCTATTGGTATATTTTATTGAATTTTCCTGGTTATGGTTTATACATATGATCTATACATTTGGTTTTCACATATTACTCATTATTCACCACACTCATTATACACACTTACTCACACCCCTCCGGAATAAACCCCGTCGAGGCACAACATCACTCACACCCCTCCGGAATAAACCCCGTCGAGGCACAACATCACTCACACCCCTCCGGAATAAACCCCGTCGAGGCACAACATCACTCACACCCCTCCGGAATAAACCCCGTCGAGGCACAACATCACTCACACCCCTCCGGAATAAACCCCGTCGAGGCACCAAATCACCCACACCCCTCCGGAATAAACCCCGTCGAAGCACAACATCACTCACACCCGCCGGAATAAACCCGTCGAGGCACAACATCACTCACACCCTCCGGAATAAACCCCGTCGAGGCACAACATCATTCACACCCTCCGGAATAAACCCTCGAGGCACAACATCACTCACACCCTCCGGAATAAACCCCGTCGAGGCACACATCACCCACACCCCTCCGGAATAAACCCCGTCGAAGTACCCCATCACACACACTCTTCCGGAATAAACCCCGTCAAGGCACCACACTCACTTCGCTCCTCAGTAATCCACTCAGTGGAGTCCCATACTCAACTATTTTGATTTGGAATGTGTTTAGTGAATCCACAAGGCCTATGTGGATTGACTGATCTCAAGTATATGGCGTAAGTTCCAGGTGTAGGGGTATGTTCACTACTAATTTGGGAAGGTTTGATCTTCCGTTTGAGGTATTAAAGATTGACCCTCCTAGACCAATAAAATCGTGGGGCAAATGATTAACACATATTTATATATTGACAAGTGCTAATATAGTTCTCTTCCTTAGGTACTGGGAAGAAGAGGACGGATCCAAATGGAGTTTACTAGTACAACACGAGTACCTCCGGGAAGTCCACGTCCGTAATGAATAGGAAGAATAACTATCTTCAATTATTCAGAATTTTCTACTCATTCCCTTTATTTGATATTCTCCATTCATTATCACAAACCAGTCAACTCAGTTAAATTATAGAGTCAGTATTTTTTCGGCCACGATTAGTCTGTGTCTTACTTATAACAGCGAGTAAAATAGAGAGTTTTAGCACGACTGTGAAATAGTGGAACTGAATATGTTTATCATTGTCTCATTGTTACTTCTTGCCATAATAAATCCCGGTTTTACGCAACATTAGTAATACTAAAAAGTGACCGAGGATAGTAACGGGTTTGTGGGTAGGGGTGCACTCCAAAACATTCATGTCCATCAGCGGACGCTGTCCCTGCAAACTTCTTGATGTGTGGCGAGGTAAATATATTAGTGGACTATTCTCACACGTTGTCGGGAGTAAATTCTATAGGAATTTGGGTAAGATATCAGACTAATGAATTTTTAGACAGTTTCACAAATTTGTATTTTGAATACCTTAATAAACAACAGTCTGTCCTCCTGGACCTCAAAGAATATTGTAAAGATAGGAAAATTGAAATTTGATAATTGTTCCTGGTTTGAATCTAGAATACTTAATGGTGGAATATATCTAGGTCATATTAGTCGAAGCCTATCAGTACCACTTTAAATCCTCAAGTTATAGATATATTGCTCTAGAATTGATTTTAGTACTTGACTACGGCTCAACACGACAATTTAATAGCTAAATTGAGAAATGTTGAAATGAGTATGTTTGTAGTGCTACAATGTTACTCTCTGCTAAGCATGGATCCCGGCTTTACGCCTAAAAACTCTATATAAAATAGAACGTACTGTAAAGAGTGGCCGAGGATGGTAACGGGTTGTCTAGTATGGGTGCACACAAAACAATCTCGGACCGGTCACTAGTCCTGTGAGTCTAGCAACTCCTTGGTTGCGTGCTGGAAATGTACTATAGTCTTCATTCTCTCAATTGGCGATAATCAATCTATGAATATACCCGTGAAAACACCAGCAAGGTGTTTTGGGCATGAAACAATGTTACAACTACAGATATATTCCGATCACCTTAATATAATCCAATTTTCATCACTTCAGAAACACTTTACATAGCAGTATCTACTCAGATTCGAAACCAGAGACGATTTTTTTTAAGCTGAACTCTAATAATTTGCAATAGTATCTTGTGGAGAATGTAAAGCCTTTAATCGTTGAATTGTTTTCAAACAAGTGGAGATTGTAACTCTTGGCTTTAATATATGTATTTATTTAAGTTTGTCTTTTATTTCTCTTCAGCTGAACAGAACTTTGTATCCTAAAGAACAAAAAAAAAATAAAAATATACACAACGTGGGAAAATTGAGGGTCTGTCCTTTCAAGGGTCTCTCTATATAAGGCTGTGTGCCGACAAAAAAAAGGCTATACTAGGCCATCTTCTGAGAGTAGATGGATTGCAGATCCTGCTACCTGAGAAGTGGCGCTGACTATCTAGACGATCACAAAAAAAAAAAAAAAGGAAGGAAAAAAAAAGAAGGTTGAAAAAATTGAAAGTCGACCAGAAAATTTACCAAACAAAGAAGACCGGGGTGGGTTCGGTTACAATATATATAACGACTCTTGTGTAGCTGAACACTTTGAAATGTAAATATTTTGTGGGGATGCAGCTATGTTTTGATCAAACTCTGTTTTTACTTTTGTGAAAGCTTTCGAAATAAGTTTATTTCTTCTTCAGTCACTCTGAAAAATATGGTACAACTGATGATGGACATATTTAAAGGAATAAAATATTACTTGCAGTATCTGAGTATAAGATGAAATTAACATTCAGAAAAATGGTATGATCTTCAGACAGTAAAATGAAAAGTTAAGATGAAGTTTATAAATGAAATATGTATACAGGGTGTAATAAAATAGATTATAATTTTGTGTAAAAGGTTGATTTAAGTTACTGATGAATTATTGAATATAAGGTTTTTTTTTATTCAATTTTCATTCAATATCTAAGATATTGGAATAAATTATGTTCAAACTTTGAAAATCAGTCTTTTCATTCATTGAATTTCTTTCATTTTTTATGTAAACCATTTCTAAAAAACATCTTTTGAATAAATTACTTTCTTTAGCGGGTTGTAACGGCGGTTGCATAGACAATGTTTTTCAAATGGCCCCAAACAAAGAAATCAAGAGGTGTCAAATCAGGTGACCTTGGAGGCCATCGCACAGGACCATTTGTCGAAATTAGGTTTTCTTGGAATGCCTGTTGAAGGTAATCAGTTACTATTCTTGAATTATGGGGAGGAGCTTTGTCTTGTTGGAAATACATTCCCTGTCGTAGATGGACAGGTTATTCAGTTAACCTGTCCTCAATTTCGTTTTTCAGAAATCCTAAGTATCTATCTCCAGTCAAGAGTCCCTCAAATATCATTGGACCAATGATTCTACGACCGAGTATTCCAAGCCAAACATTGAAACCGAACCGCACTCAAAAGTTACCCTCCCTCAATAAATTTTGATTTTCTTGTGACCAATACCTTGTATTTTGTCGGTTAAATAATCCCATATTTGTAAACCTAGACTCGTCCTAAAATAAAATCCTTCCCAAAAAAGCATTGTTTAGCTGCACATTATTCTGCAAGATCCAATAGCAATATTCCATCCTACGTTCATAATCATTTTCGTACAAGTGCTGGTGCAATTGATATTTGAAAGATTTATAATTATGTTAGTGCAAGATTCGGCTTACCGTTTGGTTACTAATTTATAATTCAAACCCAATTTGCCTTAAAGAAACAGTCTTATCAACTTCTATTCGAGCTAAAACATTAATTTCCGTTCCTTCGTCAATGATAACGTTTGCTTCAGAATCATGGTTAGGCTCTCTTCGGAATTGATTTTCAAGACGATTAAAATAATTTCTCGCTGGACATTGTCTATCAGGATAACGGTTGGCATAGAGGTTTCTAGCCGCCACGGCATTTTTTCTACATTCCCCATAAATAATCAACATGTCAACTTTTTCATCCCTTGTCTAAATTAGGGGCATTTTGAATGAAAATAACAACAAATGTAAAGTCTTTTCCAATACACAATAAAAACACCGATAAACCAATACCTATTTATTTGACAATCTGAATGAATAATTTCATTGTTTTCAAAGTCTCCTTAGTAACTGATTACCTTCAACAGGCATTCGAAGCTATGCGAGTTCAGAAGTGCATTGACGTTAATGGGCAGCATTTCGAACAATTGTTGTAATGTTTTGTGTTCATTTTGTATTTCAAAACTTCTTGGCATTAAATTAGAACAAGTAATTGTATTATCTTATTTTCTTTTAGCTGTAATTTGTGATTTATCGCACATTTTATTACAGGTATGAATAATTCCTCTTAATAGTACTAATGAATGGTCACGATACCACGTAAATATGGTCCCATTTGAAACAATTGAGCTTTACCCCAAAATCGAGTACGATGAACTTTATTTGCTCATAAACAACGCAATTTAGTATTTTTGACGAAATTACGATTTTTCTAGCATTGGACGGGTGAATTGGAATAAATCAAAACCATCATGGCACACTTGAATGGAAAACTAAGAATTGAATCATGGAAAATATTGACGTTTGAAATGCCATTTATGTGATATCATTGGTTTCAGAAATTTATGCAGATTTCAGAAATATAATAATATACAGGGTGTTCTATTCAAAAATCGGAAGGTGGTATCACTTCCGCTGAAACCGGAAGTGAAAAAAAAATCATTTGTGAGTAAAAAAGTGCCGCTATTATGTATATGGAATATCCCAAATTTCAATCAATTACTTCCAAAACTAAAGGAGATACGGGGGGTGTACATGATCCTGTTACACACGGTATATATATATATATAGGAATATATATATATATATATATATAGGAATATATATATATATATATATAGGAATATATATATATATATATATAGAATATATATATATATATATATACCGTGTGTAACAGGATCATGGTACACCCCCCGTATCTCCTTCAGTTTTGAAGTAATTGATTGAAATTTGGAATATTCCATATACATAATAAGCGGCACTTTTTACTCACAAATGATTTTTTTTTACTTCGGTTTCAGGGAAGTGATACCACCTTCGATTTTTGAATAGAACACCCTGTATATTATTACATTTCTGAAATCTGCATAAATTTTGAAACCAATGATATCACATAAATGGCATTTCAAACGTCAATATTTTCCATGATTCAATTCTTAGTTTTCCATTCAAGTGTGCCATGATGGTTTTGATTTATTCCAATTCACCCGTCCAATGCTAGAAAAATCGAAATCTCGTCAAAAATACTAAATTGCGTTTTTTATGAGCAAATAAAGTTCATCGTATCGATTTTGGGGTAAAACTCAATTTTTTCAAATGGGACCATATTGGTACCGTGGTATCGTGGTACCATTCATTAGTACTATTAATGAGGAATTTATTCATACCTGCTAATAAAATGTGCGATAAATACAATCAAAATTACAGCTAAAAGAAAATAAGATAATACAATTACTTTGTTCTAATTTAATGCCAAGAAGTTTTGAAATACAAAAAATGAACACAAAACATTACAACAATTGTTCGAAATGCTGCCCATTAACGTCAATGCACTTCTGAACTCGCATAGCTTCGATTTGAACCGGATTTGTGTTGTGTAGTTTTTCAAGAGTCTCAGAATTTATCTTATAAAAGAAATTTCAGTCCGAACAAAGAGGTATCAGTAGTAAATTCCATACGTTGTTGGAATTGTCCAAAAGAGGGTCATTCTCAATGAAATTGTCGATCCCAGAAAATTTTATTTTGTTATGGTTGTGGAAATAAAGGAATTACAAGGGTAGTATGTTACAAATGTAATCTAAAAAAGCGCGAAGGTCAATCAAAGGTCAACACAGTGAATTATAAGGAATGGCAAAATTGGCTAGGAGAAGTAAAGAATTTTCTTTCTAATAAATCAGATTCCAGTCAATTACCTTCAAGAGTATTTACTAAATTACCTCCTAAATTACCGTCAAAATTGTCTTTGATATTACCTTTTGATTCACTTATTAGAAAAAAAGATAAAAGTAGTTTGAACATACCTTCTCTGAATCCTATTTTTGAAAGGAAGTTGAATGATAATCGTCCCTATCTGAGATTTTAAATTTTTGATGATGAAATTTCATGTTTGGTTGATTCTGGAAGTTGTTCTTCTATATTGGGTTCGAATGGACTTTTTCTGTTGAAAAGTGGAATCTCAACATAAAAAATGATGACGTTTCACAAGTAACTACAGCGGATGGTGTACTGCAGGAGTGCCTAGGATATCTGGATATGCCAACTGACGAACTGAAAGTGTTGATTAATCCACCTCTCAAACACACACTGATACTGAGTGTAGACTTTCTTAACAAATTTCAGGTCAAAGTAAATTTTTGTGATTTATCCTTTGGGTTGCGACAGCAGGTAAACACATGTGCGGTCAACACAATCCATTCTAGTGAGGACCTTACTGCAGTACAGCAGAGCAAGCTGGATTCAGTTGTTGATTTTTTTCAGAAATTGCACCAGCTGATAAGATAGGCAGAACACATTTACTTGAACACAATATTGATACAGGTTCGGCTGCACCAATTCGACAGCAACAGTATCCTTTATCTCCTGCAATGCTGAAACATCTCAATAAGGAAGTGGATGAAATGCTGGAAATGGGCATAATTCAACCTTCGCAGTCTCCATGGTGCAACCCTGTTTGGTTGGTGGAGAAACATTCTGGCGATTCTAGGGTTGTGTTGGATTCCAGAAAATTGAACTCTCATTGACTCAATATTGACTCAATATTGAGTCTCATTGACTCTCATTGACTCAATATTGAGTAAGTTGAGAGATGCTGAGTTTTTTTCCTCGGTAGATTTGAAGAAGGCTTTCCATCAAATTTGTTTAACGCCTTCCTCTTGTCCTAAGACAGCTTTTGCGATACACGGTAGAGGCCTATTTGAATATGTGCGTATGCCTTTTGGTCTTTCTTGTTCAAGTCAAACTATGTGCCGTTTAATGGATTCAGTTATAGGTCCGTCCCTTGAATCTTATGTCTTTTACTATATTGATGATATTATTATTGCAACTCCAGACTTTGAAACTCATATGGAAATTTTGCTCAAACTCAGGCTGATGCCTTATCCAGGTTTCCAATTGAGGCATCTGTTTTGAATTTATCTTTATTGAAGCCAGACAAATGGTATAATGACATGTGTAAAAAGGTTGAGGAGAATCCAGGTAGCTATCCTTCTTCAAGAGTAGAACAAAACATACTGTATAAATATATTTTCAGTAAAGACATATTAATTGGGAATTTGTCTGAGTGAAAAATTGTGGTACCTACAGCTAATAGATTAGAGTTGTTGGAAATGTTTCATGATGATGAAACGGCAGGACATCTGGGTATTGCTAAAACTTAAGCGCGTATTCAGGATCTGTATTTTGGCCTGCTTAGAAAAAGTGTTTATAAGTATGTTAGGAAATATTCTATTTGTGCTACTTGTAAATCATCATATTTACCTCGAGCTGGACTAATGGGTTCTTACCAGAATATGAATTTTCCTTTTCAATTGATATCTGCTGACCTTTCAGGACCCTACCCAAGGTCCAAAAATGGAAATCAGTACCCCTTGGTAGTTGTTGATTGGTTTACAGAATTTGTGCTAATATCCACTAGTTGAAACCACATCTAAAGCCATTATAAAATTCTTGGGAAATCAAGTTTTTCTTGTTTTTGGAGTACCCCAAATTTTTGCTTGTGATGATGGGTCAGTTTTCACTAGTTAGGAATTTAAATCTTTTATATCACAGTATAAAGTTCAAAAAACTTGGTATACAACCAGATATCATCCTCAAATGAATGCCACTGAAAGGCAGAACAAAGTTATAGTAACGGCCGTAAGGTCATACATGAAAGAAAATCATGAGTCTTGGGATCAGTCCATTTTTAAGATTGCACAAGCAATACGTACTTCAAAGAGTGATGTTACAGAATATTCATCAGCAGTTTTGACCTTTGGTAGAAATAAACCTATTTCAGGTGATTATTATGGGCAAATAGCAGAAAATTCGAGAAATATAGTCAGTATAACTGAAACAAATACAAGAATTGATGATCTTCAAGAATTACCAGAAATGTTCACAAAAGTCAGAGAGCGAATTCGTAAAGCTTATGACAAAAATACAAAGGTATATAATCTCCGGAAACGTGAAACCAAATATAAAGAAAAACTATATATTGTCTTTAGCTGAAAACTCATTTTCTGCAAAACTTGCGCCTCAATTCATTCCTGGTATTGTAGATAAAGTGATATCTCCTTCAGTTTATTCATTGAAAAATGAGAATGGTGCTGACCTAGGTAACTGGCATGGGAAAAATCTGAAATCTGACCCAACATTTCTTGATTCAGATGATGACTCAGATGAGTCATGATCAGAAACCTCTCAGAACTCTGAAGAAGAGTTATGATTTTTTGGTTCATTTTTCAGCTGTGCAGTGGACGGCTTAAGACTACCACTGTAGGGGCATCAACCATCCTGGCGGTAAAAGTCCGACCAATTGGCCACTTTGTCTTTTGACATTTTCTCTCTTTCGAGAAATTTATTTTGGATATCTTTATATTTCATCTGATTTTCGGGAGAGTTATCTGAGTGTATTCAGAAACATTTTGTACCTTGATACTGTTGGTAAAACATATGAGTATTTTCGAATAATTTGGTAAAAATATGAGGTTGCTCAAAACTTTTGGTTTGGCAAAATATTTTTTTGCAAATTTAATTGAGGTCCAAAATTGTGGTTTCTTCTGTAAAAATTATGACTGGAGCAGTCAATTTATCTTTATCTTTTTAGTATTTGGTGAATCTTTGAATAAAAATATATCTTATATTGTGGTTGAACTGCAATTTTGCTGGAAAATTGCACTTAAGTTAGGAAACTCAGTTTACTTTCGACATATGTTCATATTTTGATCAATGAATGCTTGCAGTTTATATTTTTGGGGTTTAAGTACTCAAATCATAGTATAATGTGAACATTCATATTGATTATTAATGTACATGTGTAGTACCTTCTCATGAGTTGAGAGTTTAATGTGAGTTTGATTTATAAAAGGTAGTTATTACCTGTTTATTTCTGTGAGTAAGAGAACTCAAAATAATTGTTGGTGTACATATATCTTTGTCATGGTGATGCATGGGTATAATATTTGGTGGGTTTAAGTACTCAAATTACCTTGTGCGTATGCATTTATCTTGTCGTTGATGTATGTGCATATTACTTTTTTGGGAGCTCGAAAGCTCGTATCGTGTTGTATAGGTGCCTTGGAGTTATTGGGTACTTCAAATGTTCCAGCAAAATTACGGTCAATTTTTAAACTCCAGTAAATCTAGGTTCAATTTTGAACACTGTAAAAATTTTGGATTTAGACATACCTCACCTCAAATTTTTTGCCATGGACTCTTTGAAAAGGTAAATTTTTGAGCACTTATATCTTTCATACCATCACCCAATGTTTTTTATTTTGGTAGTCATGCGATTTAGGGCGGAATCAAATAATTCGATTCAACACTTCAAAATTTTTCAAGGGACTCTGTTTCGTTGGGTGCGGGTATAGTTCAGCCTGGCTGTCAAATTTTTCTTGACGGGATCACTGGAAGGGAAAATATTGGGGGGCATGTTTGGATGGTAGTGAGCCTACGGGCGATCATAACTTTAGGCCTTAAGGGGCGGCTGAATTTGGCAACTGTATTGACCTGAGCTCCTTTTGATTTGTTAGACTGGAGATTTGCTCGCAGTGGCAAGAATGGGAACACTCCCGCACAATTTTGGCATTCTGTTTATGAACCCTATGTTCAATTTCAGTTTGGTGACACTACAGTTAATCCAGTTGTTGGTGACAACTGGTTAAATCAGATTGGTTGACCTTTATATTAATTATTTTTTTCACCAGGTGTGTGCTGAATGATGGGTTCCTTGTCCGGATTCGGTGGGATCGGTAGTTGTCTCAAATAATCTGGAGATGACTGGATAAAGATGTTCCTCACCGGCGCAGCAATAACATCTGGCAGCGACGAGGGCATTATGGCTGGATTATTTGGAAGGGCTCCGATCGTATGGTTTCTTGACCTGGATGTCGTCATTCATCACAACCTATTTTTTCCTTCACTCAATAGTCTGTTATGAATACAGAGTTGAAGTTTTAGTTGGTACACACCAAAAATTTATTATTTTTGAATTTGTTCAAAATTTTTTTTCCTCATCTCATTTAGGTTGTCATGAGTACAACGAGTAATAGCTTTGAAGTATAATTATTGAACCTTATTTTTTTTTAATATTAGTATCTTTCACTAATTTAGCCTGCCAGTTATACAGGGTGAATTGGAGGTTTTGGTTTGGTGAATGTTATAGTTTGCATATATGATTTTTATCCTTTTTGAAAAAACTATTTTGATACAAAAAATTCCAAATTGCTGCTTTGAAATTTTTTCTGCGAAGGAAGGGGGATGTGTAACGATATATCTGTTACATTTCTTATTGATATGCTCAGAGATACAAAATAATTGAGAGTAGCTCAAGTTATCTTATAAGCTCCAATCGACGAATCCCTATTGAAAATCTTAGCGACATCTAACGGCGAATAGTCATTGGAGTTGAGAAGATGAGCGACAATTCATTCCGACAGCACGATCATATTAAAAGGAATGAACATGCCAATTTTCGTCCCTCATCGAGCTAGCTGTAATTGAGATAACTTGTGTTCTGAAACTTGTCAGCCATGGTTCAATGAAGTAGAATTTGTTCATGTTAAATCAACGAATGAATCAGAGCATTTTCCTTTCTTCTGCGAAAGTAATTTCAAATCAGTGAGTTATTGTGTGACATCAAGGTATGTGGTATGTGGGTATGTGGAAATATTTTTGACCAAATGAGATATGAGTCATTTTGGAATATATTTCTTCAATGAGAACGTCAGATAGTTTTTCACAAAGGAATGATAACTTGAATTATCTATCTATGTTGTTCGATAAATAGCGATTAGATTTATTTAGGTCAATTCGATAATTTATTACAGTCCCGTACCCTAGTTATTTTTCCAAATGAGTTCAGGTAGAATCATGAATATCACATGTGATATATCAGATTGAATCAAGTTATCAGTGTTCTGTATTATCTGATTAGATTGCTTTCTCTGACAAGGCTTCATTGAGATTTAAGAGGGTTTTCAAATTACATTTTTTTGGTTTTTGAAATATATGATATAGTTGAATAATATATATTTTTCATGATTTTTTGGATATATCTTTGGTATGGTTCCATATTTGGTGATGATTATCACCGAGCTTTGATTTTGCTTTCGATTCAGGAGAAGCAATCATATATATAAATATATATATATATATATATATATATATATATATATATATATTGTAACGAACCTAGGCCGGACCTGTCGCCTCACACGTTGCCATCGACAGCGATGAGATCATCCCCGGAGATATTCGAGAACCATCCAGTCGCTCTGCCACGGAAAACAACGGTCAATATTGGAAACAATTGGAACATGCCAGAATTCGAAACATCGAGAATGCTGTATCGGAGATAAATAGGCGACCCTCAAGTGGAGTCGAGACAGTCTGAACGAGCCCATACGATCGAGCTATACAGTGGAGTAGTAATATAAATTAAGTTGTAGATTAAGTGTGAAATAAATTAGTAGAACCAAGTTAAGTTTATTTACGTTACAATTGGTGTCGGAAGTGAGATTTTGAAAATAAACAAGTGATCGTGGAGTGGATAGTCAGAAAAATGAATTGATAGACCTTTCTGTACGCCCAAAATAGACAGTGGCCCGGTTTTCGCGAAGTGGACAATTGTGCGTGGGAATATAAACTGATACGCTGTTCGCGTGAAACAGAAAATAGACTGGTGGCCCGTGGAAAAGTTTTCGCGAAGTGGACAATTGTGCGTGGGAATATAAACTGATACACTCTTCGCGTGAAACAGACAATAGACTGGTGGCCCGTGGAAAAGAATTCGCGAAGTGAATTTTTAACAAACTGATAACTTTTCGTGTAAAACAGACTGATACCTCGTCAAAGACAAAATGTGTTCAAGAAAAGTGCGCCTTGCGGATTTGAAGGTAGCGGAATTGAAACAGGAATTGGAGGAAAGGGCACTGGAAACAACAGGTAAAAAGCAAGTACTCCAGGAAAGACTTGCAGAAGGACTTATACAAGAAGGTGAGGACCCCGAAACATTTTTATTCGAAGTTCCCGGAGGTGATTTAAGTTTGGTAATGAATAAACTCGAAGAAACTACTAAATCCGTGAAAGAAGGACTGCAACAAAATTCTAGAAATCTGGAAGAGAAACTTCAGGAAAATTCTAGAAATCTGGAAGAGAAACTTCAGGAAAATTCTAGAAATCTGGAAGAGAAACTTCAGGAAAATTCTATAAATCTGGAAGAGAAGCTTTCTAGAAATCAGGAAGAGAAGCTTCAAGAAAATTCTAGAAATCTGGAAGAGAAGCTTCTAGAAAATTCAAGAAGCCTGGAAGAGAAGTTCCTGGAAAACACAGAAGGCCTAAAAAAAGAATTGTGTGGTGTGGCTAATTTTCTAGAAGAAAGAATGGGAACCGTTGAGACAGAAATGGACAAAATAAAGGAAACGATCAGTAAGCTGGAAAAACAAATTAATAGTGCGGCCTCCACAGAGATGGTTAACGAAAATGCAATGCTGGACTTGAGTTTGAACGTGGATAAAGTTCAAGAGGGTATAAAAGATGTCAAGGTCATTTCAGAAATAGGGAAGCTTTCCATGAAGCCGCCTCAGTTCGACGGAAAACTCCATGGGCAAATTACCGCCGGCAGTTTGAAGCAGCGGCCAAACAAACGGATGGAATGCAGGGAAAGAGCTGTAGCATTACGTGGAGAAGCGACAAATATTCTACAAACTCTCACCGCCCAAGTACAGGAGGACTATGATCAGCTGATTAAACATCTAGAATTACGATATGGCCACGCCCATTTGGAACACGTATACCCCTCCCAACTGAAAAATCGCTGCCAGAAATCGGGCGAATCCTTACAAGAATTCGAAGCTGACATTGCACGCTTGGTTCGTCTCGCATATCCAGCCACACCGGAGAATGTAATGGAGCGATTATCGGTTCAGGCATTTTCGGATGGACTCCGTGACCAAGAAACCAGACAAGCGTTGACACTAGCTCGTCCAACACATCTCGTAGACGCACTGGCACGCGCTTTGGAATTTGAGGCAGCAAAGCAATCCTGCAAAACCAAAGTAAAGTTCGAAGTATTGAAGAAGACTCACAGGAGCATGCTGACTTGGAAGCTGCCATAAGAAAGTGATGAAGGAAGTTTTGCCGGAGAAAAGACAGATAAGATGCTGGAATTGGCAAAATTGGACATGTGCGTAGCAAATGTCCAACATTCGAAAACACGACTCCGATGCAGGAAAACTAAAGAAGGTCGACGAGAAGGGCAATCGTCGGCCTGTGTCCAGCAAGCCCCGGTTAACAACGCATATGTCGCTATCCTGAACCGACAGAACAGAGGTGTTTCCGAGACGGTCTCATCAATAACGAGCCTTGCACCATGCGCTAGATACAGGTGCGACTAGGACAATTCTCGGACCTTCCTTTGCCAGAACACCGGAACGAATTGAACCGACAACTTGGAAGCTACGCACAGCAACAGGGAGCCAGCTACTTTATATGGCGAGCTACCGATTGAAATAATTTTGGGCAGCACTAAAGTGAAACATCAGGCACTTGTAGCGGACATCGAAGACGATGCAATCATCGGAATGGACATCATGAATTCCAGAGGGTTTGAATTGGATTTCAAAGACGGCGTCCTACGTGTCAACGGAGAAGAGCTGGTACTTCATGGGAGAAGTGAAGAGTTGATCCGTGTGCAGTTGGCTGAAGATGTAAGCGTACCTGAGAGGGCTGAAACCATCCTGGAGGCTCGCCTGACGGGAATGCGAGCAGTGGAGACGGATGATGTTCGAGCCCAAACTTCATGATGAGAAAATTGGACGAGGGATTGCCCTAGGAAAACCCTGTTACGTGCTGAAAAATTTGTACCGGTAAGGGTCATGAATGTCAATTACTTTCCAGTGACCTTAAAGAAAGGAACAATTTTAGGGCACTGCTCGTCAGTTTCATCTGTGATCCGGGGCGTACGAGGTACGATTAGCCAACCCAACAACTTGCCCACAGAACTAGAAAATTAGTTGCCATCTCTTCCAAAGACATAAAACCAGATCAACAGCCCAAACTAAGAGATTTAGTCAAAAGTACCAAGACATCTTCGATACCGGACAAGGAAAAGGAGGTCGAACTAATGTGGTCCAGCACAAGATTGATACTGGGGTGCCCGACCGATCCGGCAATCAGCAAGAAGACTTCCTCTTGCCAAGAAGGAAGAGGCTGACAAAATAGTCAGCGATATGGGAAAAGAAGGAGTTATCGAACCATCTGACAGTCCCTGGTCCTTCCAGTCGTACTGGTGAAGAAAAAGGATGGATCGACACGCTTTTGTGTAGACTATCGCCAACTTAATAATGTCACGAAGAAGGACAGTTACCCTCTCCCGAGAATAGATGACACCCTAGATACGTTGGCTGGTTCCACGATTTTCCGACCCTTGATCTGAAGAGTGGATACCGGCAAGTAGAACTGGCTCAGAAAGATCGAGAAAAGACTGCTTTACCATCGGCTCAGGATTGTGGCAGTTCACCGTTATGCCATTCGGGCTCTGTAATGCTCCCGCCACATTCGAAAGATTGATGGAAACAGTACTGAAGGGACTCTCGTGGAACACGTCTAGTGTATCTTGACGACATAATTGTGGTCGGCAGATCGTTTGAGGACCACGTGAAAACTTGGAGGAAGTATTCCTGCGACTGAGGAACTCCGATTGAAGCTGAGCCCTAAGAAATGTCATCTGTTCCAAAAAGAAGTACGATACCTCGGCCACGTTGTCTCTGGGGAAGGAGTAGCAGTGGACGATCAGAAGATCAAAGCTGTTAAGGATTGGCCCATCCCAAAAGACATTCACCAACTTCGAAGTTTCCTTGGTTTATGCACATACTATCGCCGATATGTGCTGGGATTCGCCAACATCGCTAAACCACTGACCAAGCTCACGGAAGGCCAAACAAAGTTCCAGTGGTCCGAAGAATGTCGAGACTCATTCAGGAAGCTGAAAGGAGCTTTGATCAACGCACCTATACTGAGCTATCCCCTACCCAAAGGGAAATTCATTTTGGATACGGACGCCAGCAACGTGGGACTTGGAGCTGTCCTATCTCAGATCCAGGAGGGACAGGAGAAGGTCATTGGTTATTTCAGCAAGACGCTTAGCAAACCAGAGCGCAATTACTGTGTCACCAGGCGAGAGCTGTTAGCTGTTGTAATACACTTCTACAAGTACGTGTATGGAAGAAGATTCCTGTTGAGAACTGACCATGCAGCTCTCAAATGGCTCTTACAGTTAAAAAATCCTGAGGGTCAAGTAGCACGTTGGATCGAGAGACTCCAAGAATTCGATTTCGAGATCGAACATCGAGCCGGAACTAGCCATAAGAATGCAGATGCCTTGTCGCGAAGACCATGTCCAGATGATTGCTCACATTGCCGACGAGCAGAAGAGAAAGAAGCAACACTTTGTAGAACCGCGGTAATGGATGACAACTGGAATGACAGCAAGATCCAGAAAGACCAAGAGAGACCCGACCTTGGCTTAGTCGTCAGCTGGAAGAAGGGCAATCGAAGACCATCATGGCAGGAAGTCGCAGGTTACTCGCCGGCTGTTAAGTCCTATTGGGCACAATGGAACTCTCTTATTCTGGACAATGGGATCCTGAAACGTGTGCTGGAGGCCGATATTGGTGGGGAAGACAGACGCCAAATAATTGTTCCCAGGAACAGAAGAGGGGAAGTGCTGCGGGAAATCCATGATGGAGTCGCCGGAGGACATCTGGGAGTGACGAAGACCCTGCAGAAAGTGAGGCAACGGTTTTACTGGGCCAATTGTCAAGCTGACGTCCAGGACTGGTGCAGGAAGTGCGCTGTATGCGCTGCTAGCAATGGACCTCGAATACGACCCAAGGCCCCGATGCGTCAGTACAACGTAGGCAGCCCGTTCGAGAGAATCGCCATTGACATCGCCGGCCCGTTTCCCGTATCCGACCACGGGAATAAATACATCCTTGTGGCAATGGACTACTTCAGTAAGTGGGCGGAAGCCTATGCCCTCCCCAACCAGGAAGCCATCACCGTCGCCGACGTCTTGGTGAAAGAGTGGATATGTCGATTGGTATTCCAATGGAGCTGCACTCAGATCAAGGCAGAAATTTCGAATCCAACCTTTTCCAAGAAATATGTCTACTGCTGAACATCCGCAAGACAAGAACCACGGCCCTACATCCGCAGTCCGATGGAATGGTGGAACGGATGAACAGGACGATCAACCGCCACTTGTCCAAGGTTGTCTCTGACCATCAAAGAGACTGGGACCAGTATCTTCATTTGTTCCTGATGGCCTATCGATCCGCAGTACACGAGTCAACCGGTCAAACTCCTGCTAGTATTATAATGGGCCGAGAACTGCGACTGCCTTGTGACCTGAAGTTTGGGATACCGCCAGGACAAGACACTGCGGGAGAGGACTACGTCAGCAAACTTCGGCAGAGAATGGACGACATCCACGAACGAGTCCGGTTGAACATCCAGAGTGCCAGCGATAAAATGAAGAAGACCTATGACATCAAGGCCGACGCTGGAGGATTTAAGGTTGATGACCTGGTTTGGCGTGGCGTGGACTATCACCAAAGTTGCGGAACTCGTGGGAAGGCCCGTATAAAATCGTGAAAAGGATAAACGACCTTGTGTACCGAATCCATAAGCCACCCCGAGGGAAACCAAGGGTCGTCCATTTCAACAGGTTGGCCCCTTACGCTGGAAACCATGACCAAGTTCGCACCCTCAAGCCACCGGAGGATGATATGACGTTCGAGAAGTTTATGTCCTTGTATTCAAACGGGCAGAAAGTTCTACATGGGGTTACTAGAGAGGAGTCACGAGACCTTTTCGAGGTGCCTGCTGACTACGCACTAGCGCACTGTGTGGCAGAAGATCTTCGAATGTCCAGGGGCATCGCCGTAGTGTTCTCCAAGAAATTTGGTCAACTCCAAACACTGCGGGAGCAGAATCCAGAAGTTGGTGGGGTGCTACAGTTGAAGAAAGGCCAGAGAAACATCTACTACCTAGTTACCAAGAGGCATTCCCAAGATAAACCGTCCTATGAAGATGTCTGGAAGAGTCTCACCAAACTAAGAGATACTATGGTGGACCAGAATCTGGCGGATCTAGCAATTCCAAAACTATCCTGTGGTATTGATGGGTTGGACTGGAGAGTCATAAGAAGTATGCTGGAGGCGATATTCAGATCCAGCGGCGTCAAGATTTTGGTTTGCTGTAACCCTCTGTCACGACCGATCATGAAGACCGTGGAGTGTTACTTCCATCGAACTTCACGGTGCAGATATGGGGAGTCATGCAGATATCGTCACACTCCAAGGATGAAATTTCGGGACGAAATGTCTTTAAGAAGGGGGCAATGTAACGAACCTAGGCCGGACCTGTCGCCTCACACGTTGCCATCGACAGCGATGAGATCATCCCCGGAGATATTCGAGAACCATCCAGTCGCTCTGCCACGGAAAACAACGGTCAATATTGGAAACAATTGGAACATGCCAGAATTCGAAACATCGAGAATGCTGTATCGGAGATAAATAGGCGACCCTCAAGTGGAGTCGAGACAGTCTGAACGAGCCCATACGATCGAGCTATACAGTGGAGTAGTAATATAAATTAAGTTGTAGATTAAGTGTGAAATAAATTAGTAGAACCAAGTTAAGTTTATTTACGTTACAATATATTTAATCCTGGAATTTGGAATATTCTTAGATTTTATAGAAAACCTTCTGAAGATTGGTCAAACATTGTTATCATATACTTTCTCTTGAATATCATTGAGATTGAAGTCATTTTCGTATATCAAATTCTAGAAACTTGATTGTGCCAAATTCTGATTTTTTTATTCTTTGCAAAGTATAGTCTTGGCTGATCAAGATCAGAATGAATTATCTTTTCTTTATATAGAGCAAAGATCAATTTTGTTTAAATCATAAAATAATTCTTCAATTTCAGTATTGAATATTACTGACAAATCTCAGCACAAGCTGATTTGTATGCTCAATTAGTTTTTCGCAATAATCTCTTTGATGAGATTACACTCATTTCTAAGAACTATGCGCTGAGGAGTGCATTGAGAAAATTCCAAATTTCAAGCAGTTGAATTCTCGTTTAACAAATTCTGACACAGGCAATATTGTTTTTCATGTTATATTGCTGAGAACACATTCAATGGACAAGAAGCTGATGCTTGTATGGTCCACCTGATCGGTCGCCCAGCAGATATAAGTACCCCCCTGATTGCAACTACGTGAAGTCTAGCTACGAGCTACACAATCCACAATCAGAGGTACATCGTCGTCGATAAAACCGACAGGTTTAGCAAATAAAAGCAATATTTCTTTCCTTTTCTTTTTGGAAACTGAATAAATTTGTCATTCAGAATGATGCATATTTGTTGTTCAATTGGAAATTATGTATATTTGTAAATATATAAATATAAGTTTGGTATTTGTTTTATTGTTGTAGTTATTTACAGAAGGAAACGTTATTTGATTTGCAATTATCATTGAAGAGGAAATTTGAATTTTTATACTAATTTAACAAAAAATCCTGGCGCCCATTCAAATTCACAATTTCTTAAACCTTTGCTTGGAACATAAATAAATTTAAAACTAGCATGGCGGTCCAAAAAACTCCACACCGCTCTTGACTGAATAGTCTGAGCATTCTATTACAACAATTAATTTGTTTAATATTACAAAACACCCATTTGCCGGGCAGTGCATATGAACACTCGTCGTAGTGCTCTTATTTTTATTGCCGTTCCAATTGGGATTAGAATAACTATATCAGATACTCATATCCGATTTCCAAAATGTCTTGAGATCATGCATCTTGGGTTGGAGAGAATGAACTCGTTCAATGTCATCTTGAATATTGTTACCTTTGCTATAATTCGTATATTTTCTGGTATGATATTGTATAGTTTTGGTGCGAAAAAAAATATTACCTTTGTGAAACCGTTTTTAAGATCAATGGTGTAACGTAATGGTGTTTCCGACGAGTAACATAATTGTGACGTGGAAGTTGTGAATGATTTTTATTTATATGGTATTTATTGCAACAGCAGAGAAAATATAGTTCTTAGGTCTAGTATTCGAAATTCTTTGTACAGGTCTTCTATTGGGTATCTTGATTTCTGGGTATAAATTAGTTTTAAAAATTTCGTTTGGGTGACTTCTGAAGAGTGAAGGTGAGATTTCAAAGTTGCACCCCAGACAACGATCGCATATCTGAGGTGGCTTTCAGCTAAAGAGAAATATACCGTCCTCTGATGCAGTGGTATATTTTTCAATTTTCTAAATTTGAATAGAACATAGCTCATGTGAAGATTCCATTCCAGCTGCGGATCAAAAATGACACCTAGTTATTTTACTTTTTTTTGAAAAATGCGTATTGAGGCTGCATCAACCTTGATTCCTAGTTGGTTGAAGGGAGGGGTATCAAGTGAAGTACAACTGAAGGGTACGTAATTTGTTTTTTCGGAGTTCACTGTCAATAGCTTGTTACCTAGATATTTTACGATATTTGAAAAGTCTTCTTCTGCCTTTGATTTTAATTCCATCCAACTTCCAGCACTATAAAAGATAGCTGTGTCATCTGCAAAACCGGTTATGCTACCTTGAATTTCTAGTGAGAATAATTTATATATATATATATATATATATTGTTATGTTATGAAATGTTATTAAATAATTAAACCTATAATTATCATTATTATTATTAGTTATTTGTATTAGTATCGTTAATGCTATGTTGTTTAACAATTTTCTTTACCTTATACTATGCTCTAGTCGATACATGTCTGTGAATAGAACATTCCTGAAGCAGTTCTGATATCAAAATTCTATATCCAATGATACATCTGACAAAAATCCACGATTAAACCATATCAAAATTGAAATTTGGAAATATTCAAAAAGCAAGATCAAAGTATAGATGAGTTTCGAACATCCTGTATGAAAATCCATGAACAGAATCACATGGGATTCGAAAGAGTTTGGGGAAAAGTTTTGATATGAAATAAAATGTAAGGGCAGAAATTGAAAAAAAATATATTTTATATGAATCTGTAAATAGTATGTAAGAGTTAGAATTGAAAATCATTCATAAAATCATTAACATTAATTAGAGTAGCAAATGAATCGGGAGGAAGTGATACAAACTCGGAAATCTTTGAAAAATAAAAATTTGGTGGGTGTTGCATGGATCGAGATAAAAAGTTCTAGGAAGATTGGAGAAAGTTTCGAAAAAGTGAAGCCACGTTCTAAATTTGAAAAGAAGCTTTCACCCATAATATAAGAAAACCTGATATAAAATTGCCGAACGAGGAAGATTTCTTGAAAAGCTGATCGGAGGAAGCACATAGCGGAAAAAAATTTCACCTACCTGGTCCAGAAATACGTCCACAGGATTGGAAACGTCAACGGAAACGCTACAAGGTATTCAATAACTGAACTACCTTGCAATTTCACATAAAACCAATAAATTGGTTCTTCACCATTGGTTATTTGTTTGCAACAACCATAAAATTCCACACTCGAAGACTGATAATGTTCAAACTTCTTCATAAAATTTTCATTATCACAAACATCAAACTGCACTATATTTTTTTCGACATTGTTTTGCTAGTATAAAGTAGTTATCGCAGAGTAGGGTATATTTGAGTTTTCAGCTGAATAGAGTCAATCACTTCGATTATTCTCTGCAAACCTGTGTTTATTTTCCAATTTCTAGCTTTATCTTTTCTCTACTGTACAGTTTTTATCATTGAATCGATAGTGCCATAGCTGGCAACACCGATTACCATTGTTGTGTCTTTAGACAATGGTCTTACATGTTTAGGCGTACCTGACTGAGCTGGAATGAGGTAAAAGGGTTTGAAAAGGAGAAGGTAACATTACATAGCCGGAGGTATTTTTAATTGTTATGATAGGGTTTCAGAAATATAATCTATAATATAAATTCTTAAAATCATACAAATTATAAATCATATAAACAACCCATCATAACAATATATATATATATATATATATATATATATAAATATATATATTTATATATATATATATATTGTTAATGATGGGAATTTTGTTAGTTTATTTAATTTATTATTATTATGCCTACAAATATTTTCGCACCGCGTTGGGCGACAATTGTAATGATGTGTTGTTTATATGATTTATAATTTGTATGATTTTAGGAATTCATTTCATAGATTATGATTTCTGAAACCCTATCATAACAAATAAAAAAACTCCGGCTATGTTATGTTACCTTTGTCCCATTCTTAACCTCTTGTACCTTATCCCAGCTGTCAGGTACGCCTATGAACATGTATGACTCCTTCAGTAGCAGGTTCCTGTAATCGGTGTTGCCGGCTATGGCACTATCGATTCGATCATAAAAGATGTTCAGTGGAGAAAAATAAAGTTAGAAATTGAAAAATAAATACAAGTTTGCAGAGAATAATCAAATTAGTTGATTTTATTCAGATGAAAACTTAAATATACCATACTCTGCGATAGCCATCTTATACTAGCAAAACAATGTCAAAAAATATAGTGCAGTTTGATGGTTGTGATGATGAAAATTTATGAAGAAAGTTTGAACGTATTATCACTCTTTTGGGTATAGAATTTTATGGTTGTTCAGCCAAAACAAAATAACCAATGGTTTAGAACACTTAAAGTTCTTGGTTTTATGTGAAAAGTTGCACTCAGATGAGTTCAGTTATTGAATACCTTGAAGCTGCGTTTCTGTTGAAGTTTCCAATCCTGTGGATGTATTTCTGGGATGTCAATGACAGCTCACCTGCACTCCTTCCAAGGATTTATTTTCTGGACCAGGTAGGTGGAATTTTTATTTACTAAGTGCTTCCTCCGATTAGCCTTTCAAGAAATCTTTTTCGTTCGGCAATTTTATATCAGGTTTTCTTATATTATGGGTGAAAACTTCTTTTCAAATTTAGTACGTGGCTTTCTTTCTCGCACCATTTTCAATCCTCCTCGAACTTGTTATCCCGTTCCATAGCAACACTCACCAATTTTTATTTTTTCACCGATTTCTGAGTTTGTATCACTTCCTACCGAATTATTTGCTGTTCTAATTGATGGTAATGATTTTATGAATGATATCTTATTCTAACTCTTACATACTATTTACAGATTCACATAAAATTATGTTTTTTCAATTTCTGCCCTTACCTTTTATTCTATATCAATACTTTTCCCACACAAACTCTTTCGAATCCCATTGGTGGATTTTCTGTTCATGTGAATTGTGAATTCAAAACTTATCTATACTTTGATCTTGCTTTAATTCACTATTTTCCATAAATTTCAATTTTGATATAGTTTAATCGTGGATTTTTGTTAGATGTATTGTTGGATATATAATTTTGATATCAGAACTACTTCAGGAATGTTCTCTTCACAGACATGTATCGACTAGAGCATAGTATAAGGTTTTATAGTAGTGAACAAGGTAAAGAAAATTGCAAAATAACATAGCTTTAACGATACTAATAAAATTAACTGATAATAATAATGATAATTATAAGTTTAATGACTTTGCAACATTTCCCAACATAACAATATATATTTATATATATATATATATATATATATATATATAAATATATATATTTAAATATATATATATATATATATATATATCTATATATTATATATATATATATATAGAGCCTAAAAGGAGATTGTTAGCTCTAAGATAACTCTTTGATAACCAGATTATGAACTCAGAATCCAAAAAGCATTGAAGATTTAATAACATAATGAATAACTAGGCACCTAACTATCTATACAACGCTACCAAAATGGCCAGCTCAGTAGTAGGAACTACATTCTATAGTTTCGCACATACGGAACTGACTCCCTATCTTGTGGCATCACTCATTATACAGGGTGTAAACTAACCTCTTGCACACCCGTGAATGACGAGTGTATAATGCCATTTTATAACAAAGTACAGTGGTTAAAAATCTGAGATAAAATTTGAAAACATGTTTTGTTCTTTGTAAAATACGACCTGCTCAGAGGAAAACTTCGGCAATTGCCGAATGTAATAAATATTTCACTCAACATTTGAATAATGTAGAATTTTGAACTAATTTACATTTTCATTGCAGGCTGCCTGAGATAGGTATTCAATTTCGAAGTGAAGAAAACAATATTAACCTCGTTATATCCAAACTGGTAGATGAAGTCAGAACTAGTAGATGAAATCAACACAGCTTTGAGGCACTTATCGGACAATTATCATAAAATCTGTTGTGAGATCCCAGAAAACACTGTTGACAGGAAACCACTAATAAATCATGCAATTCTGACAAAAAAAATTGTAGATCTCTACTAGTAAATTGAAGCCTCAATATCGCGATATGATTTGAGAAAATTACTACTCTATAAAAAATATATTATGTCAATATATTTACAGTTTTGTCCTGACTCGTGATTGGCGACTCCAGAACCAAACGGGATTGAAATTAACGACTTCATTCATGAATGCGACGAGTGATTTATCTTATCTTCTACTCTTCAAATACGCACGGAACAGTTCGGTGTTCAAACCAACAAAAGACAAGCATGTTCAAATTGATTCTCCTGATCATCGCGTACTGTTTTCTGATTGATTGCTAAGTAAGATATTCATTTGCCGGCCAATCAGAAAACAGTAGTCGGATCTGTTCGTAGACAGCACACTAACA
This sequence comes from Gonioctena quinquepunctata, assembly GCA_018342105.1. Lineage (NCBI taxonomy): Eukaryota > Metazoa > Arthropoda > Insecta > Coleoptera > Chrysomelidae > Gonioctena > Gonioctena quinquepunctata. Next base: position 59,991 of record JAFIRS010000167.1, read on the forward strand.
GGCGCGTGCGGGAATCTTGGAAACAGTACATGTCCCTGTCAACAGTGTTTACGTTTTATTCTTAATGACTGTGTCACAATGATGGCCGATAATATGTTGAAAACAATTACAATACTTTGTCTTTTGTGTTCTTACAATTGATTTTTTGATAATTGTGATCCGATAAGTGCCTCAAAGCTGTGTTGATTTCATCTACTAGTTCTGACTTCATCTACCAGTTTGGATATAACGAGATTGGAATTGTTTTCTTCACTCTGAAATTGAATATCTATCTCAGGCAGCCTGCAATGAAAATGTACTCTTGGTGTACATTTGCCACACGATCAGTTCAACTTTCTGCATTATTCAAACGAGGAGTGAAATGTTTATTGCATTCAGCAATTGCCAAAGTTTTCCTCTGAGCAGGTCACCTGAAATTAGGCGGGAGGCGCTACACAAAATTTTGTCGAATTTTACAAAGAACAATACATGTTTTCAATTTTTTTTTATATTTCTAACCACTATAATCCGTTATGAAATGGCATCATTCACTCGTTATTCGGGGGTGTGCAAGAGGTTAGATTAAACCTAGTAAATCATAACTAACCGTCGAACCTCATCCATTATAATGCAACTCAAGGTTCAATAATGTTCGAACGAATCGAATATGATAAACAACGGAGTGTGCTTATCTCTGGGCTATCAAAAATATGTTGCAAGGTTCTTCTGAATTTTTAACATGTGACAATATTGATTTTGTTCGTATAAAATGTAGCTTATGTCACCTCGACCAAGAGATAGAGCCGAGTTTTGCACGTGATCTGTAAGCCTTCCAATTCTGTTCATAATAGGTAAAGGGGATGTGAGAGAAACCTTTTTGCCGCCTTTGCTACTATCTGATATAAGTCACCTGAGAAGTCTAAATCCAAGCGGGCGGATAACTGGGACTTGCCAAAGGGGTGGAAAACACACACGAATGTACCGCTTACCTGAGGCGTACCCCGTTTGTGGAAAATAAGCACATTTCGATGGCCGCTCAAAAGTATATATTACTCCACATTGATACCAAAATATACGTTAATGCGCGTATTCCGGCTACTTCCATCCAAAATATATCTTGTAGATTCAGTACGAAAGGCATTACCTAGTTTTCATGCGCTCACCGGCTGCGATTACAATCCAAGTTTTTACAGAATAGCAAAGAAGAGGACTTTTCATGTGATGCTCAAATATGATCAGTATCAGAAAGCATATCATTCTGAAAAGGGAAACATTCTTAATTGAATATTGATAGGAAGATTTTCCTGTGAATTGAAAAATCCACGATTAAAATGGTAGCGTGAAATAGATTTTCGTCGACAAAAATGTATTGAAGACCTAGTGAATGCGATGTCTCTCCTGCTTCAATGTTACGAATGATTTCTGTTGAGTACTCTCTTTTGGAAAACATTCTTCTTCGCCTCATTCATCTCTATGAGTTCTTAATTGAGACTGGAATAGAAAATCAAATAACTATCTGAATGAAAATGCAAATTTTCAATTTAAGATTTTTTCTTTTGAGTTAGGGCCTTTTCAGAATATCTATCAGATGTTGTTCAATGTCCGGGAAAGTAGTTGTTTTCTGTTAGACATTCACAAAAAATAACTTCATTTTAATCGTGGATTTTTCAATTCACAGAAAAATATTTCTATCAATATTCAATTGAGAATGTTTCTCTTTTCAACATGAATACCTCACAAGAGGTTATCTTGACGATGGAAGATAGTGACTAAAGTTTATCTTTCAGTCGCAGATGATTCCACATCTGATTTTATGAACATCCTGTTTATATTTTCAACAAATCAACATATCATTCTCTTGAAAATACAAATGTTGAACTTTATGATTTTCAATTTATAGAAACATAGGTGTGTCATTTTGGAATCAGAAAAACATGCCACAAAAGAAAAGTAAATGACGTACGATTGTAGAACATGCCAATAAACTATTGGCTTGTCTTCATTTTAATTTTTTCAGATAAAAACTAAATTCTAAAGAAGAACCATTTTGCCGATAACTCTCAATATTTTCCCTACCGAAAAATATATCGAGAGAATGGCCAAACTTTAAATAAATTCGTGCGACCGATTTGATAACATAATGGAATTTCCCATACTTACTTATATTATCTCAACTTCTCGTGTAAAGAATAGACACTCTCTTTGCGCAAAATGTTTCTACATATAATATTTACATATTATAAGGGCAAGGTGTATGTAGAAAAATGGATTTTCCTACACACAACAGCAATTTTGATAGAGTGTTCCTATACTATCATGTAAGGCGCTGATATTTTGGTTTACCACTAGTCCGTCGGACTTGAATACATGCCTTCGGCTCAGTATGCGAAGGTCTTGCTTTTCAATATCTTCCTCATATAAAAATTAGTACTTTTTGTGTTTTGTCTCAAGGGACTTCTATTCAAGTGATAATATAACTCAATAATTGACTCTTGCCTCTGAATTAAAATAATCTGAATGAATTCAATCTCCCTTTCCTCAACTTCGGTTGAGAGAATAATACACAAACATTAACTCCAATACATCTATTAACAAAAAAAGGTAAAAACTATAGTACAGCTCGACGCTTGTTGTATAAAAAAAAGGTCAATTATAATATAAAATGTAAACTAAAAAACAATCAATCTCCTTTCGAGAATAAAAGAACAACATCGACTAGTTTGAAAATATTACATATCTGTTTAAAAATGAAAGGGGGCTCATATTTCCGATATATATATATATATATAGTGATTTTCTATTATCGAAATATAGAACCAGTTTCTTCCCGTGGCTCTCATTGTTTATTGTTACCCGCGTAACTGACTTTCCAAAAATTACCAAAAAGTTGTGATCGTCTGAGGTTAATCTCAAATTCAATAGACGAACTCCCAATATACTCTGTTATGTATACCCTTAATCTGGTATTAATTGTGATTGAGGTTCACCCCGTGAATCACTAGTTAAAAGCTATGCATAAAGTTAGATTTTCTACTTAAGCCAGCGACTTACCCCTGTAGATCCCATTTTCCTTCCAGTCTCGAATATAATTCCCATTTCCCTCGTAGCCGTCTGTGGACTCTTGAATCAGATTTCTAATTTAAACACACTCGTCTTCCGAACTGACGATTAAAATAAAGTTTCCGATATATACCCGTGATAGTTCCTGCCGTGAAACCATTATATATCGAAGGGCGATTTTTTTCGATATAGTTTTTGGTAAAATTAAAAACTCAGGCCGATCTCGTTGGACTCAGGCCAACCGCGCGGCGGAACCCGTGGCAATCTCCTCGAGGTTCGCGGAAAAACTCTCCCTTAGACCTATTGATCTTTTTCCATTCTTAAAAGACGCGAAGCGCCAAGTCGTAGTCTGATTGGCTACTTAATTCCATTCGTGCCGAAATTATGGTTCATAGTCCAATTTGTCGTTGCAGCGACTATATTTCGCGAGCCGTATATATTGCCAATTCGACAGTTTGCCCGGCTGTGTTGGATCAATGAGGCTCTGTTTAAAATTTCCAGACTAAATAACAGTTACAATGTTACATATTTGTAAATGGCAATAACTTCCAAAATGAATGAACTCGTCTGCCCGGCAGAATAGTTATTCATTTTACTAGGCAGCAAAGAAGTAGATTGACTGCCGCGGCTGATAGTTCATAGCCGAGCGTAGCGAGGCTAGGAATTCAGCTAAGGCAATCAATCTACTTTGCTGCCGAGTTGAACATATAATGTTTTCTCCGATTGTTTATAATGATATATGTAGGATATTGTATTTACAAATTATTACAATTCCCAAAATCTTTTTAGTTTTCCTGTAGTGATATATTCAAACAAAATTTGATAGAAATCGCAATTTTTGGAATGGGTGGTTGCTATGGAAACGTATATGTCCATAATAATTATAGCAGAAGGGTACATTGAGGATTCAATGGCAAGTAAAACCAGTATTTATGAAAATGTTTCGACAAATGTAGGAACTACTTATGAGGCGAATCAAATTGGTAATAAAGTGAATGTAAAGAGAACGATATCTGAGGAAAGAAAAGGTGGCCTATTATTCAAAATTGTAGTAATTTTACTATTAATGTTGATAGCAACTAAAAATATGTTTTTTGAATTCTTTTTAAAAGTATTATTTGATAATTGCTAATGAATGTTTTTTTTTGTCAAAAACTGTCAAATGTTTTATTCCCATTGAGAATAATTATTTTGCTGCCTAGGCAGGAGAGTCCTTACTTTGCTGCCTAGGCAGGAAAAGTAATACTTTGCTGATCGATATGTGTCCGCAAAATTAATATTTGCTGTCAATCGGAGAAAAATATATTTTTTATATCCGCGTCGACCCATTTATGTATTTTGTAGTTTCATATAAATTCCATCCAAGAAACTGCAATAATGAATTTTGAAACAAAAATTGAAATAACTTACCCTGGGACCAATGAATAAACAAAACAATAACACCTACAGGATGTTACACGATTCATATTTTCTAATAAACAGTATAAAATGAATGAAGTAAACCAACTAAAAAAAACTGAAGACTTTTAATGCTTCAAGTTTACCTCCATCGCATCCAGAACTTTTACCAACACCTATTGAGAACGCATTATATAGCTTATATATGGTTAAATGCTCACAAAGACCGAGTTTAATGCGACATATAAAGGTTGGGAGCTCGAAAAAAATAATATTCTGGAATTAAAATCGTTTGAGGGTCCTCAACTGCCGCATTTAGTTCGAGATGTTGTTTTTGAGAGGGAAGCAGATGACGATGAAGATGATGAAATTTATGAAAGTGAAAGCGATGGAAACGTTGAGAATGTTGAGAATGACAACAATGAGGATTATGAGAATTATAGTAGCAATTAGGTTGATGAGAGTGATACCTATAATTAGAAATTCTGTAAAGAAATTATTGTTCTTCTCGATATGATTATGTTTTTTTTTTCAATAAAACAAGTTATTTTCAAAACAAAGTTCATCATTTTCCAACCTCACTTTTCCCTTGTATCCCGCTTTTTCCCTCATCTTAATTCTTTATAAATATGTTTCACATAAATATTGTATTAAAGCCCCAAAAGAATATTATTTATACCATATAAAAAAAATACCCACCTTATACACAGAAAAAAACAAATAGTTGAATCAAATGAAATTTATCTGAAACAAACAAATAAAAGTGTCGAATATGCACGTCAAAATATAATCTCAAAATGAGTAAAATTATTTCTTGGTTTTGGATCAAATATCTCATTTGACAAACTCTATTCATAACTCGTTTTGGCAGAAATTTTGAATTTTTTTTTAATTGAATAATCAGATCGACAAATTTTTTTTAAAAAAATTTTAAACAAGAATTTATGTCGAATTGATTAATTCAATAAAATGTCAATTCAATAAAATTAGCTGATTGTGTAAACATTTTGTTAATCCTCTGAATTGACAAATATGGCTTTGCTATTCGGTAACAATATCTAAGTCAGGATCAGTTGTGCGAAAGCTTCGCCATCTAATGCATATAATTAAACCAATATAATATTATTCAATCTAATTCCGTTGTTTGATTCAAATAAATATTGCATTTGAGTTGAAACAAATTTTCATTCAATATGAGTTGGAGATTGTTTCAATAGATCAACATATATTCAAATCACAGAAATGCATTGAAAAATCCATTTTTTCACCGCAATATAATGATTTTATCAATGGAATACGCCTGTGTTTTGGGATGAATGTTATTTAGTCTGGTCAAGCCAATAAGAGAGACCAAATGAATTTGGTTGAATTAACAAATTTTTTTCCGTGTGATAAAAATAAAATAGTATATTAAAGTATAAGTGGATAAAAAGGGCTTTAAAACACGCGCGATTTTTCGAGCGCGACGGCGCAGCCGGAGTGCTCGAAATAGAGCAAGTGTTTTTAAGACCAGTTATCCACGAATACTTTACGTTATTTTTTTTTATTGGTGCACTTTGAAATCATATATACTGGTATTATTACTACAAAAAATAGAAATAAGAACTAATAATGCAAGAAGGTTGAATTCGTGATGTGACATCAGTATACCTTTCGTTGTCATGGAAATGAGAAAACATTCATTTGCAATTTGTTACCAAAGATCAATATTTATTGTCACCAGAGCTCAAAAACGAATTATTCTAATATCGATTTTTTGAATAGTGAGGCAGAATCGCGGTTAATACCGCTAAAATCCAGTGATATATATAAAAAAGAATATGAAAAGTTCATCAAATGGATGGAGGAGCACATATAAATGAACGAATTGTGAGTAATATTTTATTTGACATTACTCCTGTCAGATCAATAATCAAAAATTTGTCATTTAGACTTCACGTTTCTCGATTTGTTGATGTTGTCATGGTTACCTTTAAAAAACGCGCGTTTTTTAAAGTTCGATTTAAACACGCTGAGGCGTGCTTTAAATGGGTAAAAAGGGGCACCAATAAAAAAAAAACGTTATTATCGTATTACATTTCTTACGTTGTTTTAGTGGTGGAATAATTTTTAAAAAAATATTGATTTTCATCGATATATATATATTTATATATATATATATATATATATATATATATATATATATATATATATATATATATATATGGAAAACTTTTTTATTATAGATTTCTCAAAAAAAATCATTCATGATAAAAACCTCTGCTTCATCCCAAACCTGAATTGCGATTACCAAAATTGAATTTTATTCGAGGGAAATAGAAAAGTATGCTTTGTTTTCGAAATAATATGATCCCATCACTTTATTTCATGGGGAAATATTGTTTTAAATCGATTGTTGATCCAGAAATTCGAATCATAGCCATCTATGACCAATTTCATTTTTCAACTTTTTTTCCCATTTTTTCCTCATCGCCCTGTACAACATGAGGAATATTATGCTAGACGAATGGTATATTATTAGATATGATGATATCACTCTCTGAATGTTTTCTCATGTCTCCCTCCCATCGAAAAATCACATTAATTGTATTATGTGACGGAATTTCACAAAATATTGCTGCAAATAGTGAATAAAACTGAATTGTCTCCAAGGTATGATGCCAGAATGCCAATTAATTTATTTTCACAATACAAATAGCATTTTTTGAAACGAATATGTCCTATGCTTCATTCTACGTGGAGTCCTCCATTCTCAATACACTGCATTGCGGTGCATTGCATCATGAACATTTCTTAGTATCTGGGGAGCTATTCCCCGAATACAATTTCTGAAAGTATTCTCCAAATGACGTATATTTTGAAATGGTCTTCTTGAATATACCTTCTGTTCGGGATATCCCCATAAGAAAAAATCCAAAGGAGTGAGGTCCGGTGACCGGGCGGGCCAAGCGTTATTGGAATATCTACCAATCCATCGATTTGGAAATGTTCCGTTTGACCACCTTCTCACTTCTAGCGTAGAATGGACGGATGCACCGTCTTGTTGAAAATACATTCCAGCTCTCATGTCCAGAGGAATATCATCTGAATAATCGGAGAGAAACGTCTGTAGCATCCTTAAGAATCTGGCAGAATTCAGTGGTTGTCTGAAAAATACTGATCCAACAATAATGTCATTAAGAATTTCGCACCAGACGTTAACTTCGTAGTGATATTGGTCTCTACATTGTATCCTGGAATGGGGATTATTATTTGCCCACCACCTGCAATTCTGGGAGCTGACTACCCCATTTGATGTGAAGGTGGACTCGTCACTATAAATGATTTTTTTCGAAAACTGTCTATTATCTTTCATCATAGACTCGAAAAATTGATTCACGTATCATTTATGAATTTCGAAATATTGTTAGTTGTTACATTCGACTTCCATAGCAATACCCAGCTTCCATAGTTTTGTTCTTTAAATTTTACTGTAAATGATTGAGATACAGAACATTTGCCAATCCCACTTGCCTTTGAAAACAAATTCATTTCTAATTGTAAACAAACCATTTTTGACGCATCAAGAATAACTCACAAATCTGTAGAGTAATTTCAGTAGTTTTTCAATTCAATCATGGCTGCTCGACTAAGTATACAGGACAAAGTGGAGATTGTAATGATACATGGTGACAATAACCATACTTGTAGAGACACTGCCAATATTTTCAATGAAAGACATCCAGGTGAAAACGTTCATTATTCGACAATTACAAGAATTTTGAAAACATTCAAGGAATCTGGATCGGTTTCAAAAAAATGCAAAGTGACACATAAACGACCGATAACTGGAAATGAAGAAACTGTTATGAATAGTATGCTGTCTACGATTGAAAATCCAAGAATGTCATTATCGCAAAGAGGAGAAAATCTTAGTATGTCCGATCAATCAATGAGAAGAGTTCTAGGTAATAATGAATTCAAACCGTATAAGCCAAAATTCATACACACTTTGAAACCGAGAGATCCGGATAATCGCTTGGATTTATTTTCTGGTTCCAGTCTATGATGGATGATAATAGACGGTTTTCGAAAAAAATTATTTATAGTGACGAGTCCACCTTCACATCAAATGGGGTAGTCAGCTCCCAGAATTGCAGGTGGTGGGAAGATAATAATCCCCATTTCAGGATACAATGTGGAGACCAATATCATTCAAAATTAACATCTGGTGCGGAATTCTTAATGTTGGACCAGTATTTTTCAGACAACCACTGAATTCTTCCAGATACTTAAGAATGCTGCAGATGTTTCTATCCGATTATTTAGATGATATTCCTCTAGACATGAGAGCTGGAATGTATTTTCAACAAGACAGTGCATCCGTTCATTCTACGCTAGAAGTGAGAAGGTGGTTAAACGGAACATTTCCAAATCGATGGATTGGTAGATATTCCAATAACGCTTAGCCCGCCTGGTCACCGGACCTCACTCCTTTGGCTTTTTTCTTATGGGGATATCCCAAACAGAAGGTATATTCAAGAAGACTATTTCAAAATATACGTCATTTGGAGAATACTATCAGGGATAGTATTCGGGGAAATAGCTCCCCAGATACTCAGAAATGTTCATGATGCAATGCACCGCCGTACTATGCAGTGTATTGAGAGTGGAGGACTCCACGTAGAATAAAGCATAGGACATATTTGTTTCAAAAAATGTTATTTGTATTGTGAAAATGAATTAATTGGCATTCTGGCATCATACCTTGGAGACAATTCAGTTTTATTTACTATTTGCAGCAATATTTTGTGGAATTCCGTCACATAATTCAATTAATGTGATTTTCCGATGGGAGGGAGAAATGAGAAAACATTCAGAGAGTGATATCATCATATCTAATAATATACCATTCGTCTAGCATAATATTCCTCATGTTGTACAAGGCGATGAGGAAAAAATGGGAAAAAAAGTTGAAAAATGAAATTGGTCATAGATATGATTCGAATTTCTGGATCAACATTCGATTTAGAACAATATTTCCCCATGAATTTGAATTCTACCGTGAGAAATAAAGTGATGGGATCATATTATTTTGAAACCAAAGCATACTTTTCTATTTCCCTTGTATAGGGTCGTATAAAATTCAATTTTGGTTTGGGATGAACCAGAGGTTTTTATCACGAATGATTATTTTTTGAGAAATCTATAATAAAAAAGTTTTCCATATGCTGCGAACTTTATGCCGGACACTGTATATATATATTATATATATATTGTTATGTTATGTTATGCCAGTTATAAGTTTTAAAAGTATAATAAAACATTAATTATTAAGATTCAAATACCATAACACAATCAATTTCATACACTGTCATAATGATTATAACCCATAATTGGTAAAAATACAACAAAAAGTCTAGATTTACAAAATTTTCATGAATAAAAAGTGATCAACACATTTATAAATTTGAAACATACAGTATATGAAATTGTAGATAACTGAAAGTAGCCAATGGTAGAACAGCAAACTTCTTGATGACAATAGCCAATCAGGGAATAGATGGTCATATGTAAAATTGGAAATTGTGAGAGAATAGCAACGAGGTGATGTCATAAGCAATTATTATTGAAATTTGTAAATAGTAATAAGAATGGAAAAATAGTTGTATATATAAATTATATAAGATGAACCCAAACAGTGGAATGTGACAATTTGGTGCGCGAATTCAAGAATTCAAATGAAAAAAGAGGAAGGAAAATTCGTATCTAGGTGACAACAAACAAAGCCATCAGGGGATCGAAAAATAAATTTACAAGGGAATGCCACGCAACATTTTGGGAGAAAGAAAAATGAAATAATTCCAACATTAGAAGAAAAAAACCAATATTACCTTAATTATACAACATATCCAAGTGTCCAAAGCTGATTTCTGCATCTGTATGGTTCCTGATTTATGGTATTGGAGTTCCTGATAGCGCTTGTAGTGAGAAGGGATCCAATTTCAGGGCATATCTTGAACACCGACAGTTCCAGCCAGGTATAAAAACTTTAATAGTGCACATCCGGTCTTGAACAATTTCACAAATAACGTATCTCACATCTGAAGAACTTTATTTCACTTTATTTTGAACTATAACAGAAAACTTCACTCTCAAGGAAAAAGTGAGGTTGTGTCTATCCATCCATGATTTTAATTCTATGATTATCCGTGAATATTTGTAGATTCACATTAGAATAAGTTATTTCTCGTAGGCCAGGTAAAATTAAGTCTTCCTGAATAAAGGAAATAATTACTTTTTGATACTTTGTTGTTTGTTTTCTACAATGATCAACAATCATACTTATGACCACTGAATAAATTGAAATTTGACATATCAAGTAGTGGCTCAATTGCCTGAACCGGCTATCTGAGATAAGAGGCGTGGTGAGGAAAGTGATAACAATTGGCAGCAACGTGACGAGAGAACAGTGACGTTAGCTAGCAATTATTATTACATTGAAAAAAATATTATACAGGGCACAATACTTATCTATATCATAACAATTTGGCTCACAAAGAAGAACGAAAATTATTAGCTATCTTCTTTTTATAAAAACAATTTATATTTGCAAATTATCATTATATAACAATTGGCACCCAAAGTGTGGGGCGAAATAATAACAAAATAATTTGTTATAATAACATTATATAACAAATTGGCGCCGCAACGCAAGGGCAAGTAAGGGAAATATATTATTTCTTAATATTTATTGTAACACTGGGCGAACATTAGCAATTGGCATTTCAACGTGTAAGGCTAAATATTGGTGAATAAAAAAATGGATTTGACAGAGAGTGAGTTTCAACAAATAATGGAATACATGGCAGGTATGGAAGGTAGATTGAGAACAAATAATGAGGGAAACCACAGATGAAATAAAAAAATGTATGAAAGAAAACACAGATGGAATAATAAAATCTATGAAAGAATGTGTCAAAGAAAGTAGGAGAATATGTAAACCATAGAAAAAAAAAAAAATTGGGTACTTATAGAAAAAACAGATGTTAGTAACAGTTTATTAGAACAAGATGATGAACAATTACAAAATATAAAAATAAATCATGATCACAAAAATAATGAACTTATGCATAATATGAACGTGAAAATAAAAAAGTTTTGTTGCAAAAAGGGTAAAATAAATAATAAAGTAAAAATAATGAAAATATATGACATAATAATGGATAAGATAATTTTGAATTGCAAAAAGGGAATGAAAATGATAAAATAATAATAATAAAAAAATAAAAAAAAAAATAATAGTAATGCAAATCAATCACATTTACAGGGTGAATAGAATTTTTGAAATGAAAGAAAGTAATACAAATAATGAAATAATATAATAATGGATAGTAAAATGTCTACTATAAAAGTAGGAAAGAATTTGAATAAATTTTACTTTCAAAAACAAGAAAAAGTTGGAATTATGAAAATGACAATAGTTGAAAATGTTAACAGAAAATTTCTATTGAAAATTTGTGAAATAAAATATAGGCTCGCAGTTACAGAACAAGCAAGATTCCATAGAAGGAGAGACAAATAATAAAGATGAAAATTTAGGGAATAATAAATCGTAGGTTAACAAATTTGATAGGTAAGTTAGGAATAAAAAAGGAAAAAAGTTAATAAAAAAATAGTTTGATAGATAGTTACGATTTCAGAAACATTTGAATAAAATAAAATAAAATGAGAAACAAATGTAAAGAAAAAATATATCAATGAGAGAGAATATTGGAGGAAACAAAACAACGCATAAATATTTCAAAAAGAAAACAATAATATCGAATAACAATAAAAATACTGAAAAACAGAATAGTTGATAAAATTATTGGTACAGGTTAGTTAGATAAAGTAAAGTGAAAAACAATATTGAAAATGTTTACAAATATAAAACAATATAGAACATGAAGAAGGAAAAATATAGAAATGGATAATGAATAATGTGAATTTTGAAGAAAAATGAGAAGAAATGAAGATTAAAAATATTTTGTGTATAAAATGAATGTATGTGAGAAATGAAAGTGGAAATGATAACAATAATAATACTAAAGAAGTATATTATAAGAAATATGATGATGATGATGATATTGATTGATGATGATGATGATATTGATAAATAATATGAAGGTATATTAATGAATTATAAATGATTATAATATGTTAATTATGTATGAATAATGAAAAAAGCGAAAGAGTATGTACACAAAATAAAAGTAAATAAAATGAGAGATTCAAATTAATAAAATATCCAATTCAATATGAATATAAAAAACAACTGAGGAAGAGATAGGAAAAATAATAAAACAGCATAATTGAAAGAGTACCAGTAATTGTAAAATCGATAATTGAAAATAATATCAGTATTAAATATAAAATGAAAGTAAGATAATTATAATATATGAAATGTCATATATGATAATATCTTGAAAAGTTTTCTCTTTTGATCTGAAAAGGAGTCCATAGTCAAGTTTTCTGGAACAACAAAAGGTAGTACTAGTAGTTGTAAATAATAGTTGTCGTTGTAGAACTTGTTTTTCGGGAAATTCAGCGAGGTAGTTTTCTGAAAGTAGAAAATTAGTATTATTCAAAGTAAAGTTAATAAATATAAATAAAGAAATTGATATTCAAAATTTTCTAACTAGTAGAAAATTATTGCATATAAATTTAGGAATGTTGTTATGTTATGTTATGCCAGTTATAAGTTTAAAAAGAAAAAAACCACAAAAAGAATAATTACTAAATAGTTATTAGTTTCAAAAGATTGTTTTTACATAATTTTGGAAGTTCTATTTATTTATAAGCCTATGTATAATATGGATAGATAAAAATGTCAAAATACTATAACACAATCAATTTCATACACTGTCATAATGATTATAACCCATAATTGGTAAAAAGACAACAAAAAGTCTAGATTTACAAAATTTTCATGAATAAAAAGTTATCAACACATTTATAAATTTGAAACATACAGTATATGAAATTGTAGATAACTAAAAGTAGCCAATGGTAGAACAGCAAACTTCTTGATGACAATAGCCAATCAGGGAATAGATGGTCATATGTAAAATTGGAAATTGTGAGAGAATAGCAACGGGGTGATGTCATAAGCAATTATTATTGAAATTTGTAAATAGTAATAAGAATGGAAAAATAGTTGTATATATAAATTATATAAGATGAACCCAAACAGTGAAATGTGACAATTTGGTGCGCGAATTCAAGAATTCAAATGAAAAAAGAGGAAGGAAAATTCGTATCTAGGTGACAACAAACAAAGCCATCAGGGGATCGAAAAATAAATTTACAAGGGAATGCCACGCAACATTTTGGAGAAAGAAAAATGAAATAATTCCAACATTAGAAAAAAAAACAATAATACCTTAATTATACAACATATCCAAGTGTCCAAAGCTGATTTCTGCATCTGTATGGTTCCTGATTCATGGTATTGGAGTTCCTGATAGCGCTTGTAGTGAGAAAGGGATCCAATTTCAGGGCATATCTTGATCACCGACAGTTCCAGCCAGGTATAAAAACTTTAATAGTGTACATCCGGTCTTGAACAATTTCACAAATAACGTATCTCACATCTGAAGAACTTTATTTCACTTTATTTTGAACTATAACAGAAAACTTCACTCTCAAGGAAAAAGTGAGGTTGTGTCTATCCATCCATGATTTTAATTTTATGATTATCCGTGAATATTTGTAGATTCACATTAGAATAAGTTATTTCTCGTAGGCCAGGTAAAATTAAGTCTTCCTGAATAAAGGAAATAATTGCTTTTTGATACTTTGTTGTTTGTTTTCTACAATGATCAACAATCATACTTATGACCATTGAATAAATTGAAATTTGACATATCAAGTAGTGGCTCAATTGCCTGAACCGGCTATCTGAGATAAGAGGCGTACCAACTGTGCTTAGCTGTGGTGAGGAAAGTGATAACAATTGGCAGCAACGTGACGAGAGAACAGTGACGTTAGCTAGCAATTATTATTACATTGAAAAATAGTATATTAAAGTATAAGTGGATAAAAAGGGCTTTACAACACGCGCGATTTTTCGAGCACGACGGCTCATCATATTGCGGTGAAAGAATGGATTTCTCAATGCAATGCTAACATTTCTGTGATTTGAATATATGTTCATCTATTGAAACAATCTCCAACTCATATTGAATGAAAATTTGTTTCAACTCAAATTTAATATTTATTTGAATCAAATAACGGAATTAGATTGAATAATATTATATTGGTTAATTATATGCATAGATGGCGAAGCTTTCGCACAACTGATCCTGACTTAGATAATGTTACCGAATAGCAAAGCCATATTTGTCAATCCAGAGGATTAACAAAATGTTTACACAATCAGCTAATTTTATTGAATTGACATTTCATTGAATTCATCAATTCGACATAAATTCTTGTTTGAATGAATATTTTTGTTAAAGCAATCAGCAAATTTTGTCGATCTGATTATTCGATTCAACAAAATAATTACATGATTCAAACATTTCTGCCAAAACGAGTTATGAATATAGTTTGTCAAATGAGATATTTGATCCAAAACCAAGAAATAATTTTACTCATTTTGAGATTATATTTTGACGTGCATATTCGACACTTTTATTTGTTTGTTTCAGATAAATTTCATTTGATTCAACTATTTGTTTTTTTCTGTGTATAAGGTGAGTATTTTTTTTATATGGTATAAATAATATTATTTTGGAGCTTTTAATACATTATTTATGTGAAACATATTTATAAAGAATTTAAGATGAAGGAAAAAGCGGGATATAAGGGAAAAGTGAGGTTGGATAATGATGAAATTTTGGGTTTTGAAAATAACTTGTTCACAATTTTATTGAAAAAGAAAACTATAATCATATCGAGAAGTACAATAATTTCTTTACAGAATTTCTAATTATAGGTATCACTCTCATCAACCTAATTGCTGCTATAATTCTCATAATCCTCATTGTTGTCATTCTCAACATTCTCAACGTTTTCATCGCTTCACTTCCATAAATTTCACCGTTTCATCGTCATTGCTTCGCTCTCAAAAACAACATCTCGTACTTAATGCGGCAGTTGAGGACCCTCAAACGATTTTAATTCCAGAATATTATTTTTTTCGAGCTCCCAACCTTTTTATGTCACATTAAACTCGGTCTTTGTGAGCATTTAACCATATATAAGCTATATAATGCGTTCTCAATAGTGTTGGTAAAAGTTCTGGATGCGATGGAGGTAAACTTGAAGCATTAAAAGTCTTCAGTTTTTTTTAGTTCGTTTACTTCATTCTTTCATACTGTTTATTAGAAAATGTAAATCGTGTAACATCCTGTAGGTGTTATTGTTCTGTATTTTTATTGGTCCCAGGGTAAGTTATTTAAATTTTAGTTTCATAATTCATTATTCCAGTTTCTTGGATGGAATTAATATGAAACAGGGAGCTCATACTGCAAAATACATGAATGGGTCGACGCGGATATAAAAAATATATTTTTCTCCGATTGACAGCAAATATTAATATTGCAGACACATATCAATCAGCAAAGAATTACTTTTCCTGCCTAGGCAGCAAAGTAAGGACTTTCCTGCCTAGGCAGCAAAATAATTATTCTCAATGGGAATAAAACATTTTATATTTTTTTACGAAAAAAA
Source organism: Gonioctena quinquepunctata (assembly GCA_018342105.1). Lineage (NCBI taxonomy): Eukaryota > Metazoa > Arthropoda > Insecta > Coleoptera > Chrysomelidae > Gonioctena > Gonioctena quinquepunctata. Next base: position 76,125 of record JAFIRS010000167.1, read on the forward strand.
ACATTCATTAGCAATTATTACATAATACTTTTAACAAGAATTTAAAAAACTTATTTTTAGTTGTTATTAACATTGATAGTAAAATTACTACAATTTTGAATAAATAGGCCACCTTTTCTTTCCTCAGATATCGTTCTCTTCACATTCACTATATTACCAATTTGATTCGCCTCATAAGTAGTTCATATATTTGTCAAAACGTCTTCACAAATACTGGTTTTACTTGCCATTGAATCCTCAATGTACCCTTCTGCTATTATTATTATGGACATATACATTTCCATAGCAACCAACCATTCCAAAAATTGCAATTTCTATCAAATTTTGTTTTAATTTATCACTACAGGAAAAATAAAAAGATTTTGGGAATTGTAATAATTTGTAAATACAATATCCTACATATATCATTATAAATAATCGGAGAAAACATTATATGTTCAACTCGGGAGCAAAGTAGATTGACTGCCTTAGCTGAATTCCTAGCCTCGCTACGCTCGGCTATGAACTATCAGCCGCGGCAGTCAATCTACTACTTTGCTGCCTAGTAAAACAAATAACTATCCTTCCGAGCAGACGAGTTCATTCATTTTGGAAGTTATTGCCATTTACAAATATGTAACATTGTAATTGTTATTTAGTCTGGAAATGTTAAACAGAGCCTCATTGATCCAACACAGCCGGGCAAACTGTCGAATTGGCAATATATACGGCTCGCGAAATATAGTCGCTGCAACGACAAATTGGACTTTGAACCATAATTTCGGCATGAATGGAATTAAGTAGCCAATCAGACTACGACTTGGCGCTTCGCGTCTTTTTAGAATGAAAAAAGATCAATAGGTCTGAAGGAGAGTCGAGAGGATTACCACAGGTTCTGCCGCGCGGTTGGCTTGAGTCCAACGAGATCGACCCGAGTTTTTTGTTTTACCAGAAACTATATCGAAGAAAATCGCCCTTCGATATATAATGGTTTCATGGCAGGAACTATCGCGGGTATATATCGGAAACTTTATTTTAATCGTCAGTTCGGAAGACGAGTGTGTTTAAATTAGAAATCTGATTCAAGTGTCCACAGACGGCTACAAGGGAAATGGGAATTATTTTCGAGACTGGAAGGAAAATGGGATCTACAGGGGTAAGTCGCTGGCTTAAGTAGAAAATCTAACTTGATGCATAGCTTTTGATCATTGATTCACGGGGTGAACCTCGAACACAATTAATACCAGATTAAGGGTATACATAACAGAGTATATTGGGAGTTCGTCTATTGAATTTGAGATTAACCTCAGACGATCACAACTTTTTGGTAATTTGGGAAAAACGGAAGTCAGTTACGCGGGTAACAATAAACTATGAGAGCCACGGGAAGAAACTGGTTCTATATTTCGATAATAGAAAATCACTATATATATATATATATATATATATAAATATATATATATATATATATATATATATATATATATATATAAATATATATATATATATATCGAAAATATGGGCCCCCTTTTATTTTAAAACAGATATGTAATATTTTCAAACTATTCGATGTTGTTCTTTTATTCTCGAAAGGAGATTGATTGTTTTTTAGTTTACATTTTATATTATAATCGACCATTTTTTTTATACAACAAGCGTCGAGCTGTACTATAGTTTTCACCTTTTTTTGTTAATAGATGTATTGGAGTTAATTTTTGTGTATTATTTTCTCAACCTAAGTTGAGGAAAGGGAGATTGATTTAAATCAGATTATTTTAATTCAGAGGCAAAAGTCAATCATTAAGTTATATTATCACTTGATTAGGGGTCCCTTGTGACAAAACACAAGAAGTACCAATTTTTATATAAGGAAGTTATGCAAAAGCAAGACCTTCGCATACTAAGCGGAAGGCATGTATCCGACGGACTAGTGGTAAACCAAAATATCAGTGCCTTACTTGATAGTATAGAAACACTCTATCAAAATTAGTGTTGTGTGTAGAAAAATCCATTTTTCTACATACACCCTGCCCTTATAATATGTAAATATTATATGTAGAAACATTTTGCACAAAGAGAGTGACTATTCTTCACACGAGGAGTTGAGATAATATAAGAGAGTATGGGAAATTCCATTATGTTATCAAATCGGGCGCACGAATTTATTTAAAAATCGGCCATTCCCTCGATATATTTTTCGGGAAGGAAAAATATTGAGAGTTATCGGCAAAATGGTTCTTTTTTAGAATTTAGTTTTATCTGAAAAAAATTAAAATGAAGACAAGTCAATAGTTCATTGGCATGTTCTACAATCGTACGTCATTTACTTTTCTTTTGTGGAATGTTTTTCTGATTCCAAAATGACACACATATGTTTCTATAATTTCAAAATCATAAAGTTCAACATTTGTATTTTCAAGAGAATGATATGCTTTCTGATACTGATCATATTTGAACATCACATGAAAACGCCTCTTCTTTGCTATTCTGTAAAAACTTGGATTGTAATCGCAGTCGGTGAGCGCATGAAAACCAGCTAATGCCTCACGTACTGAATCTACACGATATATTTTGGAGGGAAGTAGCCGGAATACGCGCATTAACGTATATTTTGGAATCAATGTGGAGTAATATATACTTTCGAGCGGCCATCGAGATGTGCTTATTTTCCGCATACGGGGTACGCCTCAGGTGAGCGGTACATTCGTGTTTGTTTTCCACCCCTTTGGCAAGTCCCAGTTATCCGCCCGCTTGGATTTAGACTTCTCAGGTGACTTATATCAGATAGTAGCAAAGGCGGCAAAAAGGTTTCTCTCACATCCCCTTTACATATTATAAACAGAATTGGGAGGCTTACAGATCACGTGCAAAACTCGGCTCTATCTCTTGGTCCAGGTGACATAAGCTACATTTTATACGAACAAAATCAATATTGGCACATGTTAGAAATTCAGAAGAACCTTGCCCCCTATTTCTGATAGCCCAGAGATAAGCACAATCCGTTGTTTATCATATTCGATTCGTTCGAACATTATTGAAACTTGAGTTGCATTATAATGGATCAGGTTCGACGGTTAATTATGATTTACTAGGTATAATCTAACCTCTTGCACACCCCTGAATGACGAGTGAATGATGCCATTTCATATAGAATTATAGTGGTTAGAAATATGAAAAAAAAATTGAAAACATGTTTTGTTCTTTGTAAAATTCCACAAAATTTTGTGTAGGCCTCCCGCCTAATTTCAGGTGACCTGCTCGAGGAAAACTTTGGCAATGCTGAATGAATAAACATTTCATTCGTCGTTTGAATAATGCAGAATGTTGAACTGATCGTGTGGCAAATGTACACTAAGAGTACATTTTCATTGCAGGCTGCGTGAGATAGATATTCAATTTCAGAGTGAAGAAAACAATTCCAATCTCGTTATATCCAAACTGGTAGATGAAGTCAGAACTAGTAGATGAAATCAACACAGCTTTGAGGCACTTATCAGATCACAATTATCAAAAAATCAACTGTAAGAACACAAAAGACAAAGTATTGTAATTGTTTTCAACATATTATCGGCCATCATTGTGACATAGTCATTCAGAATAATACGTAAACACTGTTGACAGGGACATGTAGTGTTTCCAAGATTCCCGCACGCGCCTGTTAGTGTGCTGTGTACGAACAGACCCGACTACTGTTTTCTGATTGGCCGGCAAATGAATATCTTACTTAGCAATCAATCAGAAAACAGTTCGCGATGATCAGGAGAATCAATTTGAACATGCTTGTCTTTTGTTGGTTTGAACACCGAACTGTTCCGTGCGTATTTTGAGGAGTAGAACACAAGATAAATCACTCGTCGCATTAATGAATGGAGTCGTTAATTTCAATCCCGTTTGGTTCTGGAGTCGCCAATCACGAGTCAGGAGAAAACTATGCATATATTGACATAATATAATTTTTATAGAATAGCATTTTTTTCAAATTATATCGCCATATTGAGGCTTCAATTGACTAGAAGAGATCTACAATTTTTTTGTCAGAATTGCATGATTTACTAGTGGTTTCCTATCAACAGTGTTCACGTATATTATTCTGAATCACTGGGTCACATTGTTGGCTGATAATATTCTGAAAACAATTACCCCACTGTGTTTTCTGGGCTCTCACAACAGATTTTATAATAATTGTCCGATAAGTGCCTCAAAGCTGTGTTGATTTCATCTACTAGTTCTGACTTCATCTACCAGTTTGGATATAACGAGGTTAATATTGTTTCTTCACTTCGAAATTGAATATCTATCTCAGGCAGCCTGCAATGAAAATGTCAATTAGTTCAAAATTCTACATTATTCAAATGTCGAGTGAAATATTTATTACATTCGGCAATTTCCGAAGTTTTTCTCTGACCAGATCGTATTTTACAAACAACAAAACATGTTTTCAGATTTTATCTCAGATTTTTAACCACTGTAATTTGTTATAAAATGGCATTATACACTCGTCATTCACGGGTGTGCAAGAGGTTAGGTTAGGTTAGGTATAATGAGTGATGCCACAAGATAGGGAGTCAGTTCCGTATGCGAAACTATAGAATGTAGTTCCTACTACTGAGCTGCCATTTTGGTAGCGTTGTATAGATAGTTAGGTGCCTAGTTATTCATAATGTTATTAAATCTTCAATGCTTTTTAGATTCTGAGTTGATAATCTGGTTATCACAAAAGTTATCTTAGAGCTAAAAACCTCTTTTTCAAGGCCCTTGAGACCAGTTGAGACATATGGTGGATATTATATATATATATATATATATATATATTATTTATATATATTTTTATATATAATATATATTTATATATATATATATAGATATATATTGTTATGTTGGGAAATGTTGCAAAGTAATTAAATTAATTTTTTTTTTTTTTATCGTTAAAGCTATGATATTTTGCAATTTTCTTCACCTTTTTCACCACTATAAAACCTTATACTATGCTCTAGTCGATACATGTCTGTGAAGAGAACATTCCTGAAGTAGTTCTGATATCAAAATTATATATCTTACAATACATCTAACAAAAATCTACGATTAAACTATATCAAAATTGAAATTTATGGAAAATAGTGAATTAAAGCAAGATCAAAGTATAGATAAGTTTTGAACATCCTGTATGACAATTCACATGAACAGAAAACCCACCAATGGGATTCGAAAGAGTTTGTGTGGGAAAAGTATTGATATAGAATAAAAGTAAGGGCAGAAAATGAAAAAACATAATTTTATGTGAATCTGTAAATAGTATGTAAGAATTAGAATTAGATATCATTCATAAAATCATTAACATCAATAGAATAGCAAATAATTGGTAGGAAGGATAGAAACTCAGAAATCAGTGAAAAAATAAGAATTGGTGAGTGTTGCTATGGAACGGGATAACAAGTTCGAGGAGGATTGAAAAAGGTTCGAGAAAGAAAGCCACGTACTAAATTTGAAAAGAAGTTTTCACCCATAATATAAGAAAACCTGATATAAAATTGACGAACGAGGAAGATTTCTTGAAAGGCTGATCGGAGGAAGCACTTAGTAAATAAAAATTCCACCTACCTGGTCCAGAAAACAAATCCTTGGAAGGAGTGCAGGTGAGCTGTCATTGACATCCCAGAAATACATCCACAGGATTGGAATCGTCAACAGAAACGCAGCTACAAGGTATTCAATAACTGAACTCACCTAGTGTAACTTTTCACATAAAACCAAGAACTTTAAGTGTTCTAAACCATTGGTTATTTTGGCTGAACAACCATAAAATTCCATACCCAAAAGACTGATAATACGTTCAAACTTTCTTCATAAAATTTTCATTATCACAAACATCAAACTGCACTATATTTTTTTGACATTGTTCTGCTAGTATGAGATAGCTATCGCAGAGTAGGGTATATTTGAATTTTCATCCGAATAAAATCAACTAATTTGATTATTCTCTGCAAACTTGTGTTTATTTTTCAATTTCTAACTTTATTTTTCTCCACTGAACATCTTTTATGATCGAATCGATAGTGCCATAGCCGGCAACACCGATTACAGGAACCTGCTACTGAAGGAGTCATACATGTTCATAGGCGTACCTGACTGAGCTGGGATAAGGTAAAAGAGGTTTAAAAAGGGACAAAGGTAACATAACATAGCCGGAGTTTTTTTATTTGTTATGATAGGGTTTCAGAAATAATAATCCATGAAATAAATTCTTAAAATCATACAAATTATAAATCATATAAACAACCCATCATTACAATTGTCGCCCAACGCGGTGCGAAAATATTTGTAGACATAATAATAATAAATTAAATAAACTAACAAAATTCCTATCCTAAGCAATTGGCGCCCAACGTGGGGCAATAACAGTGAAGTGGGGCAATAACAGTAAAACAGGCAAATAAGGCAAACATTAGCAATAACAATAAAGTGGGGAGAAAACAGTAACGGGAGCTAAATTGTGAAAATAAATTAGAAGCAAATTGAAATTGAAAACAAAAATATTTTTCGAAATCAAATAATATTATACAGGGAAAATAAAAATTTGACATTTTAGAATTTTTGCATCGACTTATTTGTATAAGTGTTGAAAAAATGGATTTGACAGGCAGTCAGTTTGAAAAATTGATGGATTTTATAGAAGGAATGAAAGATAGAATAATAAAAAGTATGAAAGAAGACACAGATGGAATGATAAAAAGTATCAGAGAAATGAAACATGAAATCAAAGAGAGTATGGAAAGGATGGAAAATAAAATGCAATCAAAATCTGAACAAAATGAAGAAGAATTTTCACAATGCACAAACAATTAAAAAAAGGGAGTGGTTATACAAAAAAACAGATGTTAGTAACAATTTATTAGAGAAAGATGATAAACAAATACAAAATATAAAAGTGAATCTAGATGACAAAAATAATGAATTTATGGATAATATGAACTGATTAATGAAAATATTGAGATACAAAAAGGGAAAATAAATAATAAATAAAAATAATAAATATAACATAAATGGAAATATAAATTTGAGTTGCAAAAAGGAAAAATGAATGTCATAAACGTGGCTAACAAAACATTTGAGTTGCAAAAAGGGAACAAAAAAAAAAATAATAGTAATGCAAATCAATGACATTTACAGGGCTAATAGAATTTTTGAAATGAAAGAAAGTAATACAAATAATGAAATAATATAAAAAATAAAAAAAAAAAAAGGAAAAATTAAAAATTTCTATTGAAAATTTGTTAAATGAAATATATGCTTGTAGTAATTAAACAAGCAAGAGTCCATAGAAGGAGAGACAAATAATAAATAGAAATATTAGGTATTAATAAATTATAGGTTAACAAATTTAATATGTAAGTTAGGAAATAAAAGAGTAAAAAAGTTGAAAAAAAAATAAATAATTTGATAGATAGGTATGATTTCAGAAATATTTGAATAACTAAAGAGGAAATTAAAAAATATATATAAAATATTAGAGGAAACAAAACAACACATAAATAAAAAAGTATAGAAAGAAAAGAATAATATTAAACAACAAATTATTTACACTGAAAAACATTGAAGTTGAAACAATTATTGGTACAGATCAGTTAGATAAAGTAAAGCAAACACCAACATAGATTATAAAAAAAAATATGAAATGCATAATAAACATGTGAATTTTGAAGAAAAATGAAAAGAAATGAAGATAAAAATTTTTGTGTATAAAAAGAATGCATGTGAGAAATGAAAGTGGAAATGATAAAAATAATAATACTAAAGGAGTATATTATAAGAAATATGATGATGATGATGATGATGATGATAAAGGTATATTGATAAATAAAATGAAGGTATATTAATAATTAAAATAAAACGTATATTAATGAAGTATAAATAAATATAATAATTAATGATGTATGATAAAGAATAGCAAAGAGTATATGCAAAAATAAAAGTAAATAAAATGAGAGATTCAAATTAATAAAATATCAATTCAATATGAATACAAATAATAACTAAAGGAGAGCTAAGAAAAATAATGACACACAGTATAATTGGAAGGAGTACCAATAATGATGAAAATCTAATCTATAATTGAAAATATATTAGTATAAAAAATGATCATAAGAAATATAAAATGTCATATATGATATCTTGAAAATTTTTCTTTCTTGATGGAAGAGAAGTCCAAAGTCAGGTGTTTCTGAAACAAAAGTATGTAATGTTAATAGTTGTGAATAATAATAATATTCAAATTTCAAAGTATCAAAATATTGAATATGAATTTAGGGAATTTGTTTTGTTGGGAAATGTTGCAAAGTAATTAAACTTATAATTATCATTATTATTGTTAGTTAATTTTATTAGTATCGTTAAAGCTATGTTATTTTGCAATTTTCATTACCTTTTTCACTACTATAGAACCTTATACTATGCTCTAGTCGATACATGTCTGTGAAGAGAACATTCCTGAAGTAGTTCTGATATCAAAATTATATATCCAACAATACATCTATCAAAAATACACGATTAAACTATATCAAAATTGAAATTTATGGAAAATAGTGAATTAAGCAAGATCAAAGTATAGATAAGTTTTGAACATCCTGTATGACAATTCACACGAACAGAAAACTCACCAATGGGATTCGAAAGAGTTTGTGTGGGAAAAGTATTGATATAGAATAAAAGGTAAGGGCAGAAATTGAAAAAACATAATTTTATGTGAATCTGTAAATAGTATGATTAGAATTAGATATCTTCATAAATCATTAACATCAATTAGAACAGCAAATAATTCGGTAGGAAGTGATACAAACTCAGAAATCAGTGAAAAAAAATTGGTGAGTGTTGCTATGGAACGGGATAACAAGTTCGAGGAGGATTGAAAAAGGTTCGAGAAAGAAAGCCACGTACTAGATTTGAAAAGAAGTTTTCACCCATAATATAAGAAAACCTGATATAAAATTGCCGAACGAGGAAGATTTCTTGGAAGGCTGATCGGAGGAAGCACTTAGTAAATAAATTCCACCTACCTGGTCCAGAAAATAAATCCTTGGAAAGAGTGCAAGGTGAGCTGTCATTGACATCCCAGAAATACATCCACAGGATTGGAAACGTCAACAGAAATGCAGCTACAAGGTATTCAATAACTGAACCCACCTAAGTGCAACTTTTCACATGAAACCAAGAACTTTAAGTGTTCTAAACCAATGGTTACTTTGTTTTGGCTGAACAACCATACCCAAAAGACTGATAATACGTTCAAACTTTCTTCATAAAATTTTCATTATCACAAATATCAAACTGCACTATATTTTTTTGACATTGTTTTGCTAGTATAAGATAGCTATCGCAGAGTAGGGTATATTTGAGTTTTCATCTGAATAAAATCAACTAATTTGATTATTCTCTGCAAAGCAGTGTTTATTTTTCAATTTCTAATTTCATTTTTCTCCACTGAACATCTTTTATGATCGAATCGATAGTGCCATAGCCGGCAACACCGATTACAGGAACCTGCTACTGAAGGAGTCATACATGTTCATGGGCTTACCTGACTGGGCTGGGATAAGGTGAAAGAGGTTGAAAAAGGGACAAAGGTAACGAAAATATTTGTAGGCATAATAATAATAAATTAAATAAACTAACAAAATTCCTATCATTAACAATATATATATATATAATATATATATATATATATATATATAATATATGTATATATAGATATATATATATATATATTATATATTTATATATATATATATATATATATTATATATATATATATATATATATCTTATTGACATATGGTGAAGGCGCGTAGTTTTCGATTTCGGAGGTTTATTCTTCATAATAAATCTCAATGATATACTGCGAGCTAGTTTTTTCAAAATTTTAAGATGTGTTTCTAATTTTATCGAATTTTGTTGCTAGCCAGATGATGAAAGTATGAATAGATTCTAGGGTGAATATTTCAAGGATTTTTTGAGTACAAGTGCATTGAGGATTATTTTTTTGTTGGATTTTTGTAATTTTTTATTCAAAGAGTTTAAAATTACTGAATAAGAGTTTCACTTTTGAGATAATAATTTGGAGATTATTCTTTTAATGGGATGCATTGAATATATTTGTTAAATTCAGTTGTCATACAAAAAGTACGAATTTGTTTGAGACTGTAATTTTCTGTGATCTACAATAGGGTGATTCTAGTAAGTTGGGCAAGCTTTGGAGACACTTCCAATAATTAAATCTTTTGTGGAAGTTATTAATTTGAATAATTTTGATTTTAGTAGGAACTTGATTTGAAAACGCATTAAGGTGCACAAACTGGGAGTTTCATTTTATTTCAAGATTATTTTATAAATATTTTTGGGTTTCACTTTTTTGTAATTTTTGTCTAGACAAATATACAGTATTGTTCAACTTTTTTTAATGATGGGATTCGATTTCAGGAAAATAGTACTTTGGTATGAATTCATCATAGCGATCTCAAATAACATTAGTAGGTTAGGTTTTCACACAGTATTATTATTTGGGTTTTTCATTATAGTAAAGTTCAGATAAAATCAATTGGGCATTTTTTAGAGAATAATATATATCAGTTTGACATTAAATTCGAATAGACATTGGGGCAAGTAAAATAATTAATTGTTTCGCAGATTGGAATTAAGATAATTCTGGAACAATATTAAATATTCAATGGGGATTAAATTAGTGAGAATCCGATGTGAATAAATATTATGATAGCTGAAATTATGATTCTAGTTAAAGAAGAATCATTTGATATTTTAAATGAATGTGGAAAATTCGTAGTAGCAAGTTCATTATGTAGAAGTTCAGGTCTTTTTTGTTAAGTTAATTTATCTCACTCGATCATGACACATTCACCTTTTTAGAGCTTTTAGCAAACATTTTATGATTTCATTATTTTTCTTGGAATAAGATTCAATTATATTTTGACTTGATATGCCTTTATCACTAGGAGCCATAGTCAGCCTTGGGTTTTTTCCCAGTTCGATGATAAAGTTACAAATAAAACACTTCTGTGTAACATTTTCATGTAAACCAAACTGCTGGACCTAAGTAGCTAAAATTGTGACGGGGTATTCTTAGAATAACGCATGAAAAAAGTTTGATTTTTGGAAAAGTGAAAACTGAGTTTTTTGAGTTTTCTGCGAATCTTGACACAATTGAAGTTTCCTACAAAAAAAATTTAACTAGACATAAAAGTCTAATTTTCTGTAGAAAACTTCAATATTTCATAATTTATAGAAAAAAAAAAGGAAAAAATAAGGCATAAAAATGGCTATCAGAACTATCAGGAATTATATTCGTTTCAACAAGGCCAAACTATAAACAGCGCACCAGCGCACCAAAATTCTTTCGAGATATTAAATGAAATAACTAATAAAAAACCTTTTTAAAGACAAGCTTTTATTTAAGCCGTGTACAAAAACGTATAAAATAAGTTTGAGTCATCGCTGACAATGATTTAATCATTTTTTGTTATTTTTGATTCCAAAAAGCTTGTCGCGCGAAGTGTTCATAATAGTAGGTACCAATTAATTTGATCGGGCAGTGATTGGTTGGTAAGTAAGTTAGGTTAGGTTTCAAGTGAGTGGGTCTCCTACGGTCCTCCACTGCGACCCATGGGGATCTATTGTGGCTCACACCAATTCATATTTCATCAAATAAGTCCAGCTTCTTTACGAAGCCGATTAGTTCACCTGGTGGATGATTCTTCAGGTCCGATGGCAAGAGTAAGGCTCTAATTTGTCATCTTCAAGACGAAGACGGCATGCCGAATTTTCCGTCAGTCCTAGTCTTGAGATAGGGTGATTCAGACGACAGTGGCCTGTAAGCAGACCTATTGGCAATGTAAGTTATCCCTACTGGAGTCAAACAATTGGCTGGTGACATTTTTCGCTGGATTTATAAATGGTTCTGATTGGACCAATCCTGGTAAGTTATGCCAGAAGTCTGATACTTTCCTTGCAGTCCAGGTATTCAGTGATAGTTTGGCAAAGCTTGAGGAAATGCCGAGTACTGGTTCTGGTCCGATAGAATCTTTTGCGGCCCCCTCTTTTGCGAGAAAGTCTGCGGCTTCATTGCCTTCCAGGCCGGAGTGGCCATGAATCCAAGCTAGAGACAGATTGTTGAATCTTTCTGTATAGTTCCACACTAACTCGGACGTTGATCGGCATGAGCTAAGTGCTTTTGAAACCGCTTGACTGTCCGATGCATTTTTCATTGTTTTATGTGTGAAGGTTGGTTTCCTCCAATCTCTCTGCACATAGGCAGGTTGAGATCTCTGTCTTGGGTCTACGACTGTATACACCCGCACCTGAACCATCTGTAAACCAACAGTTGGCTGCTACTAGTAGTTCCTTCTTTCGGAGTACCCATTCGTCTTTATCTGGAATTAGGACGCTGAATTGCAGGTTATTCCAGAACACTGTGACTTTCGATGTCGGCCAGCACTTTGCTACCCTCCGTACAAGCCTGATGTGTGCAAGATTCTGTATGTTGTCCATCTAACCTCTCTCTCCAGAAAAATATGGAGAGGAGGTAAATCTAGTAGGATTTCCATGACTGCTGACGGTGTGGTGCTGATAGCTCTAGTAATCGCCAGAGGAGCCTGTCTCTGTATACTAGAGAGCTTTGCTCAGGCTGTGAAGCTTTCAGCCACCAGGCGATGGCTCCATATGTGATCATTGGTCTAACAATCATCACATATATCCAGTGGATTTGTTTGGGGCCTATGCCTCAAGATTTTCCACAAATCCTTCGACATGGCCATAAGGATAGTTTGGCTTTGTGTAGAACTTTTTCCAAGTGAGCGTTCCATGTGAGCTTTTTATCCAGGATGATTCCTAGATATTTGCTTCCGCTGTAAATGGAATGATCTCAACGTTGTGAGAAAGAGGAGTTAGGTCTTCAAGTTTTCTTTTCCTGGTTATGGGCACTATTACAGTTTTGCTGGGGTTGACAGACATCTGCTCCTCTAGCACCAACTGTGTACATCATTCAACGATTTTTGGAGGATATTAGAAGCTACCGCCCCCGACGTTGTCCTTGCCAAAATGACAAGGTCGTCAGCATATGCCTGAAGTTCCATACCTCTTCTTTCAAGGACATTGAGTAGGTTTTCCATCAGGAGAGACCACAGAAGGGGGGATAGTACCCCGCCTTGTGGGTAACCCTTGCAGTCCTTGAACCTAATGGACTCGTTTTGTAGAGATGTAGTGGCTGTTCTGTTCATGAGCATGGCGTAGATCCAGCCAGTGATGGTTGGTTTTATGCCTCTTTCAGCCGGAGCTGAACCAATATAATTTGGCAGTGCATTATCAAATTCTCCTTCGATATCAAGAAATACGGACATCGCAATCTTTTTGTTGTTCAAAGATTGGGTGATTTTTTTCAACGAGGTTATGTGATGCTAAATATGTAGATTCGCTGGTTTGGTAGGAGTAATGGTGGTTGTTTAGTGGGGAAATGTAAAGAGTCAAGTCCTTTCAGAAGGAAATATGTTAGGCTAATTGGTTTGATGGACTTGGGATGTGGGTCTGTGCGACCCACTTTTGGTATATATACCACCCTTCCTGCCAGCCAACTGGGTGGTATGTAGTTCCACGCCAGACTAGCTCCATACATTTAGTGAGGATGGGTAGAAGAAATTCCAGTCCGTTTTGGAGCAGAGTTGGAAAGATACCGTCCTCTCCGGGAGATTTGAATGATTGGAATGATTTGATTGCTCATTCAACAGCCGGTGCTGTGATAAGTTTCTTGGCGACCTTTTTCATATCGCCTGGCAATCTCAAAGATGGGACGTCGATCATTATTCAGAATCAGACTTCCAGGAAAGTGATTCTGTATCAAAAGCTCTTACGTTTATTTTCGAAAGATTGAGGATGTTCCGGTCGTTTTATCGAGGAGAGAGAGAGAAAGAGAATCATGTGGATTCTTATGCTGCAAGGTACGTCGGATATGCTCCTGCAAAATTTCTTCCAAGATTCCCGTTTTGCTTTTCTTATTCCTTCATTGAGTTTGTTAGAGCGTTTTATAAGTGTCCCAGTTACCTGAATCTTTAGCTCAGTTGAATAAGCACCGAACTTCTTTCTTTGTTTATTAAGGTTTCGTTTTCCGTGATATAAAGAGATCACTGCATCGCGAACTTGTTCTGATACAGTCTCTATCACATCACAACTGTTAGCTGTAGCGAATCCGGCTCCAATGTACGAGTGGTGAGAGTTTTGTATCCGCTCCAATCTGTGGCTTTTGAGTCGCGATATTCTACTACTGGCCTTGGGCCTGTTTCAATATTGAATTGAATATGTATGTGGTCTGAACACGAAGGTTCAGTGGATACTGCCCAGTTTCGTATCTAACTACTCAGAAAATTTAAGCTGATTGTTAGATCTAGTACTTCTTGCCTGTTTCTAGTAAAAAAAGTTTGTTCAGAGCCCCTACTGATTACGGATTACCCTTCTCCTAAGATGTACTCAAAAAAAGACTCACCTGTGCCATTCATGTCAGTGCTACCCCACGATGAGTGATGTGAGATAGCGTCACACCCGAAGATGAGGTGATGTTGTTCCTTCTTGCAGTAGTCCATTAATCGCCGTACTGTGATTGGAGGGACTTGATCCCTTGCCCGAAATAAGCGGACCAGGCGATTACATCCGTCGTGCCCTTCTTCTCCGGTAGAGACAACTGGATAGCTACCACGTCTTGATTGCAGAATTTTGTGAGCAGAAAAATAATCAAAGATTTTCTAATAAGTGAGCAAGCCCTATATTTTGTTCCAGGATACACTATGTCCTCACCAGGAATATTGCTCAGACAGATTACTCGTTACTCGATCAGTATGTACAGGATCCCTGTAGGAAGGTCGATAGATTTGCCCTTGAACCCTTTTCCAAGGATGTAGGAAGCAGCCTTGGCGTTTGTTAGTTTGCCTGTAGACACTTTAAGATCGTGGTGATCACATACAAACTTAGTTTATCCTAGACCCCAGAGGGACCAGACAGAGAGTCTATAATGGCATATCTGGCTGTCCCCTCCAGTGCATAGGGTTTTTTTGGACGCTAGATGGGGTAGTAGTACCTCTTGGTGCTGACTTTGTGGGTTTTCTTGCCGAATCGATGACCGTCATCTTTGCAAGGGAGCCGGGATCAGATTTTATACCAGGTTTTTCGGACGAGGTGGTTTCCCAGCTTTTTGGAGGTAGGGATTTTGTTTCCGGGTCGGCCGTGACTTCCCTCTGTGTTTATGTGGAGGATTGATTGCCCTCACCCTCGCAGGGAGATTAGTACTCGGCATGTATTGTGTCTCCGGTTGCCATGGAGGGGCCTGGTTGTTCTGTTTGTTGGGAGGTTACACGAGTTTTTAGGCGGAATCAAATCTGCATAAAACCAAAGTGAGATTTAAACCTTAGCCTCTCCAACTTGGCTATGGAGCTATCATCAATGGTGAAAGTCCATGTTTGACCAGGGCCTGATATTTCCTTTTGTAGAATAGTCCTCTCCAAGGTTGTCAAGCCATGATTTATTTTCCTCAGTCTGGTGCGGACCTGCTCGGGGGATAATTGACGACTACCTTCGTCAGGTATGTAGGCTACGCAAATGTGCGCCCTGGGTAGCTCGTCGCCAGTGACACATTTCAGGAGGGCCCCTTTCCATGGCTGGAGCGCATTTATTGCGCCTTCCAGCCAGGAAGCGCTCTCCTGACCATCACAAGCGACCAGCAACTACCCAGGTCACAGTGTGCAGCCTTGAAACCTTACTTGTGGTCCTCCATCTGGATTGTCCTCAACAGCAGTCAAAATGGCGTATTGAAGGGATTCCAAATGACTGGCCTTCAAGGAGGTTGTCGAATAGTATTGGTGAAGAAATCCCACCTTGACACACGCAGCCACATTTCCATAGGAGGGCCTCTGTTCGTCGGTTTTACCTGATGCAGGTTTTGATTCTGCCGTACAAGGCTCTGTCGCCGTCGCCTTTGGTAAGTCATCACTGGAGCGGATCCGCTTGCTAGTCCCAGCTTGCCCACAGATAGTATGTATCCGCTTTCGAAGCTGTTTCTGCTCACGATCCTTCAGTATTTATTTCAAGGTGGAGTTGTAAGGTATGCCGCTCTTTCTGGATGCCCAACAAGTTTATCGGCCTCACCTTCGGATTCGAGAATTGGAGAACTAAAAAGCTCTCGTTTCTGATCTGATGTTACAGGCAGGTTAGCTGGAGTCGAAGGATATACATCCATTTCCTCTGTAGACTCATTGTCAGATAGAATTAGGTTTTTGCTTACTTCGTCCGTATGAAGTCCCACGAGTAGCTGGGGAAGAGTGGTCGATCACAGCCAAAGTTCCGCCTTACCATGACAATGCTTCTCCCTAGGGGAGGGTGCCCAGTATTTCGAAGGTTTCGTTGGGGACACTGATAGGCTCAGTGCAATCCATCCCCTCAGCACGCAACGCACACCATCGTATCTCTGCTGTGAAATTCGGTTAGAAAATAGCAGAGCCACACTTGATTCTGCTATTTTCCTAACTAGCAGTGCCACATGGAAGCAAACACCCGATAGCCGAGTTCAACCACCACTCCACAGTCTAAGCCTACATACATGAAAAAGACAGCAAGCAGCATACCAGGTGGTGAAGTAATCGTCAAAAACAGCCAACCCTGCCAAGTAAGTAACAGTTTGTCGAAGTATTAATTTTATCACAATTCACGCGACGAGCTTTTCTGAAACCAAATAATTCAACAAAAAATATTAAATCAATGTCAGGACGACTTAAACTTATACGTCTTAGTACACGGCTCAACTAAAAGCTTTTCTTTTTAAAAAAGGTTTTTGAATAGTTACCTATTTCATATTTTGCTCTTTAGTTAGTTCTCCTTAATCTGTCCATTTCTAATAGAGCATCGTTATTACAAGTAAGTTTTGAGCTGAAAGAAATCATGATCTCCGACCCCAAAAACTCCCACACACCAATTTTGAATAGATTCTGACTCCAATCACAGAACTCGTCCGCCATTTTTATTTTTAGATTTTGCCAAAAAATTCATAATCTCCGAACCTGAAAAACCCCACATACCAAGTTTGAATAAAAGATTACCATAATCAGAAAACTCGTCCTTCATCTTGGAGCATCCATCTTGAATTTATAAATTTTGACATGAAATTCCAAATCTCCGACCGCGAGAACGGCCGCATACCAATTTTGAATCGAATCGGACCATAATCACAAAACTCGTCCTGGCGAACCCAAGATGGGTTTCGGGGCCGCCATTTCGAATGAATTCATGAATTTCGACAACAAATTCATGATCTACGACCTTGAGAACCCCCTAATACCAATTTTGAATCGATTCAGACCATAATCACAAAACTTGTCCTCCATCTTGATGCTTCCAAATGAATTTATGAATTTTGACAAAAATTTCATATCTCGACCTCCAAAACCCCAAGAAACCAATTTTGAATCAAATCGGACCGTGATCACAAAACTCGTCCAACGATTTGGAGCCGCCATTCTGAATTTATGAATTTTGACAATCAATTCATATTCTCCGACCCCAAAAAACCCCACAAACCCATTTTGAATCAAATCGGACTCTGTGAAGTTTTATCACCGAATATGCACACATGCAAATATCAATTAATTCGGACGAATAGCAGTCGGTCAAAATTAACTTCCAAAACTTCACCCTAACTATCAAGTGAAACTAAATAAAAGCTTGTACTAAAATAATTAATAAAAACTTTTTAAAGACACGCTTTCATTCAAATGTACTAAAAAGTTAAAAATAATTGGCTTTGGATGTGTGACGTAGGTTATTCCGTGAGTTATAGATTCAAAAGCTTGTCGCGCAATGTTTTCAGTTCGAATACAAAAGCGACAAGCTTTTGAATCTATAACTCACGGAGTAACCTACGTCACACGTCCAAAGAAATTATTTTTTACTTTTCAGTGCATTTGAATTAAAGTTTGTCTTAAAGAAGTTTCTTTATCAATTACTTATTTTATTTTGTGCTTTTTAGTACTTAAGTACCTACGCATTAATCTATGCATTTTTGTTAAAACATCGTTATTATGAGTATTTTTTCTTGATAGTTCTGAGCTATCCAGTCCTTCAATGGGGAGACCATCTGAAGATTAACCCATCCACCATCTTGGAGTTGCCCTCTTCAATTTATGATTTTAACTAAAAAATATTATCTTCAATTAAATTCATTATCTCCGACCCCAAAAACCCAGATATATCAATTTTGAATCGAATCGTGTCGTAATTATAAAACTTGACCGCCATCCTAAATTTGTGGATTTAAAAAAAAATCCATAATTTTCGACCCCGGAAACCCCTACATACCAATTTTTATTCGAATCGGACCATAAACCTAAATCTCGTCCGCCATCTCGGAGCGCCGTTTGTTTTTTCTCTAACAAAAATTCCATTAGCTCCACTTCAATTTTATAAATTCGGACAAACCCCATATACAAATTTTGAATCGAATCGGACCACAATCACAAAACTTGTCGCCATCTTGATTTTCTGAATTTTCACAAAAAATTCACAATCTTCGTCCCCCAAAAAACCCTCACATACCAATTTTGAATCGAATCGTACCATTATCACAAAACTCTTTCCCCATTTTGTTTTTTCTCTAACAAAACTTTCATGCATTGTCACCGGAATTATGAACACCTGCAAAATTTCAGCTCAATGATGTCGGCAAGTGCTCCAAAATGGATTACAAATTCTGAACCGGAAAGAATGACAGAATGATAGAATGTCAGAGTGACAGAATGACAGAATGACATACGAACGGAGCAAGTTAAATAAAAGCTTGTAACAAAGGATATTTTGTAGTGATCACTGACCCATATTCATATTAACTTTATTTTCTTATTGTGACGAGTACTATGTATTCTGAAAGTTAGTTACAATTTCTCTGAAACACTCTATATAAAAGTTCTGCTCTATCGATCCAAAATATTATCAGCGCGGCGGCGTTGCTACTTATATTGGTTTTAAATCCGGATACATTTCATTGAACCTTCTGCATGTTCTTTCTATAATTTGATCACATTGACCATGAAGAATGAACAATTTCATCAAAACTTCATTTGAATAGTTAGTGCCTTCCATTTTGATTATTTTCAGATAACATTTTCGTTAATGAATGCGCAAACATTTTATTATCGATGGACTGATTGTCGAATTTTCATAATGACATGTTCCATGACATTTCATAGCTACCTAATACAAAATATGGTAAACCAATACGATTTTTATAGAAACTTTCTTTTATTTAGGAAACGTTACTATTTAGTTATAAGAACATTATACATAATTTGAAGGGAACTTCAATTATCTTTCAGGATATTCGATGATATACAGGGTGTTCCATTTGAAAATGCACTTCTCACCATTTTTGTATCTATCGCTAAAATAATAAATTTTTGAAAGATCCTGTATAGAGAACTAATTCCTTTAAACTGATACACAGGACATTGGTAAACTATACCAAAAATTTCAGCTTTCGATCAATTCAAATACCGCAGATTATACATTTAATTTAAGCTATTTTTCCACAATAAAAACATTTCAACACAAAATTAAATCGATGGAAAGAAACTGAAAAGCAAAAAATAAAACGAACCTTTTTAGTCTCAATAACTAAGCCCCCAAACGAATGTGAGTAACTAATTTTGAGTCGGCGTCAAACAAACAAGCAAATTAATTAAGTAAAGCGTAAAATGATGGAGTGCGCTACGGCGACGCGTCTCTTCTCGAAGTCAATATCAGCGAGACAGCTAGCCGAATGGGCCCAAACATGAGGGCCCACGTCGTTGCGAGTGGTCGTACGGAGAGCGCATGTTTGGAATGGTATTGTTTATCACTGGAGATTTCACGTTGCAGTTTGATGTTATTTTGTTTTGATCATTCCGTTAAAGTAATATTATGATCTTTGTTGATTGTTTCTTTAGCGCCGACTCAAAATTAGTTACTTACATTAGTTTAGGAGCTCAGTTATTGAGACTAAAAAGGTTAATTTCATTTTGTGCTTTTCAATTTCATTTTTTGTCGGTTTAATTTTTGTTAATTTTTTTTTATTTTTATTTTTTTGTAGTTAAACTACCAATTAATACCTACTCAATTTGGATTACTTTTAAAATACTCACTTACCTACCTTACTTCAACTAATAACTATTATATACTGTAACTACTTTACCAGCGACTTTGTCCGCGTTCAAATTTGTATTTTTTGTGACGACTATTTCAAATTCACTCACCCCTTCAGGGACGGAATTTCTAAAAATACTGAAACATGTATTTCTTTATTTGTAACAAAGACCTCAAATACCAATTTGTATGACCCTAACTTGAAAATTAACGGAACTGCCATACAAACTTTCATTCCCATTTCCCCTTTGGGGTTAAATTTAAAATTAAAAAAGAATTCCAAACTTGCAATCCCAATTAAACCCCCATTTCACCCCTTTAGGGGTTTAATTTCCAAAAACACCGAAAAATGCATTTTTTATTTGTAAAAAAGACCCCCAAATAACAATTTTTATGATCTTAACTTTAAAACTAACTTCAACCCCCATTTTAACCCTTTAGGGTTGAATTTTCAAAAACCCTGAAACGCATTCATCTTCATTTGTGAAGAAGAGCCGAAATACTAATTTCCATGACTCTAATTCCAAAATCAACTGTACTTTCACTTTCACCCACCTCTTGAGGCATGGAATATCAAAAAAGTGTTGTGTCAAAATTCCAGCTTTTAGGTCCAACGGTTTGATCTGGGCGTTGATCGTATATCAGTCAATCAGTGAGTCAGTTAGTCGGGACATGTAATTATATATGTACATATTACCCCAAACACGAGGTAGCTGCTGTGAACCGTTGAGGAGATTCCTCTTTCCTTTCTTTCGTCTCCATCATCAGATCCATTCCGGGCCTCCATTATGTTGTGGTGTCATCAGTTCTACATATGTGTGCCAAGTTTCAACAGAATTTCTACCCTTAGGAATGTAATTTTTTTCAAATTCGAATGGAACCAACTCACAAGCATACCCTATACAATAATAAAATAACTGATAAAAAACCTTTTTAAAGACAAGCTTTTATTCAAGCCGTGTACTAGAACGTATGAAATAATGAGTTTAAGTCATCGATGACAATGATTTAATTATTTATTGTTGAATTAATTGGTTTCAAAAAGCTTGTCGCGCGAAGTGTTCATAAAAATAGGTACCAAAATAATTCCATTGGACAATGATTGGTTGGTAAGTAACAACTTGCCGAAGTATTAATTTTATTACAATTTGCGCGACAAGCTTTTCGAAACCAAATAATTCAACAAAAAATAATTAAATCATTGTCAGCGATAACTTAACTTATTATTTTATACGTTTCAGTACGTGGCTTGAATAAAAGTTGTCTTTTAAAAGGTTTTTTATTAGTTATTTTATTTTTGCCTTGATCTGTTCATTTCTGAAAGGGCATCGTTATTACAAGGTCTCTTCCCTGTAAGTTTTGAGCTGGAAGAAATCATGATGATCATGATCACAAAACTCGTCCGTCATCCTGAAGTCGCCATCTTGAATTTAAAGATTTCGACAAAATCTCTTAACCTGAAAACTCCCACATACCAATTTTGAATAATATATGACCATTATTAGAAAACTCGTTCTCCATCTTTGGGCCGTCATCTCAAATTCATGGATTTCAAAAAAAAATCATAATATCCGACCCCGAAAACCCCCACATACCAATTTTGAATCAAATCGGACCAAAATCACAAAATTCGTCCGACATCTTGGAGCCGCCATGTTGAACTCATAAATTTTGACAAACACTTCATAATCTCTGAGTCCGAAAATCTCCACATACCAATTTTGAATCGAATCGGACCATAATCACAAAACTCGTCCACCATATTGGAGCCGCCATCTCGAATTTAGGAATTTTGACGGGAAATTTATAATCTCCGACGTCGAAAACCCCCACATACCAATTTTGACTCAAGTCGGATCATAATTACAAATCTCGTCCGCCATTTGAAGCCGCTATTTTGTTTTCTCCTCTAACAAAAATTGCATAATGCATTGTCATCGGAATTATGAACACGTGCCAGATTTCGAATGAATCGGACTAGAAGTCATTCAAAATTCACTTGCAAGATTTGACCCTAATGATCGAACGAACGAACTAAAAGCTTGTAAAAAAGAATCATTCAAATCGGATAACCCAGTACAAAGTTATGCGTGGTTGAATCGGTTGAGAAGTAAAAATGAAGTGGGTGAACTAACAATCATCCCCCATTTTCCTACCCATGAGAGTGAATTTTTTTCAAATCCAAATGGGACCAACTTTGACGTATACCCTATTCATTCAAAATAATAGTTTAAAAAAACTAAAAAAACGCTTTTATAGAAAACCAAACTAAAAGAGTAGAAAATAAGAAAAAAATTTATTTTATTTAAAAAAAAAGCGTGGGGTGCATGGTATCAATTTCCTGTGATCTGAGACATTTCTAACTCACTGCCCTAGGTGTGTAATGTACTATTTAATTATTGATACCATGCACCCCACGCTTTTTTTTAAATAAAATAATTTTTTTTCTCATTTTCTATTTTTTTAGTTTGGTTTTCTATAAAAGCGGGTTTTTTAGTTTTTTAAACTATTATTTATTTTTAACTTTTAGTCCTTATTGCTATATAAGCGTGTTTCTTCAGTTCGGTTTTCTATAAAAGCGTGTTTTTAAGTTTTTTCAAACTTTTATTTTTAATTTTCAGTCCTTATTGCTATATAAGCGTGTTTTTTTCGTTTTTTTGAACTATTATTTCATTTTTAACATTTTAGTCCATATTTTGTGTAACGTGTAAAAATAACCGACCCCAAAAACCCCCACATACTAATTTTGAATAGAATCGGGACATAATCACAAAACTCTTCCGCCATTTTGGAGCCGCCATCTTGAATTTTTCAATTTTGACGAAAGAATCATAATCTCCAACCTTGAAAACCTTAGATACCAATTTTGAAGCGAATCGGACCATAATCACAAAACTCGTCCGCCATTTTGGATCCGCCATTTTGTTTTTTTTCCACACAAAAATTTCTCAATGCATTGTCACCGGAATTATGTACACCTGCCAAATTTCAAATCATTCGGACGTCTGAAAGTGGGTGAAAATCAAGTCCAAAGGAGTCGGTTACAAACAAACATACAAGTGAAGCTAATAAAAAGCGTGTAAAAAGGAATCATTAAAATCGGACTGCTGTGTAAAAAGTTATGCGTCATACATAAAAATATACGCGTCGACTAGAGAATCTCCTCCTTTTTCTTTCGTCGGTCAAAAAATTATAAAATAATTCATTTCTCGGAAACCGCTAGAGATAGATATCAGGGAGTAACATGCAAAAATAATGGGAAAGCAAGAGCAAAGCGAAAAATGCAAAAATATGCAAGGTCTCTTATTTAAAATATCAAAGTTGTTGCTACTTCCCATTATAAGCGGCAATGGTGCAGCACTATTTACCCGAGAAACCAAAATTTAAAAATATTCCCATAGACCAGGGTCGATAATTTTTGAAACAAAAAAAAATAGGATGAAACGTTTTGGAAAAGGAAGAGAATATAACAAAAGTGAAGGAAAAATAATAATTGGACCCAAGAAGTAAGAAACTAGTGTTCGTTGGTTGCGACAAAAACTCTACCAATTACAGACTTTTTGATCCCAACACAAAAAAGTGACAATTTCACGAAATGTAATGTTTTCAGAAAATGATTGTGGATTTGAAGAAAAATCAACATTTTCAATATCGATTAATGATGAAATTGATATTGAAATTCCTATGCAAGAAAGACCTGCCATTAATGCTGATCAGGAAGAGGTGACAGATGACGAAGAAGAAGATCAAAGAGAACTTGAAGATAACCTCAGACCACAGAGAAATATTAGGTTACCAACAAAATTTCAAGATTATGATCTGAATTTTGTGGAGATTGATGTACCAAAAACATATCAAGAAGCTTTAAACAGTGATAAATCTGAGGAATGGAAAAATGCTATTTCAGAAGAGATCAATGCATTGAAGAAAAATGAAACTTGGAACTTAACATCACTGCCTGCTGGAAAGAATGTCATTGATTCCAAGTGGGTTTTCAAGATTAGCAGGGACAATGAAGGCGAAAGGTGTCGCGCTATAAAGCCATACTATGTGCTAAAGGATTTGCACAAAGACAGGGTACATATTTTACTGATATATTTTCACCCACAACTCGCTATGATTCAATTCGTATTCTACTTGCTATTGCATTACGAAATAACTACTATATCAAGCAATTTGATATAAAAACAGCCTTTCTTGATGGTGATCTGCATGAAGAAGTATACATGAGCTTGCCTGAAGGTTTTGATTCTGAAACTGGTCAAGAGAATGTTGTATGCAAACTAAAGAAGTCATTGTATGTGTTAATTATTTCGATGGAAACTACTTTTTATATATGAAGAGACTTTGACGTGTGTTGAATTGTATAACTTTTATTTGACAACTACTTTTTCTTATACAGGATGATTATCAACAGAGTAAAATTAATCAATAAAATAAGTATTTCCCAACATTCTCCCCCTTTTGCAATTTGAACTCTATAAAACTTGAAACAAAATTGCAAAATATTGAACTCTAACTAATAATTAACTGAAACCGAATTCGCTTGGGATAACCTGTACGGTTCATCCCTCGTGACGACTGATTTATTCTCTTCTTTCTTCAAAATCTTCAGATTATCTTCTTTCTTTCCAGCAGTTTTTCCTCTTTTCTTTCCTTCATCTCCTTCTGTCTCTCCTGACTTTATCTCTGACTTCTTCGAATACTAGAATCTTATGCTGTTTTCCTCCCCAGATATCTCTAATGGATAAAGTATCTGGAATGGTCGAAGGATTTCACCATTACGAACTTTCACCCGGGCAATCCTAGCTATCCCGCCTTTGCCAGGTATTACTTTTATTATTCTTCCTAGAGGCCAGTTCAACCGTTTCACATTGTCCGAAGCAACATAAACAATGTCACCAACGTTCAAGGTGCCAGTTTTTATATGACCAGAGTGTACTAATTCTGCCAGGTATTCTTTTCTGAATCGAGTTCTGATGCCATCTCTGATCTTTTGTAAATACCGAAAACGTGATATTATATGGTTTCTATCGATGTTGTCTAGATCAGGGGTTTCGTTAGAAGGTGAGTCTTGTATAAACATTGCGGGACTTAAAGGTATCAAATCTTCGTTTTCAGAAACATAAGTTAGTGGTCTATTATTGATGATGGACTCACACTCACAAAGAATTGTCATAATTTCTTCAAAATTGACCACAGCTCTTTCCAAATTCCTCCTCAAAAGTTCTTTGATAATCCTAACCAATCGTTTCCACCATCCTCCCCACCAGGCGGCGGTAGGAGGATTAAAGATCCATTTTATCTGTTTTGCTGTTTTGCTGCCCATTCTACATTCTTCAGCAAATTATTAGCCCCAACGAAGTTTGTTCCGTTATCGGAATATATGGTAGATACTTCTCGCAAGAAACCTCCTCAAAGCAAGAAAAAAACTTTTTTTTTTTTTTATGTTCTGGTTCCCACGAAAAGGGATATCCTGTAATGTTCAGAGAACATCGTGGGAACCAAGGGAAAGAAGGTAGGAGTTGGTGTTCTTCTTAAATTTCTGAAGGTTGTATGCCTCGGGGAACACCTCCCTGGGCAATGAGTTCCAAAGCCTCGCTGTTCGTTGGATGAACGAGTCTTTGGAAAGTGATGTTCTGCAGGTCTCCAAAGTGACCACGAAGTGGTGTGATGACTGAACTTGACGGGTTAATCTCGAAGAGACTGCCCAAGCAGGAACGATTGTTGATATTTCAGAAGAGCATCGTCCATGAAAATATCTATAAAATAGAGACAAATCGCCAACTTTTCTACGGTGTTCCAGACAAGTGAGCGAGTTTGTAAGCGAGGCATCACCGACGAGACGAATTGCCCTTTTTTGGACAGAATCCAATAGCCTCAGGATATGTTTAGGTGCCGCACTCCAAATATGGGAACAGTATTCCAGGACAGGTCGGATCTGTGCCTTATAGATCATAAGCAGCTGACTGGGGGTGAAATAGTTCTTGGCACGAAACAAAAAACCAAGTTTCTGGGATGCACTTTTGGCAATGGACCTCACGTGATTTTCCCAGGAAAGGTTATTGCTGATAGTAATACCAAGCATCGATATGGATGACTTCAGTGGTATGGTTACTCCTGTTGAAAGGGAATTTACTAGCTCTAGATGAATTGCCCTATATAAGGCACAGGTGAATAAAACGATCCAAACCTTCTCACCTCCTTTCAAGAACAAGGGCCCTGCCAGATCAACACCAGAGATTTCGAAAGCTGCAGCTTGATTTAATCTGTTTTTTGGGAGTGGTGCAATTGATGTATCTACGGGCTTACTAGTGAATCTCTTACAAATTGCACATTTTGATATGATTTTCTTTACAGTTTGCCTTCCTCTCAAGATTCAAAACGTTTCTCTTAAAATACAAAGAAGTGCATGTTGATTGATTTCATGCTGTTCAAATATCAATTTTTCTACCAAAACATGTTCCGATGGAAGAATTATTGGGAATTTGAAATTATGTGAGTCTTCTCCGAGAATCAAGCGTGTTTTTATTCTCAAGATCCCTTCTTCATCCTCAATAAGTTCCAAATTCTCAATTATAGGCTTATTTTCGAAACTTTCATTTTGTATTAATTTCAGGCAAGAATTTTTGGCATATTTAATTTCGTCATACGTTAGCTGTACCTCTCTTTTCGATAGAAATTTCTTCGAAAGATTATTATAAAATCTCCAAATCCATGCAATGGTTCTAATGATTTTGGAAAATTTAGAAAAATAGCAGAACCTCCTTATGAAATCATTTTCATGTACCACATTACTCACTGTTGCCTTTTTTCTTTCTTCCTCCACTGCATTTTCTGCATACTCGAATATTGAATTTGGCCAGCACTCATGACCTTTTCTCAACTATTGCGGGCCTTCCCATCATTTATTTCCTACTAGAGATTCCCCACTGCAACCTCGAGAAGCCACATCAGCAGGATTTATATTACCCGGAACATAATTCCAATGATCTGCATATGTTACGGAACGTATTTCCTTCACTCTATCATCAACGAATGTTTTCCACGTTTCCACAGTCTTGATCCATGTCAGGGCTATGGTGGAATCAGTCCAATAAAAATATTTTGAAATACTGAGCGCCCGAACTTTCTTAACAGCTTGGCCTAATCTAACTTCAATAACACAAGCTGATAATTCTAATCTAGGAATCGTGATATTTTTCGGTGCAATTCTCGACTTTGCCTTTAACATTTGTACATAGAAGATTCCATCTATTTCCATCCTTATAAAAACACAAGATGCGTACGCAACTTTGCTTGGGTCACAGAAAATATGTATCGTGGAATTCTCGACATCTAATTGTTTTCTAAAGCTGAGTGATCTGGGAACTTTACACAAAGAAAGGAACCGAGTCTGTTTTAACCAAGTGTTAAATCGCTTTATCAATATCTCCGGTAATTCACTGTCCCATCCAGTTTTCAACTACCATGTATCTTGTAATAAAATTTTCGGAATCAAAGTGAATGGGCAAGTAAATCCTATGGGATCAAAAATCCGTTGAGCAACAGATAGTAAGCCGCGTCTTGTTTCCGGAATATTCTGTAACTAACTAAATGCACCCAAATCACAAGAAATCATGTCACCTCTTTTGTTCCATAGCATCCCCAATACAGAAATTTCATTTTTCTCAACAAAACTACATAATTCATTATCTATATTGGATACCCAATCTCTGAGATTGAAATACCTGATGACATCAATTCTTTCGATTCTATAACAAATGTCTGTACATCTTGTTCGTTATTGAAACTAGTGATACAGTTGTCTACATAAAATAATTCTTTCAATTTTTCAGCTGTATCTTTCACATTATCTGGTGCACGTGACAAATGATAATTCATTGTAGCAGCTAGCAAAAACGGGCTAGGTTTGACTCCAAAAACTACACGGCAATGTCGGTATATTTTCCGTCTGTTTTCTGTATGATTGGACCACCAAAAAAAATCTCAAGAAATCCCTATGATGAGGAGAAATACTGATTTGGAGGAAGGCCTTTTCAATCTCAGCTGTAACCCCTATCATTCCTAATCTAAATTTCAGTAAGAGAATTGGTATGAGCTCAATTAAATTTGGTCCGGTTTGTAAACAATTATTCAAAGAATTTTCATTCTCGTCTTTTGCTGAGGCATCAAAAACTGGACAAATTTTTGTAGTATTGCTCGACTCTTTGAAAACGGCATGATGAGGTAAGTAATGTAATGATTTCTTACCATTACCTTCTTCTTCTCTAATTTCCTCTATAATACCCAATTTTTCCCATTCAGTCAATACCTGTTCATATGCTTCAAATTTCTGGAGATGTAACAGTTTCTTGGTGGTCGAAAGTAGTCGGATTTCCGCTAAATGCTCATTACTCGAGAGTTCTCATTGGTCGGCAATCCATGGAAGATGAACTTTATATCTGGCATTCTCGTTGATTGAAATTCTTTCATTGAAATGTTTTATGGCATCCTCTTCTAGATCATTCTTGGTTTTCACGTCGGCTGGATCTTTTATCCCTAGTCCACAAATCTGTTAAATAAACAATTGGTAATACCCGAAAATATCATTTCGTTTTTAAAATTCGTTTGTTGTCCCATCACAGTCCACCCAAAATGTGTTTCGATCGCAGAAAGATGATCGTCTGAATTTTCAAGATTCCCTGTAATGAGTCTGCCAAAAATGTCAGCACCCAGCAATAACTCGATATCTCGTGGAGCATTTTTGACAATGACCTCGTTCAGAATTATGTTCTTTCGTTTCGAATATTGATATAAAACGAATCTTCTAAACGAGGAATGTAATTACAAATTTTTTCTTGTTCGAGAACGGAAAGTTCTATTTTGAAATTTCTATCAAGGTTTTGAACAACTATATCGAAAATTCCAAGGATTTTGGGAGGTGTTTGTAAACCTCCAAAACACGCCCTGTATAATATTTTCTACGCCACTTCTGACATATCCCAGATCTGTCACACATTTTGATAATATGTACGATCTCTGTGACGCTGAATCTAGTAAAGCGCGTACAACCTTTTCTCTGTCATTGTTAACAAGTCTTACGAGTATTGTTTGTAATAATGTGTCAGTTCGGAGATCATTTGTTAGAACGTTCTCAACCTTTTGATTGGTGTCATTAGTATTAGAGTCATCAGTATTGCTCACACACAAGTCAGAGCACATAATTGGGTAATGTCTCTTTGTACAAATCAAACATCTGATGAAAGCCTTACAGTTACGACTTGTATGATTTCCCTTTAAACATGTGAAACAAGCCCTCTTACTCATAACTTTGGCTTTTCTTTCTTCGAGTGTTAACTTTTGTGCTTTGAAACACTCCTGACTTGCATGTGATTTGTCACAGAACAAACATATCGGAACATTCTTACCTCTTTCTTGTTGACTCTTCATATTCGCTGAATAAAGTGCGGAAGCTGTATATAATTCTGATCCACCTTGTTCTTGCTCTTTCTTTCGATCGGTAGTTTTCTTTGTCGACTCCTTTCCTATGCCAAAACTGGTTTGAGCAAGATTGATCCTTCCTTCTGACTCTACTTCTCTTCTCAAAAAATCTAGTAACATTGACAGAATAATAGTTTTATTGAAATTACTTTTATTTTCTTCACCCTCTTCAAATTTCCCATGTAGACCAACGGGATTCATGCTACGGAACCTCTCCCAAACTTTCAAAAGTTCCTCTGGTAATGCTGACTCTACTAAAGGAAAGAGCATTGCAGCATATTTATCACTAGTTATCCCAAGAGTTTCTAGTGGTCTCAATTGAGTTTCTAACTTATCATATGAACTGGGCAAAGTCATACCGGTTTTGGTTTTCGTTGCTTGCTTGAGGTCGAGATCTAATAACTCCCTGACATAAACCTCTATCAGAAATTCATCCCTGGCAAAACGCGCTTTCAAATGATCAATTGCTTTACCGTAGTTTGATCCAGAAGGAGGAAAGCTCTCGACTAAATCTCTGGCCACAGTACCTGGTTCAGTTGCTTGCAATAAATACTGGAACTTGTCTTCTGTATCTATTTTATCGTCTTCATGTATCTTCATGAACTGGCCCCAAAATGTTTGAAATGTGCATTGAACCACAATACAAGTTCATGCACTAAAAACGAAAACATACCAGCGAGATGTGCAAACTGCAATAGTGCACATCCAGCAAACTACAGAGGCTGTGTAGCATATACACAAGCCCTTCAAAATAGATGAATCGAAACCAACACCAGTAGCAGACCGCCAACCCACCCCCTGGGAGGCCAGGGTGGGAGCGTAACTCCAATGCAGGGAAATGAAGCAAACACCGAAGTACTTCCAGAATTGGATACCGGCCCCATACCAACTCAGGAAGCACAAGACAAACCACAAATTTTGCATGATGTACAACATTATTAACTCAAATACGGAAACACTGAAAAAACTATACAACATAATCGTTAACACTCAAACAGGTTGGTAGTTCGTCTGGTACCGGGGGCGGCGTCGGGAAGCGTGCGGGGTCCGTGGATAGATCCACAAAGTCCCTGCATGCCCCCTGGGCGCCGCGCCCGGGGGCGGGGACAGACTACTACTAATAATTACTCAAACAAACCACAAATACGTTAAACCCCAAAAAAACACACAATAAAAAAAACAACAAATTCCTCAAAACAAACTCAAACATTAAAATATACAAAAACTCCACAAAACACCCCTCAAACAACCTCAAATTTACATAACACAAACAAAACCATACACAAACAGACACACACAAGTCAACATAACTCAAATTCGAAACTTGTTTAGAATTTTCTTAAGCTGGTTTTTCAGGTGTAATGTGAGGCTCATACCCCACACCACCCCCTTTTCCAGTAAACACATGCGTCGTTACAAATACTTAGACAGAAACTACAACTTGGAATTTTCAAAATCAATAACTTAGACTATACTCTCATAAGCTCAGGCAGGAGGGGAGTAGCAATTTGAACTGTTAAAATTGACATTGAACCGACTACGTACTGAGTCATCGCCCAGGCGGAGACACGCCCTTCGATGCCATCAAAGCACCAAGCGTGTGTCCATATATTTTATTTTATTATATTTTAGATTGTATAGTAGCTCGTAATGTGTACATACTGGGTTAGTCAAACCGTATCAGATAATACAATAAAGATATTGGAACGTAGTTCCTTATCGCGCGTTGCGAACGGGGGCTAGACGGAATAAATTAAGACCAAAAGTTGTAACGAGACTTTCGCTATGGTGAACCATGCGGCGTGCACGTGTTTCTCTGTCTGTCTCTCTCTCTCTCTCTTTCATAGAAAGCACGCCAGTTATTTTCGTTTCGTCTTTCTATTCCACATTAAAAGTGGTTCGCGAGATTATTTTTTTGAGTGTATACAGGTTTTTTGTACATAATAAATAATAAAAATAATAACAATATGAATCCTGACAGTGTTTCTGCACAAGTTCCGGATATTGCTGATGGAGTTAGGTAAGTAGAGATTTTATACAGACAATAATAAATGCTTATGTATTTTTAGCAAGTACGCATTATAACCTCTCTTTACTATTGTGCTAACCAAGTCATACGCGTTATAATCTCTCCATTATTGTGTGTTGAGCAAGTGTACGCGTCATAACTTTAATAAATTTAAAAGCAAATTATATTTTAATATTACAATATCAGTGCGTATGTATTTAGCAAGCCGTGCGTGTTCTAACCTATACGCTGTTGTGTTTACGAAGTCGAGAGAGTATATATATATATATATATATACACACTCTGTTGTGTTTACAAAGTCCCGCGCATCTATGACGTGTACGAAAGAACAGACAGACAGAGTGCATATATATATATATATATATATATATATATATAATATATATAATATTCCAGTCGAAATTTTCTTCTGTTGTCTCTGTTGGAAACATACTTTATATTATAACTTTCTCGTTTTTTTGAACGGCTCATAAACTATTAATTTTGAGCCATCATTTGACAATTATAATTATCATAAAAGTGTCAGTAATTTTTGCATTTTGAATGTCAGATATATTTTTGCAATATAGTTTTGGATTGATTTCACTCGAGTATAATTTTGACTGGAGTTGTGCAGTGTATCTGTACACTATTTTGAAGAACCTGGTGATCTGGAGTTTGGCGGGTAGCTTCTCTTTTCGGGTCACAACATTTTGGCGACCGTGACAGGACATGAGTGAATCAAAAACTTCCGTGTGTGGGCTTGTGATCTAGTGCAGATAAAACTTTCGTCGTTTATATCGTTAAACAGGTTTCGAACCAGGGTTTTTGTCGTGAGCAAATGGATCAACAGAAAAAAACATCGTAAAGTTCTTCGCGCCGCTTTCACGAAAAGTGCCAATGAACTTGATAAATTGTTATCTGAAGAGGCAGCCCTACAATAGGTACAAGTTGCTTGGGAAGTATTATTGCAGAAACATGAAAACTTATTGATAGCTTACAGAGAAATCTACGATACTCTACTACAAGAGGACGTGAGTGAGGAAGAACTGATGTTGGAAATCGATTGTTGTGAGGGATATGAAAAAAAGTTTATCGTTTTAAGGATTACCTATGGAAATCGACAGAAGCACATAGATATTGGTCTTGATGAAGACGATCGACGTTCCAGAGCCAATTTGGCCATGAGTAAATCCACATTAGGCCCAGGTATGCGTAAATTTAAGTTACCCCAAATTGAATTTAAAAAATTTGGTGGTGATATACGCGGATGGCCTCCCTTTTGGGGTCAGTTCAGAAAAATCGATGAAGATCCGAACATAGATGCGGTTGACAAGTTTCAGTACTTGTATGAAGCTACAATACCCAACAGTAGAGCCAGACAACTAGTCAAACGTTTTTCTCCAATGACTGAAAATTATAAAAAAGTTATCGACACTTTGAAATCACGTTTTGGGCGGGATGACTCACAAATAGAAGTATACGTCAGGGAACTCTTGAAACTTATCATCAATAATGCCATGTCTAACCATAAAACGACGCTTTCAACTCTGTATGATAAGGTCGAAACACAGTTGAGGGCTCTTGAAACGCTTGGCGTCAAAAATTATAATTACGCCTCTA
This sequence comes from Gonioctena quinquepunctata, assembly GCA_018342105.1. Classification (NCBI taxonomy): domain Eukaryota; kingdom Metazoa; phylum Arthropoda; class Insecta; order Coleoptera; family Chrysomelidae; genus Gonioctena; species Gonioctena quinquepunctata. Next base: position 109,425 of record JAFIRS010000167.1, read on the forward strand.
TGTTATTCCCTTTAATTGAATCTTGCCTGCCAGAGGACTTATTGCGTGTTTGGCAGCGGTCCTCGCATTTTCATTTTTCAGTTCCTGGTACACAGTCTGAGAATTATGGTGGGGCGAATCCTGAATCATCGACTATGAGTCGTATGGAAAGCCTTATGAGTTTTGTGAAGTCAGAAGTCGAGAATGAAGAGCGGATTTCCTTGACTGCGAGGGTTTTGGCTTGAATTCAGATGAAAGTCGACATAAAAAAGCAAATAAACCTGTGTCTAATGAAATTTTGATACCAACTGCTACTGGTCTGATAAACTGCAATATTGTCAAATGCAAATTCTGTGAGGGTGCGCTTGGCAGTGAAAATTGTTTCAAAGCTCATAAATACTCTTTAGAACATAAACGCAAAATATCAACGAATAAAAAGGCTTGTTTTAGATGTCTGAAAACTGGACATCAATCTAGAAAGTGCCATGAGCGTTTGAAATGTCTTCTATGTGGCAAGCAACATGTTACATGTTACCTTGAATCAAAACTTGACTGAGCCTGATAGAGGAAATGATGAAATTTCAGCTATCGAGCAATCATTGGCAAATCATACAAACACTCATGCGTTTTTGCAAACTTTACGGGTTAATATGATCAGTGAGCAAGGAGTTCGTTCGATACGAGCAGTTATAGACAGTGGTTCACAGAGATCATATGTTTTGAAAAACACTGCTGAGAAAATGGGTTATGAGCCCAAACGTACGGAACGGATAATTCATTCATTGTTTGGAGGATTGAATACGGCTGAAAAATTGCACAATTGTTATGATATCAAGTAGCAAATTACAGTTGTTCATTCGAAGTTCTTGATTAGTATGTAATTTGCAATGATATTTCCCCAGTTTATCATGGATGTTGGCTGGGGGAACTCAAGCATAAAAATATTCAATTGAATGATGTGCATGATTCAGTTCCAATTGAACTCCTAATCGGGGCTGATGTAGCGGGAAAACTCTACACTTGAAGAAAGCATATTTTGAAGTGTGGTTTGGTGGCTGTTGAAACACTTCTAGATTGGACTCTGATGGGGAAGATACCTCACAATAATCACGGTTCCAGTTTGGCAATGACCGTTATGTCACTTTTTTTGAAAAATGTCAGCATAGCAGACCTGTGGGAACTGGAAGTTCTGGGGATCATTGAACCTGTAGAGAAAAAATCAAGAGAAGAATTGGAAAATGCCACGAAAGATCTCTTCCTCCAAACTATCACCACAGACGATGAAGGTCGATATGAGGTAAGGATGCCTTGGTTAGAAGGCCACCCATTATGGCCTCAACAACATATAGTGTGTCATGAGGAAATGATCAACAAGGAGAGAAAAAAGACATTGGTCAAAGTCTCTTCTATGATAAATAGCAGCTCTGATTATTGGCATTTGAATTATTTTTCGAAAATCAATAAAGCCCTTCCCTTGATGACATGGATTTTACGATTCACATTCAATTCAAAAAAACCTACAGTTGAACGTCAAGGTAGTCTCAGTGCCACAGAACTTGAAAATACAGAAAAGTTCATCTACAAAATTGTACAGGAGGAATGTTTTGGAGATGGAAATCATCAAAATATAAACTCTCTCAATTCCTTCAAAGACGAAAATGGCTTGATTCGATTGAAAACCCGAATTTCAGGAAGAGAAGATGAGATGGATTTCCGTTTTCCGATTGTTCTGTCACCAAAACACCCTGTAGTGAAGCGGGCGATTTTTGACCTACATGTCAACTCCTGTCATGTCGGGACACAGGGACTTTTGAGTCTACTGAGAGAAATATTTTGGGTTATTGGAGGTCGTCGTGCAGTACGCTCCATTATATACACATGTGTTACTTGTTCTAAACGAGTCGATATGGAGTCGCCGCCTCTTCTGATAGATCGGGTCCGGGAAGCTGTGGCTTTTGAAGTCATCGGTGTCGACTTCGCAGAACCTTTGTTCTTGAAAAACGGCGAAAAAGTGTGGGTGTGTCTTTTCACGTATGCAGTTTATCGGGCTGTACACTTGGAACTTTCCACATCTTTATCTGCACATAGTTTTATAAAAGTCCTTCGCCGGTTCATAGCGAGACGTGGTAGACCTAAAACTATATACAGTGATAACGCGACGAACTTTTTAGGAACCGAAAATGCATTCAAAAGACTGGATTGGGAAAAAATTTCTAATTTTGCTTCTGTAAAACGCATTAATTGACATTTCAATCCACCAGCGGCTCCATGGTGGGTTGGATTCTGAGAACGCCTCATTGGTGTCTTGAAGAAATTGTTACGCAAGGTACTTGGCCGTACGTCGTTATTTTATGAAGATCTCTCAACCATATTGCGCGATTGCGAAGCTGTAATGAATTCGAGACCCCTCACGTATTTGTTTACTGATCCGGAAGACTTGGTAGCCTTATCTCCAGCAATGTTTCTGCGTGATCTAGCTGAAAGTGGTATTCCAAATTGTGATCTTGTAGATGAAACGTCCCTTAGTCGCAAGATGATCTACAAACAGAGGTTGAGGACAATTTTACGCAGCAGGTTCCGCAATGAGTACTTAGGACAACTAACACCACTAACTGAAAAGAAACAAGGTCGACAAGTTGCCCTTGGTGAAATAGAACTTGTCGGTAATGAAAATCATAAACGACTAGACTGGCGCCTAGGTCGTGTCGTAGAAGTAATTGCAGGAAGAGACAACAAAATTCGTCTAGTTCGAGTAAAAACCGCAGGCGGATCTTTGATCAGACCAATTCAGAAAATGTATCCCTTAGAATGCATCGATGATTCTAATAGTACAAAAAATTCCACATCGGATGTCGGAGAGGGAGTGAGCAGCCAAACCACTGGTCAGGTTGAATTTACACCCTGTCCTGACGAGGTGAATGAAGTTTCACCTGAAAGTTGTGATAGTGCGGGAGTGACAGATATAGTTTCTGATATCAAAAGCAGAGTACCCGATGAAGTAAAGTGTACTAGGAGTGGTCGTCAAATTAAAAAGCCAAAAAGATTTGTTCTATAGCTTCCTTTGTACTTTCTGTATAGTAGTTCTTTATAAAGTATGTATCCGTCTACAAATGAGTCACTCTTTCTATGTGAACGTTCCTCAGGTGGGAGAATGTTGGAAACATACTTTATATTATAACTTTCTCGTTTTTTTGAACTGGCTCATAAACTATTAATTTTGAGCCATAATTTCGACAGATTATAATTATCATAAAAGTGTCAGTAATTTTTGCATTTTGAATGTCAGATATATTTTTGCAATATAGTTTTGGATTGATTTCACTCGAGTATAATTTTGACTAGAGTTGTGCAGTGTATCTGTACACTATTTTGAAGAACCTGGTGATCTGGAGTTTGGCGGGTAGCTTCTCTTTTCGGGTCACAACAGTCTCCATCCGTATGCTATGTAGAACTCTTCTGATCATCATGCACCGACTTCTCTCTCATAACAACTTCGCATTTTGACCTGTAATTTATAATTTCTTCTCTGTGAATTCAATTTGATCAAATTCCTGTGTGAGCTCTTCTTCACTTGGACTAGATGAAAACAAATTATCTCTGATATCCTGAATATCCTTTCACTCTTGTCTACCAATTGTCTTAAGCGTGCTAGTACTTGTTCGTTGCTCACTGTCTCTGCTGTAAGTGCTATATCCAAATCTTTACTGCTTTTCATGAAAAGTATTCGTAGCTGCTCACTTTCTCTCTTACAATTTTCCATCGTCGATATGTCCTGTCACGGTCGCCACAAATGTTAATTATTTCGATGGAAAGTACTTTTTATATATGAAGAGACTTTGACGTGTGTTGAATTGTATAACTTTTATTTGACAACTACTTTTTCTTATACAGGATGATTATCAACAGAGTAAAATTAATCAATAAAATGAGTATTTCCCAACAGTATGGCTTAAAACAAACTCCACGGTGCTGGAATGCAAAGTTCACTAGTGTTCTGAATTCTTTTGGTTTTTCTCAGACTGATGCAGACTCATGTGTGTTCAAAGGACTTGTAAACAGTGAAAAAGTACTAATAATATTGTACGTTGATGATGGACTCATAATGTCACCAAATCTTATACCAATTGACTATGTTTTGTGTAAACTCGGAGAGAACTAAATTACTATAAGTGACAATCCGAATTATTTTGTTGGCTTGAAATTAATCGAAAAGGATGGTTCAATTTTATTAATCAAAGCGAGTACATTGAACAAATTGTACAGAAATTTGGACAGAGTGATGCCAAAATTGTGGATATTCCAGCTGATCCACATACAATTTTGATTAAAGTGGAGAATATTAGTGAAAAACTAACTAACATACCATACAGAGAGGCAGTAGGTTCACTAATGTTTGCAGCAGTAGTGTCATGCCCCGACATTGCATATTCAGTGGGAGTGGCAAGCCGTTTTTTGAATGATCCATCCAAAACTCATTGGAATGCTGTTGAAAGAATCATAAGATATCTGAATGCCACAAGTGAGCTTGGAATTCACTACTCGAAGGAAGAACAGCTACAACTTTCTGGTTTTAGTGATTCGGACTATGCCAGTGATAAAGACACTCGTAAATCAACTACTGGATATATTTTCAAGCTGTGTAATGCTGCTGTAACTTGGTCAAGTAAAAGACAACATGCAGTTACGCTTTCCACAACTGAGGCGGAGTACGTTGCAGCATGTCAGGCAACAAAGGAAGCAATAAGGATTCGCAGATTGATGAATGATATTGGAGAAAGTGTGAGTATGGCTACTCCTTTAAACATTGACAACCAGAGTGCCATCAAACTCATTCACAACCCTGAGTTTCACAAGAGAACAAAACATGTTGATATCCAATTCCACTTTGTGCGAGAAAAATTTCAAGATGGTGAGATAGAGCCTGTATATGTTTCAACTAAACTACAAGAAGCCGATCTACTTACCAAAGCCCTTCCGAGAACAAGTTTCCTGAATTTAAGAAACCTGATTGGAATGAAAAAGAAAAACGAAATTAATGTAAAATGAATCTTGTTCTTGTACTCAAGTTATTTTTTGTAAACTTTCAAAAAGTGGGACTATTGGAATAGGGTATTTATCAGTTTAAAAATGTTAGGTTGGTACTTTTGAATTCTGTTTCATGAAATATATATTCTGTAAAAAGACTGTTGTCAAAATAAGAGTTCAGTTGTTACCCGCTATTATTGTTAAAAATTTGAAATTGATTTATCTTTTACATTTATATAAGTTACTTGAATCTTGCTGAATAAAAACACGTTTATATCCGTTACTCAGTGAACCTTTATTGCATGGCCTTAATATAATGTTTTTTTTTCACCATCAGAAAGTAGAGATTCCAACGAATAAAGAGCCCACGACTTTTTGGAAAAAGCTGATATTTTGACTCGAGAATTTTTGATTGAAAATTAGGGTGGTTTTTCGATATTAAGTCAAAATGAGGCGAAAAAAATTAATATTTCAAATCAAATAAATTACAGTGTGTTTGGGACTAAAAGGTAAGTTTTCACCAAATTTCGTGGAAAAAACAAATTTTTTGTAAAAGATAAAAATAAAAAACCAAATACTTGGTTATTTCAATTTTTCACATAAATTTTGAGGTTATGTGAAAAAAGGGTTGATACAAAAGTTGTAGATCTTTTTATTACCTACAACTTTTTCTGAGAACATTTACCAAAGTAATGTAAATTTTTTCTCACCATCAGAAAGTAGAGATTTCAACGAATGAAAAGCCCACCGACTTTTTTAAAAAAGCTGATATTTTGACGCGAGAATTTTCGATTGAAAATTAGCGTGGTTTTTCGATATTAAGTCAAAATAAGGTGAAAAAATAAATATTTCAAATCAAATAAATTACAGTGTATTTGGGACATAGAAAAGTAAGTTTTCACCAAATTTCGTGAACATTTTTTGTAAAGATAAAAATAAAAAAACAAAAACTTCGTTATTTCAATTTTTCACATAAATTTTGAGGTTATGTGAAAAAAGGTAGATAAAAAAGTTGTGGATCCTACAACTTTTTCTGAGAACATTTACCATAGTAATGTATTTTTTTTTTCACCATCAGAAAGTAGAGATTTCAACGAATTAAAAGTCCACCGACTTTTTAAAAGAAGCTGATATTTTGACGAAAGAATTTTCAATTGAAAATACTCTTTGCACCATCATAGAAAAGAAAATAATTAATAAAAAAAACCTTTTTAAAAACAAGCTTTTATTCAAATACCCTAGAAAGTACAAAATAATTGTTTGGATGTGGAGTAGGTTATTCCTGAATTCTAGAATCAAGAGTTTGTCGCGCAAAGTTTTCATTTCGAATACAGATGCGACAAGCTTCTGAATCTATAACTCACGGAATAACATACGTCACACATCCAAAGCAATTATTTTGTACTTTTTAGGGTATTTGAATGAGAGCTTGTTTTTAAAAAGTTTTTTTTTATTAATTATTTTATTTTGTGCTTTTTAGTAAGTACCCCTAACACTCACATACCAACTTTAAATCGAATAGGACCATAATTACAAAACTCGTTCGTCATCTTGGAGCCGCCATCTTGAATTTGTGAATTTTGACGAAAAATTCATAATCTCCGACCCCGAAAACCCTCACATACCAATTTTGAATCGAATCGGACCATAATTACAAAACTCGTTCGCCATCTTGGAGCCGCCATCTTGAATTTGTGAATTTTGACAAAAATTCATAATCTACGACCCCGAAAATCTCCTCGTACCAATTTTGAATCGAAACGGACCATAAACACAAATCTCGTCCGCCATTTTGGAGCCGCCATCTTGAATTTGTTAATTTTGACATGAAAATTCATGATCTCCGACCCCGGAAACCCCCACATACCAATTTTGAATCGAATCGGACCATAAACACAAATCTCGTCCGCCATATTGGAGCCGCCATTTTGTTTTTTTTTCTCTAACAAACGCATAATGCATTGTCACGGGAACTATGAACACCTGCCAAATTTCACGTTAATCGAACAACTAGAAGTGGGTCAAATTTAACTTCCAAGATTTGATGACAAACATCGGGACAGGTGAAACTAAATTAATGTAAATAATGTAATATCAACCCCCTCATAAGTGTGATTTTCGAAAAACTTTGCTGACGGGGGGTATCCAATGAAGATACCTATTTTACTAAAACGCAGGATTATTGTCGAAAAAACATACTACCATAGAAAATGTTCATATCAGCCCTCTTATAAGGCTATAACAGAGATCATAGACATAATACTAGAAATAAAAACAATCTTCTGAATATTAGGCCAAGCCTCGCATACATTCAGAAAAACATTCCCTTCTCAGTAATTAACATATATAACAAATTACCTGAATCGTTAAGAACACAGCCTACTAGGGAGCTGAAAATTAATTTGAAAACCCTTCTTTTCAAAAAAGCATACTACACATTGGATGAGTATTTCACAGACATATTAGACGGGTAATGTTCTCTTCCTTTTCCTTCAATTTATGAATTGTAAAATTTACTATTTTTCTTTCTTCTCCTGATTATATCCAGAAATATAATTCTGATTATATCCAGAAATATAATTTTTACTTATACGTGTGTGTGTGTGTATGGGTTGTGTTTTATATATATATATATATATATATATATATATATATATATATATATAATGAGTGTTTTTTATCTATTTATAATTTGTGTATTGACTGTAACATCTATTTACTTATTTAATGTATCTGTGTTTTTATATTTTTTTACTTGCTAGTTATATGTGTAATCTTAATTATATTGACATGTTCTACACCTGAAAAGGTACTTTTGAAAGAACTAATAAAGGATCTATAGTTTATCATATTTCAGCGTGTCAATGAAATATTTTTATTGGACACCCCCGGTCACCAATGTTTTTCTAAAAATCTCAAGTATAAACCACCCCTAAATGAGGGTTGATTTGAATTTTTTCTACAATAGCACGAACACCTCATCATGCATGACTCAGTTTTATAGATTAGCGTGTTTAAATACTGGTTGTAGGATTGTTTGTTGGTCAGCAAATTATCCACACTCTCTGAAAAGACATTGCTTAGAGGCTCCCTTCCACATTCCCGAGCATAACAGCTGCCCGGCATACCACGCGGCAAATCGTCATACGCAAGCGCAAGGCGTAACCATGGCAATGAAAATAAAACATTCTGGCTCTGTCGCCAGGTCGGCCGCCATCGCATCGGTTTAATAGTCTCTTGCACTCTCCTCATTCCTTGTGTCCAGATGAACAGGTCGAGACATGTGAGTGTGAATCTATATTTCAGAAACTGTAGTGATTTTGGATTGCGTTCGAATTGATTGAATATGAATGTTTTAATATTGGGCATCTGCACAAAACTGGTGAGCTTTTATTGTTTCAATTTACACTGTTCAAGCACCAACATTATATTGTTTTGTTATCAGAAGTTTAAAATAAGGAAGCCTTGTTAATTTGAAAAACTATTAATTTTTACCGAATGAGATGTATTGGATTAGTTTTTACTGCAAATTCAATCTACCACTATATCTAAACAATAAAATAGCTTTTCAATCAGAACAAAGTAAATTGAAAGTGATATTCTTGAAATACATATGACAGCCAACAGAAGTAATGCCTAAATGCTGTAATTATTTGTGAAATATTGTTTTTTTTTTAACAGGAAACGCTATGAATTTTGAGTAGTTTTTCAAGTTTAAAAAATGTTCAAATATCTAATATTTATAGATTGCAACTAATAGATTTTTTACTATGTTTTTATTACCTCGCTTTCTTTTCTCTTTGGTACAAAATTTGCAATCTATTTTAAACTAACTTCCCGATGAGGTAGAGACTTTAAACAGCCCAATACCGTATGACAATGCAATATTACCTCGCTTTCTTGTCTGTTAGGTACAAATTTTGCAACAAGTTTGACCAGTGTGAAAACAGCAACGAATTTACCGGGATATACCGCGTCGATAAACTCGTGGCTGATCGATACAACTGATATCACACCACAATTAAAAACGTGGCTCAGCCACGAATACGTGGCTGAAGACAAAATTTACTGGCTGATTTTATTTCATGGTAATGAATCAAATATTGGTCGCATCAGCATACAGTCTCATACAGATTTACTTAATTTCTAATGTGATTGTGATTGCAAATCTTCGAATATCATGCAAAAATTTAGAATCATTGAGGTAGTTGTGAAGGAAAAATACCATCCCGATATTTTTTTATTTTTCTGATGTTAATGAAATAGGAAAGTATAAGAAAATATTATTAAACTCTGCGAATTATTCCGACAAAAATGTCATTGAAAAGCACTGTTAATAATTAAATCAATACCATCAAATATTTTGCCGAGCCAAAATGTACATGGAAAAAATCAATTTTAGTATATCAAAGTATTGAATGGAGGTCAAATCTGAAATATATAACAGGACTTTCCGCGATAATCTCAGGTTGGAATAACTCCTCTACGGTGGATGAAACACTTAATATATCTCTGGGCAAGAATTAGCCTCAAGACGGACATTCGAAAAAGCGAAAACATATAAGAAACGCAAATTTTGAAAAATCCTATAGAGTTGACCGTAGGACTTTTCGCGATTTTTTTTCGGATGAATTGATACTTGGAGAGGCGGTTATTGAAACCTAATATACAAATAATTTTGCCGGGCAAGATTTTGCCTCATTCGGCGCTTCCAAAATGCGACAAAATTGACAAAACAACAATTTAAATAAATCATGCAATGCTAACCGCGGGATATTTCGCGAATTTTTTTTCTTGGAGAGGTGGTTAATACAACGCAATACTCAAAATATTTTGCCGGGCTAGATTTCGCCTCAAACGGCCCTTCCAAAATGCGGAAAAATTGACGAAAACATCAATTTTGAAAAATCATATAAAGCTAACCGCAGGATTTTTGGCGATTTTTTTAAGGCTGGAATTATTCTGGGAGAGGTGGTGAATATGACGTCATACTCAAAATATTTTGCCGGGCCAAATTCCCGCCGCATACGGCCCTTCCAAAATGCGACAAAATTGACGAAACATCAATTTTTAAAAATTATACAAAGCTAACCGCATGGTTTTTGGCGATTTTTTTAAGGCTGGAATTATTCTGGGAGAGGTGGTGAATATGACGTCATACTCAAAATATTTTGCCGGGCCAAATTCCGCCTCAAAACGGCCCTTCGATAGTGCGAAAATATTAAGAAAACACCAACTTTGAAAAATCATACAAAGCTAACTGCGGGTTTTTTTTGTGAATTTTTTGGGATGAAATGATTCGTGAAGAGTCACTGAATATAACGTAATACACAAAATATTTTGCCTTGCAAAATTCCTCCTCAAAACGGCCCTTTGAAAGTGGGAAAATATTAAGAGAACACCAACTTTGAAAAATCCTATAGACGTAACCTTAGGATATTTCTCGAAATTTTTAGGCCAGAATGATTTTTGGAGAGGCAGTTATTAAAACCTGATATACAAAATATTTTGCCGGGCCAAATTCCGCCTTAAAACGGCCCTTCGATAGTGCGAAAATATTAAGAAAACACCAACTTTGAAAAATCATACAAAGCTAACTGCGGGGTTTTTTGTGAATTTTTTAGGATGAAATGATTCTTGAAGAGGCGCTGAATATAACGTAATACATAAAATATTTTGCCGGGCAAAATTTATTGAGGGAACACCGACTTTGAAAAATCCTATAGACGTAACCTTTGGATATTCCTCGAGATTTTTAGGCCAGAATGATTCTTGGAGAGGCTTTGTATCATTTTTCAAAGTTTGCGTTCCCTTAACATTTTCGCATTTCGAAGGGCCTTTTGAGGCGGAATTTTGCCCGGCAAAATATTTTTTGTATTACGTTATATTCAGCGTCTCTTCAAGAATCATTTCAGCCTAATAAATTCACAAACAACCCCGCGATTAGCTTTGTATGATTTTTTAAAGTTGGCGTTCCCTTAACATTTTCGCATTTTCGAAGGGTCGTTTTGAGTCGGAATTTTGCCCGTCAAAATATTTTGTATATAGGACTTAATAACTGCCTCTCCAAAAATCATTTCAAACTAAAAATCTCAAGGAAAATCCTACGGTTAGCTCTATATGATTTTCCAAAGTTGGCGTTTCCTTAATATTTTCGCATTGAAGGCCGTTTTAAGGCGAATTTGCCCGCAAAATATTTTGTTTATTACATCATATTCATTGCCTCTCAAAAAATCATTTCAGCCTAAAAAATTCACGAAAAATCCCGCGGTTAGCTTTGTGTGATTTTTCAAAGTTGGTGTTTCGTCTATTTTTTCGCATTTTGGAATGGCCGTATGAGGCGAAATGTTGCCCGTCAAAATATTTTGTATATCAGGTCTTAATTACTGCCTCTCCAAAAATCATTCTGGCCTAAAAATCTCGAGGAAAATCCGAAGGAGGGTGTTCCCTCAATATTTTCCGACTTTCAAAGGGCAGTTTTGAGGCGAAATCTTGCCCGGAAAAATATTTTGAGTATTACGTCGTTTTCACCACCTCTCCAAGAATCATTCCAGCTAAAAACCCTTATTACACTATGCCTTTTTCGTGCCTATTTTTGGGCTTATTTTCATGGCTATTTGTTGGCTAAATTTCCCCAAATAACTGGCACTATTACAGAGCTGCAAACCTAAGGAAAATTGACATTTACCTTAAATGATTGAGTAATTTAGTAAACCTGGACTATTTGTTTCAACTTTTTCCTTACCTGGTACAAGATTTTTTCTTCTTTTCTGTCATTCTGAACAAAAGGAAAACTATGTGATGTGATTAATTTCATTTGTTTGTTGGTTATGTCAAGTCCAATAGATAATTATTGTTTTGGCAAACCTGACATTTCCACAAACGTCCTTGAAATCCCCTCGATTCAGACGGAAAAAATAGAACCAGTCCTATTTATTTTCACGCCTGAAACAATCAACAAAATAGCCACGGGCGCATGCGTATTTGTTTAAAATTTCAGCCACCGGCAGTCAGGCAGACAAATAGGCACGAAAAAGGCATAGTGTAATAAGGGTTTAAAGAAATAGCGAAAAACCCCGCGGTTAGCTTTGTATGATTTTTCAAAATCGTTGTTTTGTCAACTTTAACGCATTTTGGAATGGCCGAATGAGGCAAAATCTTTCCCGGCAAAATTATTTGTATATTAGGTTTTTAATAAGCGCCTCTCCAAGTATCGTTTCATTCGAAAAAAAACGCGAAAAATCCTACGGTCAACTCTATAGGATTTTTCAAAATTTGCGTTTTTTTTATGTTTTCGCTTTTTCGAATGTCCGTCTTGAGGCTAATTCTTGCCCAGAGATATATTAAGTGTTTCATCCACCGTAGAAGAGTTATTCCAACCTGAGATTATCGCGGAAAGTCCTGTTAAATATTTCAGATTTGACCTCCATTCAATACTTTAATATGCTGAAATTGAATTTTTCAGTGTACATTTTTGCTCGGCAAAATATTTGATGGTATTGATTTAATTATTCACAGTGCTTTTCAATGACATTTTTGTCGGAATAATTCGCAGAGTTCAATAATATTTTCTTATTCTTTCCTATTTCATTAACATCAGAAAAATAAAAAAATATCGGGATGGTATTTTTCCTTCACAACTACCTCAATGATTCTGAATTTTTGCATGATATTCGAAGATTTGCAAACGCAATAACATTAGAAATTAAGTAAAATCTGTATGAGACTGTATGCTGATGCGACCCAATATTTGATTCATTACCCATGAAATAAAATCCATGGCCAGTACAATTTTGTCTTCAGCCACGTATTCGTGGCTGAGCCACGTTTTTAATTGTGGTGTGATATCAGTTGTATCGATCAGCCACGAGTTTATCGACGCGGTATATCTCGGTAAATTCGTGGCTGTTTTCACACTGGTTAATCTATTAGACCAATCAATAGATAGTTTTTCGTGACAAAAATACTACCAGGAAACCGACTGTGCCATCATACGGAAGACGATCCGTAGTTATATCTTGTTATGTTTCCTACTCCCAACTGTCATTGCTTAATTTCTAATAAACATTTAAAAGCACTTTTTTTTAATTTTTTATCGCTTTTGACTTGTAACTTGAAAACGAATGAAGCAATCTCGATACTCTCCATGGATGAATTGTAGAGTATCAAAATGCATAGAAAATGAGCCCAAGCACGACTTGATCGGATTATTATTAACGGAGAAAAAACCGGAAAAAATCTGCATTTTTTTAAATTCATAACACCGCCATTTTTCAACATTTAAAGCAGGCTCTCCACGACATAGTGGTGATTGATATGTACTTTATGTGTGAAAAACTCAGGCACCATTGGATTATTAGTTTTGGCATAATTGCAATTTGATTTTTTTTATTCACTTTATTAGCAGACCTGGATGCGTTATAGGTGGTCCGATTTCAATAGTTCTAAAAGATTTTGAGGGTAGAAGTATAGTACTACAAAATGACTATTCTCATTTTGCAAACATGACCGAAAACCGGCGGGTGCGGCCCAGGATAAAAAACCGTAGCTGCTGTCACACCCGTTTTTCGACAGACAAACCCCTCTCTTTTAACCGCAAAAAAAATACATACTACTGATATTTAGACAACCAACTCAGCAGTTTACTAAAATATTAATATTGACTCATCGCACTGAATAAACTTCACTCCTACAATAATATTCTCAACACTAGAGAACAATTGTCGAATTGGAACAAATATGACCAAGGTCATGGTTAATATTTTCACACAATAACATAATTAAAACAAACCTTACAGCTAAAAATACCTGCATACGTACCATATCAACAAAATTCACACGTATTTAAATGCGAACTTAATTTCACAAGGAAAGCCTGGAATCTTTCCAAAAAAACAGCTCAACCGTCGAAATGCTGTCTAACTGGGTGAAGGTATCGAACATCGATTGTTTTCATCATATTAAAAAGCATTATAGTCGTATTAGATCATCACCAGGAGATATAACAGTTAATGACTTATTAGATTATTGTGAGAAATCAGTCAATGGAAACTTGTGCCCACACAAATTCTAGACGCTTTGACAGAATGAAGAGATACGAGTGTCCCGTTTTTCATCAATTCAACGCTGCGCCTGATTTACTGAACATTCGATAACCTCATTTTGATTGAGTGGACATTTGCAAAAATACGCATAACGAAAGAATTAACTGAAAATAATGAAAAAATGCATTACAACGCGGACAAAAACTAAAATGTTTCCATCAATTGAGATCTAGTTGCAATTTTGCAAGATCGAAGAGATATAAAGTTTGAATTATTGAAAGTAGTTTGATATTGTGTATTAATATAATCACTCGGTGCATTGTTACCTACTACTGTTTTTCATATGTTGATCAATCGATTCAATTCCTAACAATTTGAATCAAAACATTATTTTTATGAGTAAAGCATCCTACAAACTTATTTATGACCAAAGGCAGAGATAACAATATAGCCACGCCTACTTACTCACTCTTCTTATTGGAGCAAACAGAGTTTTTATTAAGCCGCGTTTACACACTATGTAGCAAAAGTTATATATAAATGCTACATTTATCAAAACTCAAAACGGAGAAATGTTACATTAAGCAATTTTCGATGCTACATGTAGCTTTTCAGCTATATCTAGCAGAAATTATACTATTCGGAGTCAGTAAGATCAAAGGGAATTTATGATATATGTAACATTTGCTACATACTGTCTCAAGGAAAAGGTTCTAAATTATTTCAGCAAGAATGGCACAATAACGGAGAATCAGTTTGGATTCCAAAAAACCTTAGTACCGAGAATGCTGTAATCAAGCTATCTGAACAAATCATAAAGTCGATGGATACTTCGAAGAAATGTATAGCAGTATTCTTAGACTGAGCCAAAGCATTCGATACAGTATCACACTCGATCTTATTGGACAAACTACAAGAAAATGGAATAAGAGGACCAGCTCTCGACTTATTTCGGAATTACATTGAGGGCAGAACACAAAGGGTAAAGATCGAGGGCACTTTGAGTAACTCATTAACAGTAACAATAGGAGTTCCACAAGGTACCATTCTGGGTCCATTACTCTTCCTTGTTTATATAAACGATCTTAGTAACATCAAAAATTTTAATGGTGAAATAATTTCATATGCTGACGACACTGCTATTGTTTCCACACATGATACATGGACGGAACTATATAATCTCACCGAGAAAAACCTCATTAATTTGAAGAAATGGCTAAATAAAAATCTTCTGAGCCTAAATATCAGTAAAACCAAATGCATGACATTCACACTCACTCAAACCGACCAACCTATGATCGAAAACATATACATAATAAAAAAATCGCTTAGCAAGAAACAACTGCGACTGCCCCAATATAGAGAAAGTCCAAAAAATCAAATATCTAGGGGTGATAATAGATCAGCACATGAGATGGGATGAACACATTAACTATATGGTCAAAAGATCCAGGAAACTCTTACATAAATTTTACCAACTCAGAGACATTCTGAGAAAACAACTCTTACTTATAGTCTACATTTCATTAATAGAATCAGTCATAAGATATTGCATCATTGCCTGGGGTGGAGTGTTTAAAAACGTAATCAACAAACTTCAAACAACACAAAACTCCATTTTAAAGATTATTTTCAGGAAAGATAGATTATTCTCTACACAACAACTTTATTCAGAAACTCGAGTCCTAAATGTAAGAAGTCTTTACACGCTGCAAAGCCTTACCTGGATTTACAAACAAAAAAATAAACTACGTCCTCAACAATCTAGAACTACGCGATTCACTACCAATCTTACAATAAATATCCCTAGATTCCACAAATCTCATACACAAAGAACTATATTTTATCTAGGCCCCAAAATATTTAATTCACTGCCCACAGAAATGAGAGAATGTAAGAGTCTCAAGAAATTCAAATCATCAACTAAATTACATATCTCTGAAAACCAGCACATACTGAATATATTTATAATAATAATAATAATAAATGGACTTTATTTTACTTGGCGGAGTTTACCTCATAGCTATTCTTCCACTCAACCAAGTGTGATTCAAATGAACAATGTCATGTACATTTATAATAACTATGATAATAAAAAATAATAATCATAGTAATGAATGTGCCTACCTCCAACATATTTTTCTAATTATTGAAAGAATATTTACAGTCAAGAAGAGGTAACAAATGCAAAACGATCAAAGAAAGAGAGTGCATTTAATGCACTCATAGAATCAGCCTAATATAATATCAAATAAATTATTTCACCTTATCATTATACAGTGACAAAAACGTTGGTACCTATATCGTATGAAATAAAAATAAAAAGAGAGATTGCGGAATCAGAGTTCCCAAAAAATAATTTAAATGGAAACGAAACTTTCATAAAAACAGAAACAAACAAAAATTTAGCATAAAAATGTTAAACATATCGTGGCAAAAACAATGTAAAGAATAAGTGAAGATTCAGGCCTCCATAAATAATGTTACTTGAATCAAATGTGTTTTCAAAATTTCATGACGATTGGTGTGCTTCTTCCATTTCCTCAATCAGGGCTTGAATTTCATCCATGGTGGGTTTCATTATCCTACCTTTGATAATAACACGAATTTTCCCGTCGATTGTCCAGACATTCTTTTGTCCGAATTTTTTAGCCAGTGCAATGACTGATTGATAGCGTTGGGGCGTAAGATCTTCTTTATCGAAAAGTTAGTACCTTTCAATATGGATTTAGACTTAAAAATATGTTTTTTCATATCAAAACATTTAAGTTTAACCAGTACCAAATTATCTGATATTCTGTAGGTATGTTCTATATCGGCCTGTGCGACGTCTTTAATTTTCATAACATTTTTGAAAAGGTCATGGATATTTGCCAATAGATTTTCACTAGAGGAACTTTCGATTCCGAAAATTCTCAGTGAGCATCTGCGAGTATATTGTTCAAAGTGGTCGAGACGTTGGTCTAGCTGGCTAATTTTCTGAGTGTTTTGTTCAACTTGCATTTTGAACACACCCAAAGTCTGCTGCAGTTCGTCAAATTTCGACTCTATACTAGCAGATACATTTTCGGATACCTGTTTGATAATTTGTTTTATCGTGGACTCGTGTAACAAATCATTGGAAGCATTCCTTTGCGAGCGTAGTTCGAAATTTGTCTGAGATAGCGATGTCATATTGTGCCGCGGCATGACCGTACTTCCACTACTGCTACAGGACAACTGATAACCAAAGAAAATAGCTGATCGCCGACACACTGACTGAAGTTGAGATTCTTATCAGTTGTTGATTTCAATCGCGCATGCCTGTGTTTGCCACCTTGGTCGTTGAAATACGAATTATGGCCGGTGATAGTTGTAGATAAATATTGATATATTTTACCTATTAGTAGGGTAGGCTTCAAGTTTGGGAATTTGATTACGCATTCATTTGAGAATAAACTTCACTAACTAACACTTGAACTTCTTATCGTTTTACTAAAACTGGTGTCAAAAAGGATAACTGAGAAGTTGCTGGAGGTAGCAAAAACACGTCTACTCAGCACATGACATTCTCATTGAATTTCAGTAAAAAGAAAATATTGTGTCATATATCCCAGTAAAAAGAAAATATTGTGTGATTCCATTGATCCCTCTTCTCCCTCCAACTATAAGAAACTTTAAAAAACTTTTTAGGCTTAGGTTAGTCCTTATATATATATATATATATATATATATATATATATGTGTGTGTATATAGGTTAGTGATAATCAATTTGAAAATACCAGCTACATTGAAAACGGTTAGCTAGAATGATAGGAATGCACCACAAGCCTTCCAGGCTTAGGCATTCACTCCAGACTAGCTAACCGTGCAACTTAATTTAAGTAAATTATCAATATGATCCAATGTAATACTTACCTCATCACCTCACTGAATAAAGAATCTGAATCGCGATTTTTGTTTCTAGCGTCTGCTACATGTCTTTTTCTCAAGTCTTTGGCCAATCATACACATAAGATTCTCAAAATCTTCACTCGTCATCCGTAAAAACTTTTTGAAACATCTTATTTCATAACACAATGAGAGTTGTACGTCATAATCATCAGCATTCAAGTCATTTAAGTCGTGAAATCCACTTCCAATCAGATTTCGTTTATATTCATACCACTTACGTTAACATTATTACCTGTATCATATTGAATTTTTGGAATAATTTACCACACCGAAAGCGAGATATAAGGCTTCAAAGTTGCAACGTTTAACGCGTAATATCCATAGTGAGCTACCGCGGACACCACATTTTAAGGCATAACTAAAAGACCCTCCATTTAGATCTTTTTGCAAAAACTAGTATATTATTGAAAGGTAAGTAACAAATTTTATAGAAAAAATTAAACACGCGTAGCCATACAGTTATTTAGTTATTGCCATAAGAAGGTTCTAAATTATTGCGGATGAAAAGTGCAAGAGAGGGAAGGCTGAGAATCGTGGCAACGCCTCAACCGAGCGCTCGTGATTCAAATGAGCGAGAGCGCGAGGGTCTTGCTGTTTTGAATTGAACTATATTTTGGAATGCACATATTTATGAATAATAATTGTGAATAATTGCGTTAATATATACTGATGCATTTTAAACATATTACAATAGGAATAAGAATAAAATAAAATGTAGTTTTAGCGAGTAACGGTAAACAACAGTGTATAAACTTTATTTTATTTATACATTTGTACAACACATGTACGTATAACATAATGCGAATATTTTTAAACGTAAACAAAAATGATTCAGATTTCTAACAGGCTAATAAAATATAAAGTGTATAAATCAACAAAAAAATATAAACCACAATGAATTTATAATTTTTTATTTTTCTAACTATTATACCAAATAATCACTTGATTGACTAAACATTTATTTTTAAATCATTAATGATTTTAGTTAATGCTTTCCAATTTTTAGTAACTCTAGGTTTTCCATTATCAAATTTTTAGGTGAATAATCAGAGCTTCTCCTTCATCGTGATACATTTGTTTCGGAAAATCGTATGTTATATTTTGTTGCGTCATTTTTTTCAATAAATCCCGTGATATAACATTCAAAGGCACTTAAATTAGGTAAATTACAAGATATTCTTTCGTTCTCAGGTCGCTCTGAAATACATTATTTATATGATTTCGTATATATTGCTATTTCTGACTCTTTACCAATGAAACGAACTAATTTTTGCAAAATTTGTACAGCATACATCGCTTCGTGGAAATTATCTGATGTTTCGTTTGGTATTGAATCTTTGGCTAATTTTGATAGCTCGAATATTCCTGGCCCTTTTCGATCTGGGAACGTTTTTCTAAAAATAATTAAGCTATCCACAAATCCTGCTATCATGGTAAAATATTTTATTAAATTATTATTAATGATAGCTCTTAGTAATCTAGGCACATCGAATCTCGCATTATGTGCAAGTAGATAAATTCAAAAATTATTTAAATGCTACCAAACAATCTACTAAATTTAGTGAATCGACGACTTGTACATCATTCAAATATAATTCACCAGAAATTGTACTCAATCCCGCAATTTTGGTCTAACATATATATTAAATTCTCTATTTTCACATTTGGCGGCGATTTGTAATATGTCATCAGTTATGCACAATCCATATGTTTCTAAATCAAAATAAGCTATGGAATAATTTATTGATATTGATTCGATGTTTTTTAATAATACTGATGATGTTAATTCCAAGGTTTGGTTGATATGTTACATCTTCTGACTTTTCCTTCAATTCAACTCCGCGCAACTTTTTTCTCTTGATATTAGCACCATTTTGATTTTTTTCAGATTCGTATCTTTGAGCATATGTAGCTGTATGTACATGTAGGTAACTAATGCTGCTAAATATAACATGGGTCTATTTTGGACCCCCGTAAAGCTAGCAGAACCACATTGGAATTTTCGATTTTTTTTCTGGCCATAATTTTAGGCCATTTCAGGCTAATTTATTACCCTATTAACAAATTTTTTGCTCTTCAATTATGGGAGATATCGCGGGTTCTGCTAGCTTAACGTTAAGCTACCAGAACCAAAGAGCTAATCGAATGTTTATAAAAAATCTGACCACACCATAATTTAAGGCTCTCGTTTGAACCCACTGCCGATTTTCCTTATATAGGTTTAAAAAAATTATAGGTTCTGCTATCTTTACCGTAAAGCTAGCAGAACCCATGTTTAAAAAAATATCTCCGAACAAATCCTCTTAGACAATAATTTTGGCTCTATTTATGTGAATTTATTACCATATTTGTTTTTCTTTTCTAATAATACTCCGACGCATGATATATGAATGGAACTATGTACAGTTTGCAGTTCTCGTTATTTCGTAAAAAAATCGCGATATCGATTCCATCCATTTGGAATCCATCTTCGAAAGAAATCAGAATTGAAATTAGTAGTTACCGTCAGAAAAAATGGAATTGGAATCCTTGCAACTGGTGGTGAAATTTACTTTTTTTTATTGGTGCCCCTTTTCACCCATTTAATGCACGCCTCAGCGTGTTTAAATCGAACTTTAAAAAACGCGCGTTTTTTAAAGGTAACCATGACAACATCAACAAATCGAGAAACGTGAAGTATAAATGACAAATTTTTTATTATTGATCTGACAGGAGTACCTTGTAACGTCAAATAAAATATTACTCACAATTCGTTCATTTATATGTGCTCCTCCATCTATTTGATGAACTTTTCATATTCTTTTTTATATATATCACTGGATTTTCGCGGTATTAACCGCGATTCTGCCTCACTATTCAAAAAATCGATATTAGAATCATTCATTTTTGAGCTCTGGTGACAACAAATATTGATCTTTGGTAACAAATTGCAAATGAATGTTTTTCTCATTTCCATGACAACGAAAGGTATACTGATGTCACATCACGAATTCAACCTTCTTGCATTATTAGTTCTTATTTCAATTTTTTGTAGTAATAATACCAGTATATATGATTTCAAAGTGCACCAATAAAAAAAAAATAACTAAAGTATTCGTGGATAACTGGTCTTAAAAACACTTGCGCGTGTTTTAAAGCCCTTTTTATCCACTTATACTTTAATATACTATTTCATCGCCAGTTGCGAAAAATTTCACTTTTCGCAACTGGTGATGAAAAGTCAAACCTTTGATAACGTCAACGAGTTTTGAAAAGTGTCACTTTAAATGTCAAAATTAGCAAACGTCCTTTGTAATTGTAGGTAGGGTGGATCCATCACGAGTATGTCGAATTACTCAAAATATTTTCATGGTTTAAATTACTAGCACATACATATTCATCCATGCTATATCATCACTTGAATAGATTTTCTCGTGTATTGTATATTCATAATTATCAGTCAACTTATATTCCAAAATAAATATGGGTAGACATGATAAACAATGGAATGTACTGATTGTCAATGAGTTGATAGATACATAGAATGCATTATGAATGCAGTGATCACAAAAAAAATATACATCAAATGTGAGGATTTCAATTAAAGGGACCTCGTAATAATTTTCTGACTGATTTTGATAATACAGTCTGTTAATATATTTAATTCTACCCAATAACATGATTATCTTATTGATCTTGCAATTACGAAAATACCCGAAGCGTTTCCTCATTTCAGAGGTCTGTCACATGACGTTCTATTCTGGTTCGTTTTATGAATGAAACCTTAAATGACATCATTTCAAGGATTCCAAGAAAATTTTACTATTTCATTCATAAATAGGGCAAGTGATTTCTCTTGTCCTCTACTCTTTAGCATTGATACAGGAGGTCAATTGTGTGTTCCTCACTTTACTATGTAAATTTCAAGATGGTCGTATTTTTCGGAGTATTTTTCTGACAAGACTTCGATTTGATTTTTTTGGAGTTTGATTCTTCCCCTTCATCGTTTTTGCAAATAGATGTCGATTGAGTGGCCGTATATGTGTTTTACGAGTTTAATGTTGGCGAAATCTTTAGAACGGAAATTATGTCAAAAATCGGTTTTTCAACGCTCAATAAAGTAAATTTAATTTCAATGTTCTATGTAAGTATATAACTTGGGTTTTTTTATGGTTTTTAGGTGGTAACTGTTCCCACAAATAGTGATATCGATATCTCCAAAAGTGAAAGCCTCAGATCAGTGTATTTATTGATTTATTGATCTGAGGTGAAAGCATGAAAGGGAGTTGGCAAAAAAATACTTCAGGGCCTGGGGGGAGGGATGATATACAATACTTGAAACCCCACCCTCAACACCCCTTGAAATATTTAAAATAATAAAATCCTTAAACATAATTATCTCTCTTCAGTATAGTATAAAACACCTACGAATTATTAAATTAAATTTCTGCATATCCTAAATCCCAGGGCAATAAATTTCTCGATACGTTCCTGTTTGGTTGCCACAAATGAACTGTCTGGAATATGTTATACTTTATACTTCACTGTCAAGTTACTATTGCTGTTAATATTAACCATTAATTGGAGAAGTAACTACTCGAGATGTAATTATAGCAACATATAAGTAAAGTTGATAATCAAAGTTCACAGGCTGAATGTACTAACAGCTTAAGGAGAGTTTAAACAGCAAATAAAATAAAATAAGGAACAAAATAAGAAAGTTGAACCTGCACATCATTATGACAGCGTTTATGCGTGAAATAAGCTAAAATAAGAAATAAGAATAACAACAAAGGATGTCTTATTTTGTTTGGAAACTAACCTAAAAATATTATTTGTGAATTGTGGTTGACATTTTCTGGCGATATGATGAATGATAGAAATATTAAGCTGGGGGCGATGATGTTGTTGATGGCAGGCACTGCGGTTGTAGCTTTAAAAGCGAAAAAGGCGTTTCAAAGTTCGCCCCTTGAATAGAGACAAAAAGTTCAATGTTTATAAGAATTTGTTGGTACCTATATGCAAAAATGCATGATATGGAGCAACTTTTTAAATATACAAGGATGTCTCCAGAGATGTTTGACCATTTATTGGAACATATCGAACCATATATCGAACCGGGACAACAGCTGGCGATTTGATTGATTCTTATTTCTTATTTTATTTTAGTCATCTGTATAAACCAATGTTTTTTGCCCCTAATTCTTAATAAATTTTATTTTGTTCCTTATTTTATGTGCTATTTACTCTCTGCTTTAGAGTTTAGGGCAAATAATTCATATTGAGCAATAGAAAAGCTAACTCTACATTCTACATATCTCCTTGCCCTATTTAAGCGGATGAATACGGCTATGCAAATATGTAATGTATTTACAATATCCATATAAGGTCAGCTACCTGTTAAAAACATAACCTCACTCGCATTTTCGACACGAATATCAGAATATTTTTCTTATTTGGTTGTTTTGCATGATTGGATGATAACCCTGAGATGTACAACTCCTTTGAACACATTAGCATGAACTGATATTTTCAGAAATACATAGTTGAATACATGAAAAGATTTGTTTTAGTAGGACCTAAGATTTACAAACTCACCTGATGGAATATTCCTTGTGACACTGATAATTTCACTAACACTTCACTGAAAGTCCGAAAATGTTTTTCAAAATAGTAACAACACTTCAGCTTTAGCAATACCAATTACGAACCAACACTTTCAAACATCGGTATGACAACATTGACGGCATTGTCAGCCCAGCTGTTTTTTGACAAATTTTAAGGATTGTTCGAACTATACGCGCCATCTTAAAAGTAGTTCTAGAAGTTCTCCATTTTCTGAAGAGGAATCGTGAGGGAAATATTCGGTTACAGTCTCGTTTCCTAGATGTCGTCAGTGAAGTTCATAGCGAATTCAGGAAGAAGTACACGAATTAATTTGCTTTTTCTTGGTAAATAATACCATTGATCTTTAGGCAAT
This sequence comes from Gonioctena quinquepunctata, assembly GCA_018342105.1. Classification (NCBI taxonomy): domain Eukaryota; kingdom Metazoa; phylum Arthropoda; class Insecta; order Coleoptera; family Chrysomelidae; genus Gonioctena; species Gonioctena quinquepunctata. The sequence goes on from JAFIRS010000167.1 coordinate 133,366, forward strand.
GATAATACATTTCACACAGCGTGAAAATTGGAAAGTATATTTCTCATGGAAATTATATCTATCTTTCAAATTTGATGTTAATTTTTACAGCTAGCAATCGTAAAATCCTAAGCCCTGGTGTTTTCACTAATTCGATATCATTTGGAATTTTTTGGATACACCACCTGTGAATTTAAAAAGTACTTGCCACCTCTGTGATAGATGGCGCCGCATGCAATACTGCTTATTTGTTGTATTTTTGAGAAAATATTCTAGCATTATAAATTTTTTTATGGGAACAATGATTCTAGCTCAATGATTTGTTGAAAATTGACATCTGTCAAATTTAAAGCTAGAAAAAAAAAGTGCACAAGTGTTTTTTTGTGGTTTTTCTGTTTGTTATTACTGTTTTTGTTAAAGCCATTATTTTATTAATTTCTTGAATCACCTTTTGCGGAGTATTACATAAAACATTCATGAATATAGTTGATTTTTGAAATAGTGTATTATTCAATGAGCGTGTGATTATGGCTATTACTCAAGAGAATGAAGTTTGCGACGTGAGCTGTAGATATATTGGCCGAATACAGGTAAATATGAATTGAAAAGGACATAACCTATGAACATCCATTATTTCCAATGCATTTATGTGTTTGCTGTTTGAGTTTTGATATTTTCAGAAATGCTAAGAAGCACGTCGTTACATTTGCCACAATACACGAGTTTTTCAAATGTCACAGTGCCCAGATTAAAAATGGTGTGAATGCCTACAACAGTGGACATGATGAAGATGATTCATCAGTAGATTCGAACATTTTCCTATTGATTGCACTGAAAAAATGAATCTTTCGGAAGAATATTTGGGAACTGGATCGAAATTCGAAGCTGCTGTAGGTAAGTTGTATGTTTTTCTATTCCTTTTTCTAGAACTCTTTTTTTAGGAACCTAAATGGAATCTCAAAAATATGACTTTGTGAAACGATGCCTTTCTTCCATGCTCACTAATATGTTTGCCTCCAAATATTGCTGGTATGGAGCAAAAAAAATAAACTGGACAACTAAAACTGGCTGAATTATCACTAGGTGAAAAGCCCATTCATTTGTTCTGTTTATTTGATAATAATTTGTATTGCCTCATAACAGACTGCTAGTTCAGTGAGAATGCAAAATTTCCAAGAAAAGTTTATGTCAATAATGCTTATATGTATACCAATAAAGAGAGAGAAAAACTATGGCAGTATTTTTTTGTAGATTTCAACATCAATTATACCCGTGAATATATACATATCATTTCAGAAACGGCTGACCTCAGTGATTCGACAGAAAATAAAAAAGTTACTGAAGAAGCCATCTAAGCTTGGCTGAGGAGGGCCAAAGAAAGGCATCTGTCATCTTCTAGAATAAAGGAAACACCTGATGGACGAAGAAAATAGCATTCTTTTTTTTCTGTAACTTTATTTTTATGATTATTCTGCATTTAATATTTTGTTTTTATTTTAGAGTTTACATATACCTACATTTTATTTGTTGATTACCCCAAAGTTTATGATAATTTTTTTTGATACCAGAGTTTATTAATACATTTTTTTTTGTTCAATACCATTATTTCATTTCCTTCCAGATCGCTATTACTATATTTTATCTTCGATGGATATCCCCGAAGGATATCTTTAGAATATCTCTCAAGGAATCTTTCAGATAGCTTTTGAATATCTCTGAATGATGAAGTATATCTTATGGATATCTTTGAAAGATATCTTATGGACATCTCTGGAGGATATCTCATGGATATCCTTGAAGGATATTCTATGGATGTACAGGTTGTTACACTTTGGACATCCATCTTCGATGGATATCTTTAGAATATCTCTCAAGGAATCTTTCAGATAGCTTTTGAGTATCCCTGAATGATGAAGTATATCTTATGGATATATTTGAAAGATATCGTATGGATATCTCTGGAGGATATCTCATGGATATCCTTGAAGGATATTCTATGGATGTACAGGTTGTTCCACTTTGGACATCCATCTTCGATGGATATCCCCGAAGGATATCTTTAGAATATCTCTCAAGGAATGTTTCAGATAGCTTTCGAATATCCCTGAATGATGAAGTATATCTTATGGATATCTTTGAAAGATATCTTATGGACATCTCTGGAGGATATCTCATGGATATCCTTGAAGGATATTCTATGGATGTACAGGTTGCTCCACTTTGGACATCCATCGGATGTCCATAAGATATCTTTTGGATATAATTGGATGTCCATAGTACATCCATAAAATTAATGAAGGATGTCTAATGGATATCCATTGGATGTCCATGTGTTATCTGGGAGGCGAGCGTCGTAAATCATTCGAGTGAGTAATAGCCGTTACAGGCAAGTAGAATACTATGCTTTTTCTATGACTATAACCACCATTCAATTCAAACAGACGATGTGTTTCTTCTAGTAAAGAAAAATTCGTTGACAAAAATTGATCGATATATTTCGTAAAATATTTTATTGAAAAAAAATATTTTATAGATTTTTTTCAAATAATTTCATTCTGAAAGCTGATAAAAACTCATTTATTGGTACAATATTTACTAAGTTTGTGCAATTGGATATATTTATAAAGAGGGTAGAGGAATCGATTTTCAAATTTAAGTTTCCATTTTTTGAAGTAGGTATTATTTGCGATGTTTTCAGACGTCGAATTCGAAGATGAAAGTCCCATTGAGTTCACAATTTTTTATGCCATATCCATCTTGTTTTTCTTCTATATTCTTCTGCAACCGATGATGATTTCCATCCTCCATGCCGTTTAATGATGTTAAATCACCTCCTGAGAACTAAAATAGTGATCGATGATCTTCAAAATGTATGTCCAGTATATAATTTCGGTTTGGTCGTTTCAACAAAATTGCTATCTGTTTTCCCATTGCTCCGAATTTATTGATACCGATTTTTTGACTGGAACATCTACCATTTTGAAGGTTGGGGAAGAATGAATTGGTTGAAACATTAGTAGACCGGAGCTCTATATACTTTTTGCAAAGCGAATAAAAACGGTCGGTGACTGTGAATTTCCTGATGATTTTTGTTTTGGTAGGTATTTGGTATTGCTATTAAAGCAGCCGCTCCAAGGTCTTGAATGTCCTCGATTGTCATTTAATGTAGTTCGTTCGCACGACAAGCACCCATTACTCCCATAACCAATGCCACATAGAAAAATACAAATTAAATGAATTTGGATTTTTTTACGTAGTAAGAAATGAAGAAATAATTCGTACTATAGTTGATGTATTATATTTAAACCACACAACAGTACATATCGTTTGTGTCGACTCCATGTTTTTCTAATCTATGTCGCAATCATATGTCTCATCTGATTTTGTGGTGAATGCACGGGATAGCGTATCAGCTATGAATATGAGTACTTTCCTGGCTTATATGTCACTTGCACATCATATTTGAGGAGTTGAAGCAGCATGCGCTGGAGTCTAGGGCATGCTATTTGTAAACTCTTTTTAAAAATTGATTCCAGTGGCTTATGATCAGAGGAAACCTTGACATTCTTCACACCATATATGTAATAATGAAACTTCTGACAACTAGAAAGTATTGTCAAGAGTTCCTTTTCTATCTGTGCATAGTTAACTTCACTTTGTGTTAGACTTCTTGATGCAAAGGCAATTGGATGCCCGTTTTGAACAAACATGATACCATTCCATCCTTTGATGAGTCTGTCTCAATTTCTATTGGTAAATTGGGATCAAAGAATGCTAGGACCGGAGCTCTTGTTAACGAATGCTTTAATTCAGTTAACGCATTGTCATGTTCATCGTGCCAATGCCATTCAACGTCCTGACGAGTCAGATTTCGGAGAGGAGCAGTCACTTTCGACATATTGGGTACAAACTTTCCCAAAAATTTTGCCATACCAAGTAATCTCAAAAGATCCGTTCTATTTTGAGGTTCAGGCATATCTAAAATGGCATTGATATGAGATTGATTAGGTTTGACACCTTCATTTGAGAATACTTGGCCTAAAAATTTTACTTCTTTAGATTTGAACTGAATTTTCTCACGATTAAATCTAACATTATATTTCACGGCTCTGTCAAGCACAAGTTTCAAGTTTTTGTCATGTTCAACTTCTGTTTTCCCCGATATAATCAAATCATCAAAATACAACTCAACACCATTAATATCTCCAAAAAGTTCAATATTTTTTGTTTGAAATACTTCTGGTGCTGAGCTCATCTCAAAAGGTAACCGAAGAAATTGATAGCGTCCAAACGGTGTACCAAATGTGCAATAGTCTGCTGATTGGTCATCAATCTTAATCTGAAAATAGCCGTCCTTCATGTCCAAGACAGTAAAATAGGCTTTATTGCTTAATTTACTCGCAATTTCTTCAGCTGTGGGATAAGACAATGTTCTCTCTGTATATTTTTATTCAAATATTTAGGGTCAAGGCATACCTCAAATCTCCCTTTTTCTTTTCCACTATGACTAATGGATTTAACCATTCTGTTGGCTTTTAAATTTTTCTAAAGATGCCATGTTTCTCGAGGTCATCCAACTTTAACTTTACCTTACTATGGAGCGCTTGAGGTATACGCCTGACTGGCTGAATATGTAGCACTGCGTTTTTTTTTCAAAATTATTTTATGCTCAGTTGGGAAATAACCTAACCCAGAAAAAACTTTAGGATAAACCCTTTCTACATCTGATAAAGTATCAAATCTAAAACTATGAATACTGTCAATTCTTTTTAGCAACCTCAAATTTAGACAATCTGATAACCCTAACATAGGCATTTGATTTTTACTACCTACTACAACAAACTTTAAGTGAACAAGTCTTCTGTGGTGCACTGAAGTGAAGTTTCTCCCATAGGCCTGATTCTAAACTCTCTTTGAGTTTTTTAGTTTTGCCGATATTTTTAAAAATGTCCCATGGAATTACACTCACCTCCGCTCCTGTGTCACCGTTTCCGATACTCCAGACGTACGCCCCGGCCCAAAGATGGACCTTTACCCCCCAAGATATAGACCAGAGCTGAAGCCTTTGAAAATGGTAAAAAGTGAAAAAAAATAATAGCAGGATGAAACCCATTGGGAGAGGAAGAGAATATAACAAAAATAAAAGGAAAAATAATTTTCGGGCGATCTGAGGTCGGGAAGTGGAAGGGGGGTGAGTTTTTAAGGGTAAAAAATGGTTTACTCGATTTCCGGCAAAACTATAAGTCCTATGGAACAAAGTTGTAGGTAATAGAAATATCTAAAACTTTTGTGGTTACACTTTTTTCACATAACCTCAAAATTTATGTAAAAAATTCAAATAACCAAATTTTTTGTTTTTTATTTTTATCTTTTACAAAACAAATTGTTTTCCCACGAAATTTACTAAAAACTCACCTTTTTATGTCCCAAACACACTGTAATTTTTTTGATTTGAAATATTTATTTTTTCACCTTATTTTGACTTAGTATCGAATAAGCACCCTAATTTTCAATCGAAAATTCTCTCGTCAAAATATCAGTTTTTTTTTTAAAAGTCGGTGTGCTTTTTGTTCGTTGAAATCTCTACTTTCTGATGGTGTAAAAAAAATATACTATGGTAAATGTTCTCAGAAAATGCAAAGAAATAACAGGTAGTAAGGCCTAGACCCTCCTAGCCCCTTTCCTACTTCTCTATGAAATACCTATGATGGGCTAAAATTTTCCGTAGGTCACTCAGGTATATAAGTTATCTTAAAATAGCAATAAATGGGCATCTACGCATATAATTTAAAGAAGATTCTACAACTTTCTCAAAATATTGTAGATGTCTTATTAAATTTTCGGATTCGAGTTTTTTTCGTTTATTGCATTTTCAGAGAACATTTACCAGAGTAATGTATTTTTTTCACACCATCAGAAAGTAGAGATTTCAACGAACAAACGGGACGGGAGAATTTTTGATTGAAAATTAGGGTGCTTTTTCGATATTAAGTCGAAATAAGAGAAAAAATAAATATTTTAAATCAAAAAAAACGTTTTGGGCAAAAAAGGTAATTTTCACCAATTTCGTGAAGAACAATTTTTTTTTGTAAAAGATAAAAATAAAAAACCAAAAATTGGTTATTTGAATTTTTTACATAAATTTTGAGTTTATGTGAAAAAAGTGTGAATACAAAAGTTGTAGATTTTTTTATTACCATTCCACTTTTTTCCATAGGACTTGTAGTTTTTCCGGAAATCGAGATAAACCGGTTTTCACCCTTAAAAACTCACCCCTTCCACTTCCCGACCTCAGATCGGCGGAAATTATTTTTCCTTTCCTTTTTGTTATATTCTCTTCCTTTTCCTATGGGTTTCATCCCACTATTATTTTTTTTGGTTTCATGAATTATCGACCCTATCCCAGCAGTTTTTGACGCTGTTTTCTGAGCATTCGGAAAGTAATGATTGTTTTATGTGCTTTGATCAGTCTCCTATCCATGCTAATACTGATATTTGAAGTAAAACTAAATTTATTCTGAATGATATGTTTTTGAGTGGGTGTATTTAGCGTATTTTTCCAGGAAAAGAAGTGTAAAAAACCTGGTGAAGGTGTATCCTGCTACATATCCAACTGAGCTACACGAACTTTTGCTTTACTTAGCTACGAACATTCTCTATTGGAGTAAGAATAAGAACAGTTAGAAAGATATTCTTTCAAAATTAGAGGGCATTTTTTTTTTAAGATTCGTAAATAATGAATAATGTTTGTACCTTTGTTGCGAGATGAATGTTATCAGGAGCTGTGGTGATGAACTGATTGATTTCATCGGCAGTGGATCTCCTTGCTTTCTTAGGGATATTATTTTTGATTGAAATAGTGCTTCTTAGAATGGAATACTGTGACCATAAAGAAGCTTTATATTTAGCTGCCAATTCGCCTGAATAGGCTAGCAGTACATTCTCCGAAAACGAATTTATATGTTTTGCCCTTTGCCAATCCATAAATATCCAATACCTTTTTCGATTTTTCGGACAAAGGGCTGGCTGTACACTTATACTGGCAGCTTGTAGAACTTCTGATGGAGTGCAATTGAATTCGTATTCAATTTCTGAATCAATTTTCACAAAAGTTTAGATCTAAATTTGGATCAGGTATTTTCTACAGACAAATTATGACATATCATGTCTAATCTGATTTAAACACATTGCACCGCATGTCCAATATTTTACTTCAATCTTGTACCTACAACTGTTGAGTGAATGAATCAGCTTGTCGCTGATTGGCCACAGCCCGTGGCTTGTTGAGTGTAATTAATTCTGTTACTTAACAAAAATGTCATAAATCAGTACAGAGCGAGTTGAGAATTAGAACAAATAGTGGTGAAGCGAAGCTGAAACTGAAGTATATGAACGATATCCCCAAGATAGTAAAAAAAAACTGATTACGTTAACTCTCCCTAATTCTCCTAACCTATACTACCAAAATGTCCGTGGGCTTCGAACCAAACTAGACACTCTCCAGAGAAACGTTGCCACATCACTCTTTGACATCATCATACTTACTGAAACATGGCTCACCCAGGACTTCTCCGACGCCGAATTAGGCCTCACGAACTACATAGTCTGCACAGTCTGCAACCAGTCCTTTCTCAAGAGGTAGGGAAGTCCTTATAGCGGTAAGGGAAACATACAAATGTGCTCAGCTACCCTCAAATGTGAGCATAGAAAATCTCTTCGTCTCCATCGGCGACTCCTCTACCTCCTTCCTAAACCACCCATAACTTCGTTTCTGACGTTAAGCTCCGATCTAGATGCTATAGTTGAAAATTATCCAGACTCCATCATATACGTCTTTAGTGATTTCAATTTACCAAAATCCCACTGGACATCAGACGCATTAGGATCTACAGCTGCACCTACTCCATCAGCTTCAGCCATGTAAAGTGAGGCGATCAATATTCTGTCAAATACTTGTGCTTTACATAACCTATACCAGTTGAACGACAATCCTAACGAAAGAAACGTATTACTTGACTTAGCATTCTCACACGAGTCATTATAACCCTTAGCCTGCCCATGAACACTTGCACCTGATCCCCATCACCCACGCCTGCAAACCTCTATCAATCTAATATTTTGACCTCAGGGCAATATCAACAACGTGAGTGAGTTCTATTATGATTTCAAAGGTGCTGATTTTGATGGTATTCTCACCTGCTTAGAATCCATGGACTGGGACCATATCTTGTCCAACAAATTCCTTTGACGAAATGGTAAATATTTTCTGTACTCATTGTTAAAAAATAACTGCCCACAAGAGGTACAAATCTTGGAAAAGTGAACGTAACTTTCGCGATTTTTGTGAACTTAGGTCTAGATGTAAAATCCTATCTTATTGACTGTCAAACGTCTATACATACAAATCCTAGATTCTTTTGGAAGTTTGTTAACTCGAAGAGAAAGACGAATAACATACCTAATGAAATGTCTCTAGACGACAACGTGTAGAATCCGGTCAGGATATTGCTAACCTGTTTGCAGAGTATTTCGCGACGGTTTACTCCACGACCACCTGTCCCCATCTGGATTTACCAACATCTAATAACTTAAATCTCTCTTCATTAAAGATCAATATATCCCAAATATATGACAAACTTTACCACCTAGATCCTAAAAAAGGCCCCGGACCCGATGCAATCTCTCCCTCCATTCTAAAACCCTGCAGTTTTGTATTATCTCGACCACTCCATCTTCTCTTCGAAATGTCGCTATCCACCGGTACTTTTCCTAGTATATGGAAACTCAGTTATGTCGTACCTATTCACAAGGCCAGGAAATTGTCCGATATAAAAAACTACCGTCCCATCTCTAAACTAAAAAATCTAAGTTACTTTTTGTAATATCTAACAGAAAACAACTATAGTGCGAAATCCCTAACTTTCACTTGAAGAAATCTTATTTACATTTTGATTCATATATTTGATTGAAAAACTTTTGATCCAATCTTGATTGAGAAAGTGTTTATTCAAATATCAGAATGAAAATGCAAGTACTCACTATAGGAATTTTTCAGGTACAAATTTTATATATCAGAGCATGTCAGAGTGGCTGGGAAGTAGTTGTTTTCTGTTAGATATTACAAAAAGTACTTTTTCATCGTAGATTTTTTTCTAATTCTGAAAAATTGTATAGTTTTCCAATTATCAATTAGGATCGTTTTTTCTATTTCAATGTATAAGAATATCCTGTACAACTCGTAATGCGGACTCTTGAAGACCACGCCAGAAGACTGTGTGGGATGTATATAGGAATATCTTGTACACACCAGAAGCACAGCAAGCGACCTCACATAGATCTTAACAAAAGCAGTTGACGTGAATTTCCCAAAGAACTCGCCAAAAGTCTGTATATGCGAAATTCCCATAGAACTCGCCAGAGGCACTGCCTGCGATGATCACACAGCTAGCTTTCATGCGAGCTCACAGAGACCTCGCCATGTGATATAAATGAGAATTTCTCCAAGTACTCGCCACAAGATTTCGCAGAGATCTTGCCATAGTCTATTGTTCGAGAATTTCCACGTGGGATATCGCTAAGACCTCGCTGAGAATATCCCGGCGGCGGACATTTGACGGAGATTTAGAGCTCTCAACAACCTTTCAGAGAAGTTACGAAAGACGTCACAATTTTCTAAAAAGAGCTGGCCGAGATATCTTTAGGACCTCTTCGTGTTGCCTGGGATCCTTTTTCCAAACCCCTCCGCTACAGAAAAATGTATTTCATTCCTGATAATACTATTCATCAAATTATATCAAATTGACGTGCCACATATTCAATGTAAATCATTAATCCAACTTCGAAACACAAAAAACAAGCAGACAAATGATGTCCGAAAAAGGGTATAATCATCCAAACGAACATTATATAGAAATATAAAAGAAACAAAAATATCTTCCACGTATTACCACAACGATAATATCCGCATATATATCCTACCGCTCATGTATCGAGGGTAGTATCATAAGTGCTAGGGGTTTTATCGAGAATAATATCATAAGTGCTAGGGGTTTTATCACTTATGATTGCACGAGAGGTTTGTATTTTATCGAGTAAATTTGGGTTGTTTAATGAGAAACTGTTGCCTAGCAATTATACGAGGTTGGCAGTTTTTCGAGTCAAATTGCTAAAGGAAACAGTTTATAATTTGAACAACACAAATTTACCTGATATCAATACAAACATCGAGTGTAATTCGGCAGGACAATTTAATGAATAAGAAATTTAGAAACATATCAATGCAAACTTTATTTATGAAACATTAAAAATAAAAACATTTTTATTTGAATGTACAATTATTAAAAACGCAGTTATTGAAATCCATACTAGGAACAGTGATGTCGCTGCGGGTGCCACAGCTAATCGTTTCTGTAGTAGATGTTGAAGTTTTTTCTTTTTCCAAACGAATTGATTGAATACTCTTTGTCAACTTGTAAGTATGGTTTTATTGATGATGAACTGCTGTGGCCTGTTATTTTTATTAGAGGTTGTTCTTCAATTCCGCTTTTACTTAATTCGCTAACTGCTGTGAGATTTGTAATTTTGACACGTTTGACATCTATACCAATACGTTGTGCTAAGCATGTAGTCCATTTGGATATATCATTAATTCCAATCGGCACATTCTTATACCAACCTTTAGAATGTTTCTTCTTCCAAAAGGGATTTGGTCTAAGAAATAGTCTGTCCAATGTTATAAAAGTGTCTCGTTTTTCCGTGAACTTTTTAAATAAACGTATTGGGCAAATATCTTCCTCTAAAATATAAGGCGTAATCCATTTGCTGTCACATATTTTATTGTTACCGCCTTGTCTCGTTTTCTAAAATAGAGGATTATACTCGATACGTCCAGTTTTTTTTCATTATTTTCAATATGAACAGGATGTTCATAAAATCAGATGTGGAATCATCTGCGACTGAAAGATAAACTTTACTCACTATCTTCCATCGTCAAGATAACCTCTTGTAGGGTGTGTAATGGTCTGTCATATCGGTTTGAAATATAATTGGATCAATTTCTACTCGATCGTAGATTTTGTGTCTTTGGTAACTCTTGTAGGCTTGTTAATGTAGGCATGTAACCATATAAATTCAAAATATTCAAATAATTGTTAGTATCGTTTGATTCTTCCTCCAAGTTATTGATATTTAGATGTCCCATATAGACTTCAAGATTTTGCTTTTGTAAGGTATTCATGTATGTATCTAAATCCTCCATACAAAAATTCGGATCTGTAGCTGGGGGTCTGTAGTATGCAGTCAAACGAAATAAGTGGTTTTGCAGTAAGCTGCTTCTCCTCCGCGCCAAGTTAATTCAAGCGCCAAAATGTGATATCATATCTTTTGAAGTCCTTCCGGTTCATTTTCGTCATATAATCGGTAAATATCTAGTTACATCACACATGCACTCTGAATATGGGGAAAATACTTTTATTACGTGTTTTGCCTCCTGAACACGAATCCGGAAGAAAAATGCGGCGGTCTCATACCGTTCCCGAGTAACATCACTTTAAAAAATAAAGCTAACCCCATTTTCAAGCACCGTTTTCTCGCACAAAATTACTCAAATGCCTCCTTTTTACACAGTTGCAAATGAACAATTTTTTAATTTCAAAATATCTCTTTTTATCGAAAAAATCCTCCTTTTTAAAGTTGAAATGAACAATTTTCGTTCCTTTGACAGAAGTCATTCTAAAGTCTTCAGTCAAAGGAACGAAAATTGTTCATTTGCAACTGTGTAAGGAGGATTTTTTCGATAAAAACGACGATATTCTATGCAAAGCTGTGCCGAAAATAAGTGATTTAGGGTGTATTGTTTATGCTGGTAAAAAGGAGGAGGCATTTTGAGTGATTTTTGTGCGAGAAAACGGTGCTTGAAAATGCGGTTAGTTTTTTTTAAAGTGCTGTAATTCGGAAACGGTATGAGACCGCCGCATTTTTCTTCCGGATTCGTGTTCAGGAGGCAAAAACACGTAATAAAAGTATTTTCCCCATACTCAGAGTGCATGTGTGATGTAACTAGATATTCACCATATAATCTGGCCATTGCAAATACTTCAGATTTATTAAGAGCTGATGCACTAGATTTTCTCTTTTCGGGTTGTGCTTGTAGGATTTCACGTATAGCTTACGTGCAGCTCGTGATGAATTAAACTGAACGTCGGTGGAAAGGTTAAATACAATATTGAAATCGTTATAATATTTACTTTGTAGAATTTTAGTGGTGGTGTTCCAAATTGTTTTAACTACCGCTTCTTTATAGTCTTCTCCGTTGCCTTTTCGCATATCAAATGCCCAATCTTGCAATATTACATTCAATTTCTCGATGGAAGTATCTGGCTCAAATTTATATCTTTTTGCATCGCAAAACATAGAAAATTGTCGCCAGATTGATGATTATGTCGCAACTGTATTAGTAGGCACACAGGTATTAACAATTTGACTAATTTCGGCGTTCGTAGACTCACCGAATCGACTCATTGTTAGTGCTTAGAAATTCAATAAGTTGTTGACAAACATGTCAAACTATTCATTTTGGCAACCAACACCGCGATAATTGATGAACAAATGAATAAGTGGAAAAACCACTAGTGCATTTGTCGCTTTAAAAATTGCAGCTAACTTTTGCCGCTGTCAAACTGACAATTGCACTGTGGCATATGCGATTTTTTATACATGAATTGAATTGTCAGTATAAAACAGCGAGAAGACGTTTCATCACTATAAAACTGCTCTGATTGGTTCTCTGTTTGAAATTCCGGCCATTTGATTGGCTCAAAAATAATGAAGGAAATAGTCATTTTGAATTTCCCGCAAGCAGAACAGCAGTTCCGATAGTTTCGTTCACCGTCGGAATCGTATGAGCAAGAGCTGGATGGTTGGCACACAGACTCGTTTATAAAGAGGGAGAGAGGGAGAAAGTAGCATGGAGGGGGCATAACGCTTTTTTCTCAATTTACAATTTCTACCAGTCAACATATACCGCAAGCCGCGTAAAGGAACTTCGTTCCAAAACTTTTTTAGATGTTTCAACAATTCTCTTTTAGGCGTCGGGTGTAATGCCAAACATGAGTAATCCCATATAAATAAAGGTTATGTGTGGCTTATGTTATGTTCTTTTCCACAGGTCAGACTGGAAATAGTGCGTAGCAGAAAATGCTAGCGAGTGCAATGCCACGATAGTAGAGGTAGTGTATTTTAATAAGAAGCACAGGTGCTATTTTCAATTCGATATTTGGGAAGGAAAGAAAAACACCAACTTGTTTAATTTCACATTTATTCTGATCGAAGTTAGCAACAAAAAACATTAATCAGTAAATAGCAGTATGATAAACATTTTTTAATAAGTATCATCCCACCGAGATAAACATAGAGTGCCGATACAGTAGTAGGTATGCAATATAGCAGCAATATGTTGGCCTATAAATGCCACAAAAGTAATTTTACTCGCGGCTACAACCGGTCTTGTCGAGATACAGTTAATTGTTCATTTTATCACAAGGAGATGCATCTATTTTGAATAGGTCAGCCAATATAGATGGTTTTGTTCCCTTCTTTTATGTTAGATAGTTATTGAATACGATTCAGGCTCTATCGGCACAAATAGCGATCTTCAACAGGCGCTAGCAGTGAACAGTGAACAGTTCAAGGGTTTTTCTTCGATATGGAGGCATTTTCAAGGTCACCTTTTCAATTAAAAGTTCCCCTACGGTAGATACGAAAGTGATTGAAAATTATCTCACCGCGTCGACACTCTAATATATCTGTAATTTATTATAGAAATTACTTGCGAACACACGAGCCTTACCAGGAATATCTCTGGGGTATTTTGCGATATTCATATTGTCTATATACGGGGTGATTCGCTTACAAATTCTAGAGTAGTAGCGAGGACAGGAATTCAAAAAATCCCAGGAAATGTAAATAACTTTTACACGTTGATGAATCCAAAGTCAGCATAAAAAAAATATGTTACATGCGGTTCTTCTATAGAGGCGGAGTGTTCAAAAACAAATTTTTCCCTATTTCACATAGAGTACCAGTAGTACCAAGGAAAATGTCCAGAGCCCCATTTTCTTCAATATATAGGTGTAAGCGCCATCTGGGTGAATTGCGATAGAATAACGGTTTTTATTAATGATTTATCGTTAGCACCATTTTCTGAACCTGCACCATTTTCTATTGAGAACTTAAAATAATTTGACCCATTCCCAACTAACAAAACTATCTCGAATCACCCTGTATCTTTCTACCAAAATGAGCACAACACTTTTTCCTTCTTCTGTAGTATATAATACCAATTCCTATTATTTGATTTGAAAAAAATTCATCCTAACCGAATGTACCCATCAGGTATGCATAGAAGAAACATCATTTAGTCATCTTTGCGATTTGAAATGCTACATCGCATATTACATTATGACATCGCAGTGATATCTATGAACTACTATGTTTGCTGGGTGTATCTGGAAAATAGTGTGGGAACCTTCCACATTCTTATGGTTATTTCAACCCCCTTATAACTACTTTGTTAGCAGCTCGTTACATCTCTAGAATGTACCCCATGAAGGAAGACCACAAATAATTCATAGAAAGTGGGGTTAGTAAAATTACCATGGCATTCTAGGTTCCACACACCATTAAAACTTTCAAAAGTTACATCTTTTTAAAATTTTGAATCATACATTTTTATCGACCAAATAATTCAGTATAAAATCTATGATCTCTAATTTTGAATTATGAATAATTTAATCTGAACCATTCAGAAACCGGATGTTTACAAAAAAATACAGATATTCATGATTTGTTCACCTTGAGGAAACTCAAAAATACTCAACGATTAGTATCAAGTTGAGTTACCCCATTAGTTTTTTATTAACTGTTGCATGTTTTGGATAGTACACCCGACTCCAGTGGCAAGGCGTTTTGACACCAAGGGGCACCTATGAAAGGAGAGGAAGGTTCCAAATTATGCCGAGGGAGAGAGCAAAGCAATGCTCGTTCAAGATCACGGGATTCTATGGACGAGTCACATACCTCTTAAAAGAAGAACAAATAGGAAATATATTTTTGCCTACCTATAGGCACAGAAAACCCTAACTACAAGAAAATTCACTCTAGCTCCCCTCCAGAAAAAAATGTATATGACAATGTTTAGTGTGTTACCAATAAACCTGCATTATTTTGGTTGGTGTGTTAAGTTTTGGATTTATAAACAAAGTGAGTTGTCTCATCGCTTCTATTGATTTTTTTACTGTTATTGTTATAAACATAAACCATTCAAAAATCTTTTTCCAGACTTTGATAAATTATAATAATAATAAGCGGCTTTATTCATCATTTCAATTTCTACATATAACAAAAGAAGAATACGTATTAATTGATATACATGAGAAAGGTCAAAGGTGAAGTGCTGAAAACGACTTCAATTGTTCATAAAGGTATTTAGAAGCTTTCGTTTAAAGAACTTTGTGGTTATTGATAGTTGACAGTAGGTGTAGATTCCAAAGATCGTTCAACCTCAGCCAACCAGAGTTATTGAATTATGTGCTTACTGATGATTTTTGGAAATTTGAAATATATTTATATAGGCAGTTTGAATTCACATTACGCACACCAAGCACAAAGCCAAGGTTTCGAACATTTGACCTCAAAAGATCAGAGCGCCAGCGTTTACTGTCATTTCTTTGTAGTTAGGGTGTTCTGTGCTATAGGCCTTGGTTGGTTTTGGTATTACTGTCAATTGCACTTTCCAATCTGGAATTCGACAAAGGCGATTTAGCTGAAAATAAAGTAAATACATGTGAGAACAATTCTTGCTGCTGTTTATTTCTGTCAGTGTGAGATTTGGGGTATGTCCTATAAATCGTAGGAGACACGTCGAAGGTCGAAGGGAAATACACAATTGATTAGGGTCATGACGAAAAGCAATAGGGAACACGCATGTACCCCTTTTCTAAAAGATTTTGATTTGCACCTAGTAAACTCAGCAACAAACGAAAAAATTGAAAACATTTTCAATGTTTTTTCATAATTCGAAATTGAAAACGCCAATTTTTTCATCACATCCAAAAATGTACTCCTAGCGCCTCTCATGGACGTATGCATCGTTACTACACACACTTAATTGTTTTACTGCTAGTTGCTTCGAACTTTCACCTATAATTTGATCTGTCTTCGTTCATATATTGTACTTATATTCTTATGTATTATTATTCATTAGAAATACATCAGATTGAAAGTGGGTTGAATTAATGTTTGGTGTGTAAGAAATTGCATTATCTATCGATATTCTTGAAACAACCACAATTAGCGCTAGTGTTGAGGAGCTCCTTTAATTTCGACAAAATTTCTGGATCTCAAGAATTATTCTCACAAAATGTCATTTTTGAGGGCCGAACTGATATAAGAAAAAATAAAATCATGCGTGTTCCCTATTCGTCAAAAATACGAGGGTGACTAGAAATCAGTTAATATATTTATTTAATATTGTAGGCATTTCTACATCAGGAATTTGTTGTAGCAATATTGTTTTTTGGTCCACAGAAATAAATACTTTTCCATCAGGATGGCCATTTTCGAATTATAACTAACTTAATTTTGACTAGACACACAAATATGAAGTGGATAGTGGATCAAAGAACAAAACAAAACAAATTTTTATAGGTTATAATTCCAGATTGGACACAGACGCATTCGCATTCGTCATATACATACGTCGTAAGCATAGTCATAAAAATTGTAAATTTTTCCAATGTTACGTATGAGAACAAATTATTTGCTTGAGACTAATCATTGTGAATGAACTGGGACATTTAAATATGTGACTAACGATGTGTGCATTTGCTCACCCAATGATGATTTTTGGGAGTTAATTTTTCAGTTACTGGTGTGTTAAAATTTTTTATGAAAAGCGCCAATGGTTCAGATGACAGCTCACGATTAACGCTGACAGTTTTTTGGTTGTCTGCCGAATGAGATCCTCCCATTCGGTAGCCAATCAGGACGCCGTAATCCGAAACGCTAACAGCGCCAGCATATCTGAGTTGAGCTCGTCCAGTATTGAAACGACCGTTTGGTAGGTAGAGAGGGGGAAAACACGATTGGACACGATTTGCAGTGCTACGGCGAATCTTCACCAGTGTCTTGGCATGCAGCGTTTGAAAGGTTAGGTTTGTTTCATTAATAAATAGGTAGTGCAGTTATTCATTCAAATTTTCTTATACAAATATATCTATATCACTCTGGCAGATTTGTCGAAAAATATTTTTTCCGTTCAGTAGTTATAGGAGTGTAAGTTCTCTACTTCTCTTTTATCGCCTATACCAAATAATTTGGTACGCCTATGGAATTTCTATCACTAGCCATAGTTCGGGCATCTTCGAGAAGAATTGGTTGTTAGGTAGGGGAAGGCCAAAGTGGTCGTTTCAATCATGGACGAGCTGTAGAGCATTAGATCTTACGTTGCCGAAGCGCCACCTAGTGAGTGTGAAAAATTCACTGGACTGATCAACTCTCGCACATTCACCGTATTGAGTTGAATTGAAATTAATTTAACCTCATATAAAATCTTCTTGCCATCATTTACGATTTCTCGATTATCACACGCATGATTCTGAATCTGGCGGCTGAGTTATTTTCAACAGAGGCGTACGATCCGCCCAAGGGGTTAGCTCGTCACCCTCGGAAAATTTCGACAATATTAACTCGTTTTTCCTCGGGCTAGTAGGAGCTGAGCAGGTGTGAATACCATCGCAAGGGGGGACACTTAACCTATAACACAGAGTGGGGAAACTATTATGAGGTAAATTCGTGAGCCTGAAATTTTTCTCGTCTCTCGAAAGCATCGACAGTTGAGAGTGAGCCAGCGTAGCCGCCGAACTTGCCAGATTTTCGATACATGGGCAGGACGTGCTGGAGGTTTTCCACGCTTCGCTGCAGCATTCGTGGGAACTTTCGATGAGGGAGTTGACGGATTTTTTACAGGGGCTGTCGGAAATCACGTTCAGCCTCACTTTTCCGTTGCTTATTTCCAAGTTGTCGCCACTGGCAAACCTGAAAAAAATCTTAATCAGCATATTGGTGTTCCTACGCGTAGAAGCATTTCTGAAATCCCTCTCTTAAAGTCGGCCGCCGACTTCAAGGTCAGGAACTCGTCATCAATTTTTAAATTCAATGCAGTTTCCAAATTCCTCAGATTTTTCCTCTATAGAGCTTTTTATATAACAGTTATAGGCATAGAGGTATCGATCTGATTTTATTACAGTATTCATCAAGTTGTCATTTACTGGCTTAAAGAAAAAAAACATTGCCATTGTTACGAATCCACTACACCACTGTCCGTTTGTCGAATATCAGTTGGTTGGCGTCACCTGACTCCTCAACCGAACCATGGCAAATTCCAAGAAATTCCAGATGATTCAGGAAACGACAGTCTAGTACATTCTTAGATTGATTGTTGACTTTATAAACAGCTGTGCATCGCGTGGATTTATTAATTCGAATACAGTACAGTAAAGAAGACAGATTGATTCATACACAGTGTCGTGCACAATATTTAAGTGGTGAACTGAAATTGATTTATTTCAATGTTGTGTTGTTCTTTAGTGAATTGGAAATCAACAGAAAATAATAAGATCCATATTTTAAATAAGCACAAACCCAGATTGATTGGTGTCAGACGTGAGGATATTAATGTGTCGTGCTCACTCTTTCGTCCTTACCAAGTTGTAACAGTAAAGTGCAGAATGAACTATACAGCGTGTTATATTTCCCTTGGAAAATATGACTTGAAACCATCGTGAACAACTAATTTAGTTTGATGCATATTTAGATTATCTTTATTGTATTATTTCAACATTTTCTTTAAGATTATTACGAGCATAATTCACCTGTTTTGTTTTAATGGATTATTACTAATTTTCCAACTACATACTAGTTTCTGGATACTAACAAATGTTGGTGCTGATTATTAACAATTCGTATATGGTTATTGGTTACATTTTCAATAAAATAAAAAAATGCTCACCGACGATGTGGTTTGAATGGATACTGGCCACTGAATACTATTTTATTTACAAATCTTCCCTTTTATAAAAAAACATCTCTCAATGCGCTTTGGGGGATCAAGGAGTTCACAAACAATTACATATATCATTTTTATGATCTTGTCGTTTTAACCCTATGTCTACACGAGTACATTAAATTGGCAAAAGCCGTCTGTGTCGATAAAGTTCATAAATTGTTTATGAAATAATTACCGTAGGTTCAATTTTATAAAGACCAAAGAGGGGATTGTTACTTATTATTTCAATACGCTGCAGTGTGTTTATTCTCAGCAAGCTCAAATATTTATTACACTGTAACATTTAAATATTCTCATAAATTATTTCCAGTTAGTAGTGTTATTTGTTCAAGATGTCAACGCTAATCAAATTATGGAGATTTCAATTAATCGTTATTGGTTTGGTTGTTCATCTGAGTTCATTAATTCCCTCTGGATGTCTGCGACATAGACTATTAATACAGCCTTGTATTTTCTAGACTCCGTTAAAATGGTATCAACTGAAATGCTTACTAACTAAGTGTCCCAAGTAGCACACAGAGGTCATACATCGGTTATACAGACGTCTACAAGACATTTCGCAAAATTCCGTTACTTGTAATATGCTCAGACGTCGGTATGTATGCCAACACGACAAAAAGGCACACTTTTATGACGCCACATCGACGTTATGAAGTAATGGTAATGACTTGTCAATATAGACTTATATAAGCCAGTCGTGAAAGGGTTGGATTGAATACTATTAAGACGTAATAATAGTATTCAATCCAACCCTTTCTGTGGTCTTAGTGTAGTCATTATATCATTATGCATGAAGGTCATACACTTTCTAATATAGTATTACAATATGTTTACCATATTGAAACATTTTATATAATATTATTATAATATATAATTCAGTCTTCCTTTCCATTTTCATAATACTCTGTGGTAATGTCACTATAAATACTAACAGCAAATGGCCGTGATAGTTGAGATAAAAGTGATTTTCATTTATGTGTGTTAGAGAATTTTTCTGAAGCACCAGTGACCAAGCAAACCCATTTTCACGATCAAAATCCAATTCTACTCTCTTGAAATTCATGCACCTCGTGAATAAAGAGATATAAATCTTTTTTTTTTCATTTCAGAAAAAAAAAATCAATTTTTCTCATTAATCGTTGAAATATATTTACCATATGACGAAACATACTTCATTTGCTTATCCTTAATGATTTTTCATTTTAAATATTTTTGTTCCAATATGATATGATGCTGTATCAATCGAACGGAGAACATTGGTGCCATCCTACTTATGTCGAAAAGTTGTAATTACTCCTGTGTATACTATCGTGGAATAGTTTACGAGTCTCTCAAAGACATCGCAATATCATACATAAAAGAGTTGATACGTAGTCGCTGTGACCATAAGTGGCAAGTTTCACGTTAACAAAGTTGTCATAACGTTAATAAACATTCATTCACCTGACCTGACACGTACTACGGAACGAATTGGTGTGGCGAATGTCAAACTAACTTACTATTTAGATTCAGAATGCCAGATGACATTTGTTTATTTGTCATGAGAGCAAATTATAAATTCATGAAAGATAGTCAAAACAAATACAATCCCAGGGGACGATGGACAGATGCAAGGTGAGTAGTTCCAAAATTTGGCATAACATCAGGTAGTGGTAATTTCGACAGGACTATTGTACCATAACCACAAACCTTAGAACTCGGAAAATATCAAATAACTCAATTTTCCAGGTTCTCCATCTCCTATCTCCTATGATTCTACTTAATATCCGAATCGATCAGACAACTTACACTACTGGATTCAATATAAACACTATACAAATGTATAGATAGAACCACATACAAGCGATAGTTGCTAGTCTTCTCACAAGAATAACTCATAAATGATATGGGTAGCCACTAAACTTGAAGTTAAAGGTAGTAAGAATCATCCACTATACAAAATAATCGTGCTAACGGGTTTATTTTTGTTTCCCAGAAAGAGTTTCCGATAGGATGAGAAGGTTCCGTTGCATCGAAGCGCTATGACCTGATATCCTTTTTTTTTCATGAAATATACAATGCAGGCACGACGGAAATAAATGAGTGGACTGATAATACCGAGTGTTGATAATACCGAGTGTTGACTATACTGACTATACTTAGAGCGAATCTACAACGTAACAGACCTCATCAGTGGTTTCAATTGGACTGGAACTTGTCAAGTGTTTATGCAGTATACCTATCCTTTCTCTTCCTGAGGTGGCTTTTCGATTCTGAAATCCTCGGGGCCTCTGGGTAGGCAAGCTGGATCAGCCCCTGTACGTCTGCTTCAAACTCCTGCCGACTTTCACTCGATTTCTGCACTAGCGTTTTCTATGTCCGTTAAAGCAATTTTCGATGTTGGTCGCCGTATCTCAATTCTAAAACAGCAATAAGATCTCCATACTTGCGGTGTTGATCTGCCGGAATGGTCTGTAACATTGCCAAATCAGGTCTTCTCGAAGCCACTATAAGGGCAGTAGCCTTTTCTCCATGGTCCCATCCATCGGCTGTTGCCGCAGCTTCAAACTATTTTCGATATAGAGACCATGGTGACTGTCCACCAAAAGTCAGAGGTTTCACGGAATCGTTCGATGTGGCAACACTGTTCCGGTGTTCTTGAATCTTACAAATGCTGCATTGTTCTCTCATGCGCTCCCCACACTTCTTCAATTGTTTCTTCTCGTACTGCAGTAACTTGTCTTGCTTCTTCTCGTTCCTTTTTTATATCACTGTCTATTACTTTCATAGTTTTCCAGACCGTATTGAGTTCAGCACCGATTTTCATTCAGTCCCGTGATCTGCCGCTCGGCTTTCTGTCCCTCCTTCTGCTGACGTTTTTTCTTCGCTTGTTTTTTTCTGTCTGCGTTCCACTTTCTCTTGTTTTTCTCTCTGATGTTCCTCCTCCTACCGTCGATGTTCCTCCCTCTCTTGTTTTTCTGTCTGCCATCGTTTCTCCTAAACTCGTTTTTCTTTCAGCAATCTTGTTCGGCAAACTGCTGCTTACTTATTTCCATTATGACCTCCATATCACCAAAGAATGTATTCCTCGTATTCACCATTCTTTTTCCCCAAATCATCCACTAGTGGAGCCGACCCTCTATAAAACAATAAGTAAGACCATTACAACGGAGTCTAGAAAATACAAGGCTCTATTAATAGTCGCAGACACCCAGAGGGAATTAATGAACGCAGATGAACACCCACAGCAATAACGATTTATTGAAATCTGCCATAAGTTTCATACGCGTTGACATTTCGAACAAATAACACTACTAACTGGAAATAATTTATGAAAATATTAAAATGTTATAGCGTAATAAATATTCAAGCTTTGCTGAGAATAAACGTATTGAAATAATAATTAACAATCACTTCTTTGGTCTTTATGAAATTGAACATCGGTAATCATTTCATAAACCATTTATGAACTTTATCGACACAGACGGCTATTCAATTCAATGTACTCGTGTAGACCTAGGGTTGAAACGACAAAATCATAAAAATGATATATGTAATTGTTTGTGAACTCCTTGATCTCGCAAAGCGCATTAAGAGATGTTTTTTTCATAAATGGGAGGATTTGTAAATAAAATAATATTCGGTGACCAGTATCCATTCAAACCACATCGCCGGTGAGCATTTTTCAATTCTACTTTAAATGTAACCAATAACCATATACGAATTGTTAATAATCAGCACCAAAATTTGCTAGTATCCAGAAACTAGTATGTAGAATTTCCTTCAGTATTCAGAGTTGAAATTAGTAATAATTCATAAAACATAACAGGTGAATTACAAAAAAAAAATGTTGAATTAATACAATAAAGATAATCTAAATATGCATAAAACTAAATTAGCCGGTCAATTTGGTTTCAAGTTATATTTTCCAATGGAAATATAACACGCTGTATAAATTCACTCTGCAAGGACAAAAGAGTGAGCATGACACATAAATATCCTCACGTCTGACACCAACTGTTACCAAACTGGGGTTTGTGCTTATTTAAAATATGGATCTTATTATTTTCTGTTTATTTCCAATTCACTAAAAAACAACACAATACTATACTCTGATAATTAAATAAATTAATTACAGTTCACCACTTAAATATTGTACACGACACTGTATCTGAATCAATCTGTCTTCTTTACTGCACTGTACTCGAATTAATAAATCTACGCGATACACAGCTGTTAACAGTGCCGGATATATACCTACTAACTTACGCCGGGGGCTAATTCATACGTTGCCGCCGTCAATTAATTAGTATTAGTTTCAAAGTACCCATTTACTGGTTTTTTAATAAAAAATAGTTACATATAAAGGAACAAATTGTATTTACTTCACAAACTTAAACCTAACAACAAATATTTTTTTTTTTAGGTTCAGCTCTAATAACAAGTTACTGTTGATATTCAAAATCGATAGGCTATTCAAAGTATCCTCTACCATAGAATTCCTAAGATAATTTTTTACTCTTTTTGAAGTTGAGAATGACCTTTACTAATCATCAGGGCTAGGAAAATTCTCAGAGCTATATACTTCTATGTTGCAAAAAGTATATTTTATTTTATATTTGTACAAAAGCGCCATTGATGAATGCGGCTTGAGGCTTTTTTTTCTTCTTCAAAGAAAAGTATGTCCCGCAGACGCCAGCCTCCTGTATTGATGCGTCCAAGGCACCGCTGCCGCCCGAGATCAAAGTGAATATAATTTTCAAAAAACAGTATCCTTTTGATGCGGCGGTCGCCGCGGACGCGATTTGCGTATTTGCTTGCTTTTCCTTTGCCCTTTGCCACCTCTTAATGTTTACCGCCGGGGGCTAGTAGTCACATAGCCCCTTTCTAAATCCGGCCTTGGCTGTTTATATAGTCAACAAACAATTTAAGAATTTACTAGATTGTCGTTTCCCGAATCATCTGGAATTTCTTGGAATTCGCGACGGTTTGGTTGAGGAGTCCGGTGACGCCAACCAATTGATATTCGACAAACGAGCAATGATGTTGTAGATTCGTAACAATAGCAATGACGAGGACCGGATCATCTAGTGAGTTTTTGGTCAGACACCCCGAAATTAGATTGGCCAATCGCGAATCATGTGACTTGGTGAAAGCGAAGCTCCCAGGGTCATCCAAGCAAACAGGGTTAAGAGAACTACTGATTATCCATCCATCATAGAAAATATGAATCATTACCATTCCAATATCGATTGTCTTACTGAAAGAAAAAATCCTAGAGCGTCTGAGTAAAGTCAGAGAACTGAATGTCACGAAGGAAAATACCAGACGAACGAGACTATGCCCTGAACTGTAATTCGATTAGAAGCTGAACCTGGAAAACAAGCACATCAAAAATTGTGACCATATAATATCAACTCACATCCAGAAGCTTCTACTTTGTTGACATGTTTTTTGGTTAACCTTCCACAGTCTGAAAAAAAACATGTCAAGAAACGTTGTTCCTCCACAAAAAACCACATTCATTCAATACTTCTACTTTGGTTAGAGAGGACAGACTCAACTACCGTTTTATACTGGATAAAAGGACAGTGGACTTGGTCAGTTTGAATTTCATCGTGTGGAAAAATTAAAAAATTAACAAATGATTGGGATTGGAATTAAGTACTATCTGAATTGAATGCGGCAGATATCGCCGCCAGAAATTATGATGGAGCCTGGGAAATGAGACAAATTTCGAAACTTCATAAACCATTTCTTATGCATTCTAACGACCAAATGGAAATTTTGTGACTCTAGGGGAAGAATGAATTTGTAAGTGTAAAAACCACTGTAGTAGATGGCGCTTCCCTTCTCCACTCTCGTCGAAAGATAAGTTAAAATAATGATGGTGAGAGAAAAAGTCCAAATTTATTTGAACTGGTTACTGTTGAAGAATTCAATGAAGGTGAGAGGAGACCGATTAGACAGTGCCTGTGTCAAAATTTCCCACCGACATACTCACCTGAGACGTTTAGGACTCTCAAACGACGAACACCTCGGCAACGGGCTCCTAATTATACTATGTTTGTTCTTGAGCGAACTCCTCGTGATGATATAATGCCCGTTGCTGTCCAACTGCGAGGTCTTGACGTTTCGTCCACTGACTTCTTCCCGCTTGCGCTCCCTCTGCTCTCTCCTAGATTGTCTCATACGGATGTCTTCGCCGACCAACCAGTAGGTGGTCTGATCGCATTTGCCCTTCATTGAGATAGTTCCGCGTTCTACCAGGTGGTAGCCGCCGAGTTTGTTGAGGAGCTCGCTGCAGGTTTTGCTGCAGTGGATTTTCAGTGCTGTAAAGAACAGAAAAGGGTACCGATAAGCTTTCCTTCGACTTCCGAGGTTTGTCTTTGGAATCTCAATGGAAACCATGAACCAGCAAAAAGTTGAACACTATCACAGTCTAGAAAACCCAGTTATCCCTCAAAAATTTTAAATAATTCTTTTAAGTATTATATTGTTGCGGAAATCACGAAAATACCCTGACTCCACGTCTTGTTCCAGATGTTCGATAACCGCCATTCGAAGACTCGAGAAAGAAACCGACCATTAGCGATGACGTTATGGAACATTCCCGATCACCACTGCTCTGGAAATTTCGGCCGTTCTATATATTTTTTATGTCGAACCACTATTGGCATCTCGAAAACTGTCAATGATACGAAGTGGGTTGAATTAGAGAAAAGTTGTATATTTTAGTGAACAATGAAACGATGTTTCCGAATCGAGAATGTCACGAATCGTTTTCAAAATATACGGGGAAAACCGGAATGGCCCTTTTTTTTTTCTTTGCGCTGGCGCCTCTATTCTGTTCAAAAAACTTTCTTCTCTGTTCTTCTTAGCGATTGAGCTTCGATCGAGAGGTGTGTTCTGGATCTTGTCAGCCATTGAGTAATGAAATAGAATTTGTTCATGTTGAAATAACCAATGAATTAGAGCGTCTTCCTTTCTTCTGCGAAAGTGATTTTAAATCAGTGAGTTCAGTGTGATATCAAGGTATGTAGGAATCATTTTTTGGCCATTTTTGAATATGTCACGTTTAGATATTTTCTAACGAGAACGTGAAATATTTCTTCAGAAAGAATTGATATCTTGAATGATCTATCCATGTTGTTCAGTAAACAGCGATGAGATTTATTTAGGTCAATCCGATAATTGATTACAGTGCCGTACCCTATTTATTTTTCCAAATGGGTTCAGGTAGAATCATGAATATCACATGTAACATATCAAATTGAATCAAGATATCAGTGTTCAGTCTCATCTGATTTGATTGTTTTTCTGACAAGGTTTCATTGGGGTTTGGATATATTTTTGATGTCAATCACAAAAAGTATGATATAATTGAATATTATATATTTTTCATGGTCTTTTTGATATATCTTTGGTATGGTTTCTGATTTGGTGGTAATCATCACAGAGCTGTGATTTTGCTTCTAACCTAGGTGAAGCGATCATATATATATATATATATATATATATATATATATATATATAAAGAGAGTAATATCGAGGGGACAGTTGAAAACAAAATGGAAGGAATTTAATGGACACAGCCCTCAGAGAAAAGTGCTAACCGTAGACATGTGTTTCGGGCTCTCGGCCCTCATCAGTACGGATGTCACGCAGGTAGCTATAGCTGCCTCCGTGGTGACGTTGGTTGTTGCCCTGGAATTCAGGGTCTGCTGACCGAAATCACAAATGAGCGGCTGGCTTCTGTTTGTTGACTCCGTTGATTTGTCGTTTTCTACCAAGTTTTGTTCATCCTTGCAGTTCTTCACCGTACTGATAAGGGCCGAGAGCCCGAAGCACGTGTCTACGGTTAGCACTTTTCTCTGAGGGCTATGTCCATTAAATTCCTTCCATTTTGTTTTCAACTGTCCCCTCGATATTACTCTCTTTCATATTTATATTCCTGGACTCGGATGTCACGCAGGTAGCTATATCTGCCTACGTGGTGACGTTGGTTGTTTCCCTGGAATTCAGGGTCTGCTGACCGAAATCACAAATGAGCGGCTGGCTTCTGTTTGTTGACTCCGTTGATTTGTCGTTTTCTACCAAGTTTTGTTCATCCTTGCAGTTCTCCACCGTACTGATGAGGGCCGAGAGCCCGAAACACGTGTCTACGGTTAGCACTTCTCTCTGAGGGCTATGTCCATTAAATTCTATATATATATATATATATATATATATATATATATATATATATATATATATGTACATATTTAATCCTTGGTGTTTGAAATTTTTTATCATACAAAAAAACTTCGTGAAGAAGTATTTGACGATTGGTCAAAGATAATTCTTATAAACTTACTCTGGATATCATTGAAATTAAAGTCATTTTCGTATATCAAATACTGTTTTTTTTAAAAATAGTCTTGGCTGATCAAGACCAGAACAACTTTCCTTTTCTTTATATAGAGCAAAGATCAATTTTTGTGTAAATCAAAATTTAATTTTGAATCTTCAAATTCAGTATTGAATATTGATGACAAATCTCAGCACAAGCTGATTTGTATGTTCAAATATTTAAGCAATAATCTCTTTATGAGAGTACACCATCTGTACAACTGTGCGTTGAAAGTCATTGAGAAATTCCAAATTTCAAGAAGTTGAATTTTTAGTAAAAACAAATTCTGACACAAGCAATATTGTTTTTCATGTTGTATTGCTGAGAACTATCATTCCATGGACAAGAAGCTGATGCTTGTATGTTCCACCTGATCGGTCGCCCAGCAGCCATAGGTACCCCGTGATTGCGAGCCACACGACTACGTGAAGTCTAGCTACGAGCTACACAATCGATACATCGTCGTCGATAAAATCGACAGGTTCAGCAACCAAAAGCAATATTTTTTTTTGAAACTAAAAATTGGCATACAGCAGACATATGGTACATATTTGTTATACAGCAGAAACTTATGTACATTTGTAAATAGACTAATATAAGTTTGGTATTTGTTTTATTGTTGTAGTTATTTACAGAAGGAAACATTATTTGATTTGCAATTATTAATGAGTGGGAAGTTTGAATTTTTATCTTAATTAAACAAAAAATTCTGGCGTCCATTCAAATTTACAATTTCTTAAACCTTTGCTTGAAACATAAATAAATATGAAACTAGCAAGGCGGTCCAAAGAACTCCACACCGCTCTTCACTGAATAGTCTGGGCATTCTATTACATTAATCAACTTGTTTCAAATTACATCGATATGCTGTGCTTTGATTCTCAATACCACGTTTCGTTCTTCGGGGGCCATCCTCAACAAAAAAATTTCGAATAAGGACCTGTATTTTTTTAAATTAATTCAAGTAGTTCTTATCTCACCGAGTTCAGATATGTATCTTACCTGGTTTTTTGAATTACACATTAAACTTCAAACTATTTAAAATTAAGACAAAAAACTATAAAAATAACAAAGAACAACAATTGATATCTGAATTATACATTTTTTTAGTCATCGCTACCGACGTCTAATAAGGTGTTCAAATTGACGCTCACCATTCCTCAAATACATTTTCGTTCAAAAAATGATATGTTTGTGTCAATTTTGAAGCGTTCGGGGAGTTATAGCCTTGAATGCTCGTCTTATTGAAGCTTTCAACTCTTCCACATTCTCAAAAGTTGAACTGAACACTTTGTCCTTGATGAAACCCCATATAGAATAATCAAGAAGAGTGAGGTCGCGTGAACGCGGTGGCCATTGAATAGGACCGTTGTTTCCTATCCATCTTCCTGGCATGGTACTATCGAGAAATGTTTTACAAACTCGTGCTTCATCATGTTGGAAATATTTATATTTCCTTAGGACATCCAAAGGCAAATCTTCCAATAAATCGCCTAGAATCTCCGATAGGAACTCAATATACAACTCCCCCGTCAATGGAGTATCGAAAAAGTAGGGACCAATGATTTTGGTATCCAAAACGCCAACCCAGACATTAATGCCGAACCTCTCTTCAAAATTAGTGGCTCTATGTGAATAAGCATTCTCCTGGCGCCAGTGATAATGAATATTTCTGTTAAACCATCCAATATTTGTAAACCGACTTTCGTTGCACCATAAAATTTTACTACAAATTTCATCATCTTGCCGAAAATGTCTCAGTAGCCATGTGCAAAATTCTGCCCCTTTATTGTAATCTGTTAAACGCAAATGATGTACTTCTCTCACTCTGTAGGGCTTGAATTAATGTTTCTTCAAAAATTTTCTTGTTGACGCATGCGATGTACAACTATTTCTCGCTATCTCTCTAAGAGATACTTCATCATTCTGATTTTTCTTGTATTCCACGAATCCTGATTCAAATCATAATTTTACTACGTGTAACATGAAACAAAAAAAAACTTACCTAAAACTTCGATTTTATCATCGCCACCATTTCCAGTAATAGGACAACTTTTATTCTTAGATTTCACAAATGAACCATGCTCTCGTAAACTTCTTTCAATGCGTTGAAACATTCTGGCATCTGGTGCTATTTCTCGAATAAACGTATAACTTGTCCACTTTCTCATCATTAGAAAACTCCATAGTTATTGGTTCAACGTGTCCACCTTTCAGAGTTGAATTCGTTCATTTGTAATCTGTCATTCACCTTCTTTTATTCCATGGCTCACTACATACTTCATAAAGTTTGAAACTTTCCGTTTTCTTTTGAACTAAGTTCGTTTGGGAATACGTATAGGACTCAAAGACAGACAAAATAATTGTCTATTGCCTAAGAATGGACACACAAGAAAAATACTTCTCGGCTCTTTGACATAAAAAAATGTATAAAGTAAATGTATCAATCGTTGTTCCTTGTTATTCCTCTACTTTTTCCTTTTCGTCACATTGGATTTGATCTCGATTTGATTTCAAGTTTGAGTATTCATTCGGAGTAGATATTTATTTTAAATTTTATCCTCGCAACTCAAGTCAAATATCCTTTCAAATACGAACAAAAATAAAATCAGGACCGTATTCCGGAGGGGAGGATTTTCATTGTTCGGTCCTTGATGATGGAATTCATTGGCAGAAATGTAAAAAAAACAGGTAAGATACATATCTGAACTTGGTAAGATAAGCACTACTTAAATTAATTTAAAAAGTACAGGTCCGTATTCGAAAAAATTGTGTTGAGGGTGGCCTCCAAAAAACGAAACGTTGTATTGGAAATCAAAGCACAGCACATCAAAGCAAATTTGAAACGGAGAAACAATTTTCTCAACACATTTCCATATTCCCAAAAATAGAGGCGCCAGCGCAAAAAAGAAAACGAAATATTTCGGTATTCCCCGTATATCTTGAAAAGGGTTCGTGATATTTTCGATTTGGAAACATCGTTTCATTGTTCACTAAAATAGGCAACTTTTCTCTAATTTAACCAACTTCGTATCATTTACCGTTTTCGAGATGCCAATAGTGGTACGACATAAAAAATACGGACTGTATAGCGGGTCATATGCGACAGGCGAGTTGGTCAGAAGTCGGCAGTCAGTCAGAAATTAGTCTTGTGATAATTGTTATGCATTGAAATTGTGAACAAGTATTGTATTGTTGGAGTATACTATTGAATTGTGTTTCAAAGTGGAATAAACGGATTTAATTTATCGGACTATTTTTGAACCCCAGTTTCGTAACAATATCCATCCTTCTGAGTATCTCATTCATCATTTTGAATACCAAATCATGTATGACCTACACTCTGGAAAGAACTATGTTGAATTTGGGATCTACAATGAGTGTGTTTGCGGGATAAAGTGATGAATGAGTCAGTCAACTTCCGGTCACGTTCCAGTATACCGGAAAATCCACTAACTTGTTTTATTCGGATCCTGTACCGAATTTTAGTCATAAACTGCTTTACAGGTAATTTTTCATAAGAACTAATTGAATGTATTTCAATGCGATGAAGACGACTTGGTTGTTTTAATGTTGTAAATAGGTAGAGATACAATTACTGAAAGACAAGAAACTTACGAACTCCTGTTGATTCCATCCTACTGGCAGTATTGACAGTATCACCAAACAAGCAATACCTAGGCATTTTCAGTCCGACAACTCCTGCACAAACGGGACCTGAAAATCACAGTTTGGAACAATCATAAGGCTGATTCTAATATTTGTAAAGTTAATATTTATTGCTCAATCGAATTTTAATTACAATAAAATCTGGGGAATGATATTGGCAATTTGAAAAGGGAAACATTTTCAATTGAATATAGAACGGAGATATTTTTCTAAAAATTGAAAAATCTACGACAATATTGAAGTTATTTTTTGTATATCTAACAGAAAACAAAATAAATCATTTATATGAGTCCTTAATTAAGACTGGAATGAAAAATCAAATAACTATTTGAATAAAAATGCAAATTTTCAGTTTTCGATTTTTTTTTGAGTAGGATCCTTCGGCAATATCTATCAGATGTAGTTCAATGTCCAGCGTGGCTTTAGCTATGGAAGTAGTTGTTTTCTGTTAGATATAACAAAAATAACTTCATGATTGTCGTAGATTTTTCAATTTTCTGAAAAATCTTTCTATTCAATACTTAGTTGAGGAATGTTTCTCTTTTCAAAGTGGAAAACGTTTATCTTTCAGTCGCAGATGATTCCACATCTGATTTTATGAACATTCTGTTCATATTATCAAACGAATCAACTGTATATTGCTGTAAGAATATCTAGTTGTTTTGTCGGTAATCAACACAAGATTCCTTATCTTGAAGCCTATTTTTGGGTTCACATTTGCAATATTTCTATATAAGGGACGCGATACAATATTATAAATCTAAAATGGCACTTCAAAAACGTTTATAATAATCCTCATTCGATGAGCTATAATTTTTCTGTTTGTTAAGGTTCAAAGGTCCACTCTCATTCCTCTCATTTGGGGTCATTTTTCCTTAATTGGTGCTTTATTTTCGCAAAAAAAAATTATGACAAACCTGAGTGGATTCCTATCCTCAACATCAATTTTTCTGCTGGCCTGTGTTTTATAACAAAATTTTTCACCTCTGCCAGAAGGTGGAGGGACATTGTCGCTATTTCAGCTGCGTGCTCATCATTGTTTTTGAGCGGGAGACCACTTACCTGAAGCAAAAATTATGAATATCAAATGAATTAAAAATTAACTTGAAATTTGAAAAGCACACAATTATGTTTTCAAAGTCACGGAGTTCAGCTACAAAATTTATCAAATTTCTTCAGATATACAAAATTATTGTGATCTGACGCATTTTTTGGGTTGGAGACTTTTGTCCTTGGAGGGAATATGCAAAAACTTTCTGATAATCCACCTAGCAATCCAAAGAGAAAATATTGCCTCTTCATTGGCCACCATTTCTCAAATGAATTGCTTAGAAAAAATATTTTATCATCGAATTAATATAATTTTGAAATTATTATAATTTGATAATAATACGATTATTTGACATCATTTGAGGCATTCACAAATTACTGAGAACTAATAACCCAAGGATTCACAAAAATATCATACAGCAGAAATGCCATTGGAATACTTTTAGGAAAAAATTATTAGGTGTATAGTGAAAGCTTCTCCCCAAGAACTTTTAGGAGACAACATTTGGTGAGATTAGAGATAAAGAGTGACAGAAACATTATTCTCTTCTTTTATAGAAAGTGATTTTCAGAATTGAGTCAACTCGACCATTATAAAATATTTAAAAAAAATTGTTTTTGTACAACTGCCATTAAAAATGACGTTTTTAGTTCATACCATACCATCACGATTATTAGATGTGATATTGATTGAGATCTTCAAATCCTCCAGAAAGCTCTTAGCAGAGTGGAACAGTGGTGTTCTACCGGAGGGTTAAGAGTCAATCCAGAAAAAGCGGACTTGGTACTTTTTACCAGAAACGCAAAATAGGAACTCTTTCAGATAGGGTCGACGAAACACCTTGGAGTCATCATAGACTCCAAGCTGACCTGGAACGAGCAGATTAAAAATCGCACCAAGAAGAGCCTTCGGCAAGACGTGGGGCTTGACATCAAAAACTCTACATTGGATATATACGGCGATAATTCGCCCGACGCTAACGTACGGGTCCATCGTTTGGTGGACCGGCACCACAAGAAGCAAGTCCAGATATGAACTAGATAAAGTACAAAGACTGGCTTGCCTAGGAATGACAGGTGCTATGAGGACGACGCCTATCAGAGCTCTAGAAGTTCTGTTAGGACTGCCACCTCTGCACCTAGTCATTGAACATGAAGCCATGCCAGACTCCAAGGTACAGGGCCAATGGATTGGCACGGAGGCAGACCATGGACACTCTAATATTTGGAACAAGGCAAAGGAGGGCTGTCCAATCCTACAAATGGAAAGAGATAGCATCCCGCCGGTTCTGAATTTTAAATAGGGACCAAAATTCACCATACCCACGAGGGATGAATGGAAAGACGCTGCGCCCGGCGACCCCCTGTCTACGGATCAACCTGGTATACAGATGGATCAAGACTTGGGGGAATGTCCGGCGCAGGAGTATACAAGGTACAAAGAAAGAAATCTCAGTTCCTCTAGGCAAATACGCCTCACTGGTCCAGGCCGAAGTATATGCTATACAACAGAAGTCAAGGATCTTTTCTCATCTACTCGGACAGCAAGGCAGCAATCATGGCGATAGGATCAAACAAGATCACATCCAAATTAGTTTCCGAGTGTAGAAACGCCATAGAAAGTTTGTCAAAAACAAGGAAAGTCAGCCTCATATGGGTACCAGGACACATAGGTGTTCCTGGGAACGAAGAGGCAGACAGAGTAGCCAAGATTGGATCGGGAAAGACTCCGGTCGGACCGGAACCAATCTTGGGAATACCCAATAGCATGGCCATCTCAAACATGGAGGGACTGCTGCAGAAGCAGTTCTCAAAACATGGCAGGAGGAAGCTCCAAATAAAGGTGCCTTCGAAGAAACTGTCAAGAGAGATCCTGTCACTCAACAGACAGGATATCAGGACTGTGACTGGGCTCCTAACGGGACACAATCACCTGAACAGGCACATGGAACTCATCAGGATCACAGATGATCCCTTATGCAGATGGTGCCTGGAAGATGACGAGAAATCGTCGCACATCCATACTGAGTGCCCCGCTTTGGTGCACCAGAGGAAGATCAACCTGGGGTGCATAATTCTGAACCCAGAAGATGTCAGAGAGATTCAGCTGAGGAAACTGCTGAGTTTCGTCAGAGAAATCGGCATGCCCAGCTGATTCTCAGATCACGTGGGCGCACAATGGGCCCAAGTGAAGAGGCCTACGTGCACGGGTTCTCTGGAACCAGCTCACCATGTGCACAGAAAAAGAAGCTTTTTTATATTTATTTTTCAATTTCTTATGAATATTGCTGGAAATACAGAATACCGAAATTCAATACCAAGTGCTTTGTTAGCTGAAGTGGCTGGAGCGTCTGCCTCGTAGTCCAGAGATCGTAGGTTCAAATCCTACAAAATTTAATTAGGAATTTGTTTCTTTTTATTTTTTTACTATCAGTAACAGTTATACAAAAAATATTGTTGAAAGTGTTTTTATTTAGAAAGAATGCCACTTTTAACACTTGTATCATGAATAACTATTTTCCATGAATTGAATTGTACCCTTCTCAATGATAAAGATAGGAGTGCCACAGGGTTCTATTCTCGGTCCATTGTTTTTTAAAATATTCACAGTACATATGTTATACTGAAAACAATACAGTCATTTATGCTGATGACACCGATCAACTGGTGACTAATGAAGCACTTCTGAACTCCATAAATTTATCGAATACAGCTGCACATGAATTCTACCAATGATGCACACATAACGGTCTTTTGGTCAACATTAAAAAAACATTCCACATACTATTCCAACAAAAAAAATATCTCTCATAATCTCAGTCCTCTAATAAAAATCAATCACAAGTCAACTGGGTAAGTTAACTTTATGAAATTTCTACGCTTAATCATCGACAAAAAAACTACATGGGAAAAACACTCAGAATACGTAATTTCCATACTCACCAGCATTTCTTTACTTTAAAGACAACTAAGGAAGAGAGTCTCGTTGAATGTTCTCGAAACAGAATTGTACACTCAGTTATAAGTTATGGATTGATATTTATCTCTATATCTACCTAGTTAATAAATAATAATAATAAAAATTAAAGATGAAGAATCTAACTATATGAAAAGTAACATAACACATACATACAATACTCGTAAACGCCACAATTTACGTCTTTCACTCTCAAGACTGAGTGTGGGCAAGACTCACAAGGTATTGATTGTTATAATCACTTTGTAAATAAATTGGAGATTGGTTTAGCGGGAACAAGGAAAATAGAAGTGGTCCAAATTAAAAAAAATTGCCGACGTTTCGACGTTTATTTATCGTCTTTTTCAGGGCTTCAAGGTCTGCACAGCATCAGTCCCATACGTATTTCCAATAAAATAAAAAAATCCCGGATTATCGACCATTATGTAGAAATTACGTCCTTCAAGTTAATTGGAGATTTGGTTTAGCGAGAACAAGGACAATAAAAGTGGTCCAAATTTTAAAAAATTGCCGAATTTTCGACGTTTATTTATCGTCTTTCTCAGGGCTTCAAGGTCTGCACAGCATCAGTCCCATACTATTTCCAATGGAAAAATGAAACTGGTTCAAATTTAAAAAAATGGCCGACGTTTCGACGTTTATTTATCGTCTTCTTCAGGGCTTCGAGGTCTGCACAGCATCAGTCCCATACGTATTTCCAATGAAGTATAGTATAGATAAATAAACGTCAAAACGTCGGCAATTTTTTAAAATTTGGACCACTTTTATTGTCTTTGTTTCCCAATCTCCAATTAACTTGAAGGACGCAATTTCTACATAATGGTCGAAAATCCGGGATTTTTTACTTTTTTGTAAATAAATTTGGCTTGTTTATAGAAATACAATTATTTGACGTAAAATGTCACAGTTTACTTATCAAAATGATCTGTCAGTTACTAAACAAAATGGGAAAAATAACAATTTTTAATGTTTTTTGGTGAATATAAATTGAAGAACTACAATAGCTCTTCGAATATATATTATACAGTGGGTGTTTTATTGAAAATAACAAGTATTTGAATTCCAACGAAAATATCTCAGAAATACATGTAATTTGTATTTGAAACATTTCATCGTAGAAGTGCTAATAAGTCATATATTCTTCTCCTCGCACTAATTGGCGACCCTGTATATGATCAAGGAAATCAAAAATAATAAAAATGCACTTACCACCATATATGCGTCTCCTATAGTTTCCACTTTGTAGACGTCATAATGTTCGATAATAGAATCGAAGCATGTATAGAGATCATTCAAAAAATCGACCACCTGAAAAATATATGGTAATCTGATAGATATTTTTTCTTCCACTTCTGTACAGACGTATCGATACATTCTTCCGAATACAAAGCAGTATGGAAATCTGTATGGCATATCCTCTAATAAAACCCACCTGTAAAGGAGTACTCTCCGCAGACATAGACGTGAAGCCCACGATATCGCTGAAATATATGGTAACAGAATCAAAACTTTCAGCTTCAACTTTCTTTCCTCTTTTCAGTTGTTCGGCCACCGGCCGGGGCAACATTTCAAAAAGTAGGGCATCTGAAATAATTCAATAGAGCAAATTTGATGAATTCGATCTCATATCTCATCTTATACAGTGCCTGACAGAAAGTTTGCAGTGGCGTAACAGTTTTGGTGTGCCCCCCTCCAGAAAAACGGCCTGCCCCTCAAGAAAATTTTGAGAAAGTTATTTAATGATCACTGGACATTTTCCTGATATAACATAGATACCAGGAATTATTCTGAATCTATTACATTTTTAAAACGACAGAATGATAAATAAAAACAAATGAAGTTTACCAATTGCAATTTTTTTTCTGACTTGGGTGGCATAACTGACTTGCTAGCGAAAATAATACTTTGTAACGACTATCACAAATTCAATAACCCCTTTTCACCCCTTTAGGGACGGAATTTTCAAATAAGGTTAAACACGAGTTCTTTATTTGCCAAAACACCAATTTTCATCACTCTAACTTGAAAACTATCCCCCGTACGAACTTTCAGCCCCTATTTCAGCCCTTTAGGGCTTGAATTTCTAAAAACACTGAAACATATATTCCATTATTTGTAACAAAGCCCTAAAATACCAATTTTCATGTCCCCAACTTGAACACTGACGGTACTCTTATACAAACTTTCAACCCTTTCCCTTTTTGGGTTTTTAAAAATAATGAAGACCTCAAATACAAATTTTTATGACTCCACATAAAAAATAACGGTACTCCTATACAAAATGGGGGTTGACATTTTGGCCCCTTTAGTGATGAATTTTGAAAACCCCTGAAATTATGTTTCTTTATTTGAAAAGAAGCCCAAATGCCAATTTCCATGACTCTAACTTCAAAACTAACGGTACATTCACCCCCCTTCTCACACCCCCCCACTTTTCATCCCTTTGAATATCAGTGCATATCTTAGTAATTATCTATGTCATCATATAATTACTCTACTGTCAAAATTTCAGCTCTTTAGGTCCAGCGGTTTGGTTTGGGCGTTGATCGATCGTCAATCAGTTAGTCAGTGAATCAGTCAGTCAGTCAGTCAGTGAGTCAATCATTCAGTGAGTCAGTGAGTCAGTCAGTCAGGACATGTTATTTGATATACAGTGTGACCCATTTAAAATGGAACCACCCCTGTAAAATACACATTTTCTAATTTTTTTGTAATATTGAGCATCAAAAACTATATCATGACACAAATTTTCATAACTTTAGTTTCATTTCCAAGGCACTCTATGGTTTTTTTCTCCTTCAAAAACGGCAAAAATTTATTAGGCAATTTTTGTTTTGAAATTTGACTACACCACTGGATTTGTAGTCGTTATAAATGAAAACCATGGGAATTTCATGAAAAAATATTGGTTAACAACGAAGTTACAACAACTTCAATTTTGGAAACAAAGTATTTGATTATAATTTTTATTTAGATTATAGACATATTTAAAATCTGGCAACACTGCCGATACAAAGTAGAACACCAGTGAATTTGTACAACGGAAATCCGAAGTCAATAGCTCATTCCGTTCTACAGTTATAACTCCTGAAAGTATGGTAATGTGAGCGATTTGTGGTGGAAGCGATTTTGTAATAAAAATCTGACTACGCCACTGGATTTGTAAATTATATCCCCTTAAAATAATGTTTTTAAGTTTAGGTTATAAGTGTATTCGAAAATAACAGGAAATTAAGAATTCATTTTCAAGTTATGATGTCTTCCATAGCCGATAAAAACTAAATGAACCGAATCAAGTTTTAAGTATCAAAATTATTTATTGAATGATAAAACAGAAAGCAGGACAAAAAATGTTCCTTTTAAATTCTGCAAAACTCAATTGAAGCAAGCTTTTAGAGAAGGTATCAATAATTTGAGGAAAGGTGAACTAATACATTAGGTACTGTACTAAATCAATAGTAGGCTGTGATTTAGTACACTACAAATCGCTCACATTAAATTTGAAAACAAGAATTGCCTAATAAACTTTTGCCGTTTTTGACGAAGAAAAAAAACCATAGAGTGCCTTGGAAATGAAACTAAAGTTATGAAAATTTGTGTCAAGATACAGTTTTTGATGCTTAATATTAAAAAAAACATTTTTGAGATTGACTGAAAAATGCGTATTCTACAGGGGTGGTTCCATTTTAAATGGGTCACACTGTATATAGATGTCTCCTGTGGGGCGGTTAGACGAATCACACTGTATAGTTTATAACCAATAATTCCTAGTCCTATATTTCATCAACAAACTAACTAATCAACATTTGCCGTGAAATTTCGAATATTAAGATAAATAATGTTTTTTTAAGATATATCCTATTGGCCTTCCTCAATCTATTTTTAGGCTGGATTTTTAGGTAAAATTATCCTTCTCTACTTGGCTTTGATTTCCAAGTACTATCAACTATTGTACATTCAATGAACACCCAATGATGGTCATCAAAAACACATTAGGCATTCACAATGGTTATCCATTAGGTGCATAAAGTAATGATTCAGGGATATTAATAGAAAGTTCCTTGGACGACTTTTGGAAGTCGTATGAACGATCTGGATGCCTATTTCGTCCAATGAACATAAAGTGAACGTTCAGTTCCTGTTTGGTTTTCTACCGGACACCGCAAAGTTTTTCATTATAGCTAAGATGGCAATACCTCACTTATCTAATCATTCAAAATTGTTGGAAATAGGGCATTTGATTTATGGAAAATTGATTATCTCTGGGAAAAAAAATGTTTTCTTACCAGTTTTCTTTTTCTCCTCCTGAAGTTGATCCGTCCTCTCGTCTACTAGTACTTCCAAATTATTGGCATATTTTTCCATCATAGCAATCATATTGTCGAAGATATTTGGTTTCCTTGAAAAAACCAATCAATTTATGGAAAATATTCAGTGGATATGAAAAAATATTTCGATGTGTAAATTAATGAATCAAGCACAAGAATGTAGAGATATAATTGATAATTCAATGGGCAAATCTCCTGATCAAGTGTGATCAGAGACTTGAATATTATGCGCATTGCAACTTTTATACCTCATTTTTCAGTTCTCTCAAATTTTTGTCTTCAGGATACGGGAACATACGGTAATACGGGGAGAGATCGTAATAATTCATTTTGTGCTATAAATGACAAAATAATACCATATCATTTGTGATTAGTTGAATGAATTCACCAATAGGCAGAGTATGGGGCGGCAAATTTCAAGAGGTGGTATATTTACATTACCTATATCGTATACTCCCACGGTTTTCTTAAGGATAATGGTGAATGATATTATCCCAGGAGTGTATTAAAACATACAAATTTGTAGCTCATATAATATGGGTATAGAATATCCATTCTTAGTTGGATGAGGATGGGGTTGATCATCCACCCCTGATAAAACATAATGGGATTTGCACTTTGATCGAAAATGCAGACCATATGCGGGTGATAAGAAACGGTGCGAAAGTTAATAATAATAAAAAAAATATATCTAAGCAAAAATATTGTATCGTAAAACGTAGTTACTTTGCTCCACATTTTGACTTTATTTTAAATAGTTTGTAATACATACCTTATAAAGGATCCTAAAAATTTTGCGATTGCTTAGATGGATATTAGAGGTGTTGAAAAATATGTGCCTACCTGATTTAAACCTAATATATAGACCCAGGTTTGAATTATGTACATTCGAAATCTGGTGCAAAGTAGGTTTACTTTGCACCACTTCAATTAAGACTTGTTTTTCTATAGTAAAATTTATGCGAGGCAAAGAAACCCCATACCGTTGTTAAGTTTAAGAACGTGCGGTTCTTTTGGTATAGGAATTTTAAACTTTTGAGGGATTTAGGCATACAATCATTACAACTTAACATTCTAATCATTTATCATTTAAAAAAATACAGGAAATTGAAGTTTAATCAGGCATAACAATTAACCTAAAATAGATTGAATACAATCA
This sequence comes from Gonioctena quinquepunctata, assembly GCA_018342105.1. NCBI lineage: Eukaryota > Metazoa > Arthropoda > Insecta > Coleoptera > Chrysomelidae > Gonioctena > Gonioctena quinquepunctata. The sequence continues at coordinate 174,022 of JAFIRS010000167.1, forward strand.
CAAATCCGATGAATATTAATTCCACCAAAATCGGTGGCACTCAGGTACAGAATAGAAACCACGTTTCATCATTTGCTTGGGTGCATTTATTGCACCAATTATTTTGTCCCAGCTATACCAAATTTCATCGGTCTTTTCGGGCCATTTCCAAAATTTCAGTGACTTCACCATTGCGTTAATCTTGACCATTTCGCCCTCAATTTCGCTTATGACTCCAGGATAAGGATTTCTATCATACAGATTAGAACATATTCGCCTACAGCTCTCTGAATATCTTTTAGAACTGATTTTTGAATCAGCTGGCAAAATAACCAGATTCAAGTTTTTTATTAAATTCAATTTCCTCCTCCATTTCTTGTATTTCATCAACTTCATCATCTGAATCTCTAAGTTCCGAAAGTTTATCTGACTCCTCTCCTTTTGAAACTTCATTCGCTCTTTGTTTTTTAGGTGGGCAGTCCTCTACTGGCCTCATCAAATTTTTTTAATTTTCGATCTTTTCGATTTATTTCCAGAGAATGATCTACGACATATCCTTGGTTTCTCAAGATTCCTTTTGTGTTGAACAATTAGATTTCGTCTGCCTAAATCTTTTCGAACATTTGTATAATTGTTTTTTATGGAGACTGTGTTGGATTTGAAGGGAAATTGAGGATTTCCACTTCTCCATTTTGTATAAAGAATAAAATTTGGAATTCGAGGAAAGTCTTCCAGATGTGGAATTGATTTATTTTGTTTCTAATTGAAGTTTTCTACCGAAGCAAATGTCTTACATTGGGAATTTCCCATAATTCCATTTCTTTCAAATCCAAAGCCGCAGTTTCACATTCAAGAATGAATCATGAAACAGTTGCTGATTGCTGCTGAAGTCCGCTGAAATAGTTTCTTAGCCGTGAATCCGAGGTATGGCTTCATATTTGGAAGATCTTTCCGTTGAGTGGAAACCCCTTTTCTATGAATTATGTAAACAATGGAAACATTTGCTTGAGTTGAAAAACAAAATGTGACCCTTCGGCAACCCAACGAATTTGTGATTTCCACATCTAGAAACCTTTTTTTGAATTAAAATTTCAATTGTCACAGAAAATCGAATTATAGAAATGTTTTTGCTCAAATCAGTGAGAATTTATTGGACTACTTTTTCTAAGTTTCAAATATGAGAAAATAATACTTTTCTTTTTGCACTAATTGTTACTAATGTTCATTTGGAATGAGTTCGGATTTATCAAAAAATGGCTTCGATATAAACACTATGCAGTCACTTTTTCACTTAAAGAAAACTGGGGTTTTCCACTTCGTCAATGTACCATTTTTTCTCCTTCGTAATTTTTAAACATTGAAAAAGAGTTTTCCGAACTTTTGTTATATCTTTGAAAATTCGAAAATCACATCAAAATAGCAAGCAAAAGACATTTACTTCTACTGTTTAATCTTCGGTGAAACAAATTCAACAGATAATAATTATTTAAAGTAATCCAAGCAAGTGTTCTGACTTTTTGTTTAATATTAATCTCCAAACTTTTTTTATTGTCGAGTTTACAATCTTTCTTTTTTATATATGATATTTCAAACTCATTAAAAAATCTACCTGCTATTTTCAACCTATGTGGCGTATTAAATAATAAATTATTAGTACACTTTCAATGGTTGTTGTACAAATTTAAAGCAGATTTGCTTGAGCCAGAAATTTTATGTGGATGGTACTTTCGACTACTGTACAAACATTTTCTTGCAGTTGTTTATCATACATGGCTGCCTCTGCCCAGACACACACCACACCACTGTTCTACTAATAGATTCCACCTCAAACAATTCATCGCAATGAGCGGCCAGCGAAGTTATCAACTGGTTTTTACGCGCGGCCAACAGGTTTCACTCAATATGGTCCACTATATTCTTTATACGGGGAATCATATTTAAATATATATATTTCCGTTTTTCTACCTAATTCAACATTATAATATGTACGATTTTGAACGAACCCTATATTTTGGATTGGAAATCAATTTATTCAACTGAGAATGGTTATACTATAGACAGTTTTTGCGCCTTTCTGAAAATATATAGCAATGGTATTTACATTGACTGTCCCACAAATTATTACTGCCTGCTTGTGGAAACGGAGAGTTTTCACTTTCGAATTCCAAAATAGATATAACAAAAAAATTTCATTCAACTTTTTCCAATTTGCAGAAAAAAAAAACATTTTATTTTTCAGTTATCGAATTGTGGCCTTTACTATATCATTATTAAAACTATCTGGTACCTGTTACTTCGTCCGCGTAGAATTTGTTTTTTACACGCTTTATATTAGCTTCACTTGTATGTTTGTTTGTTTGTTTGGTTGTTTGTTTGTTTGTTTGTAACCGACTCCTTTGGGCACTATTTTGACCCCCTTCCAGACGTCCGAATGATTTGAAATTTGGCAGGTGTACATAATTCCGGTGACAATGCATTAAGAAATTTTGGTGTCCAGAAAAAACAAAATGGCGGCTTCAATATGGCGTACGTGTTTTGTGATTATGGTCCGATTCGCTTCAAAATTGGTATCCAAGGGTTTTTGTGGTCGTAGATTACGATTCTCTTGTCAAAATTGAAAAATTCAGGATGGCGGCTCCAAAATGGTGGACGAGTTTTGTGATTATGGTCTGATTCTATTCAAAATTGTATGTGGGGGTTTTTGGGTCGAATATGATGATTCTTTGTGGAAATTGCAAAATTCAAGATGGCGGCTTTAAAATGGTGGCCGAGTTTTGTGATTATGCTCCGATTCGCTTCAAATTTGGTATCTAAGGGTTTTCGTGGTCGTAGATTATGAGTTTTTTGTCAAAATTGAAAAATTCAAGATGGCGGCTCCAAAATGGTGGACGAGTTTTGTGATTATGGGCTGATTCTATTCAAAATTGGTATGTAGGGGTTTTTGGGGTCAAATATCATGATTCTTGTGTGAAAATTGGAAAATTCGAAATGGCGGCTCTAAAATGGCGGCCGAGTTTTGTGATTATGGTCCGATTCACTCCAAATTTGGTATCTAAGGGATTTCGTGGTCGGAGATTATGAGTCTTTTGTCAAAATTGAAAAATTCAAGATGGCGGCTTCAAAATGGTCGACGAGTTCTGTGGTTATGGTCTGATTCTATTCAAAATTGGTATGTGGGGGTTTTTGGGGTCGAAAATCATCATTAGGCAAGGGAATAGCAATGCATTTGGAAAATTATTATTGCAAAAACTCTACGACTCTCAAAACATCATCTTCTTTTTTAGAAAACAGGAAATTTCAAAAACTACCGCATAGTTAAAACAAATGATAAGGCCCTGAAAATTAAACAAACAAATATCAATATTTTTCACCAGAACATTCAATGCATAGGTAACAAAATCTTAAGGATTGAGGATGCTCTCATTGATATTGAATGTGACTTTTTACTTATTTCGGAACACTGGCAGGATAAATTTCAAATCACGAATGTAATTATTGAAAACTTTCAGTTAACAAATGCTTACTGTAGATCTCTCTCAAAACACGGAGGAGTAGCTATTTTCAAACATAATGAATACCACTCGGCAACAAAAGCTTTCGATGTATCTGAATACTGTTTAGAGGGTATTCTTGAATGCTGTGCGGTGTCAATCTTGAAGTTGAATTTGATTATAGTTGTTATATATAGACCACCAGGCAGTAATTTCAAATTTTTTTTAGAATTGCTTGCGAACCTTCTGGAAAAAACTTCGAGCCTTTTCAAGTCAATTATTTTAGGAGGCGACTTTAATATCGATTTTCTTACACTAAGTAATAATCTAACATTAATGGAAGATCTTTTAGGGTGTTATGATCTGTGTTCAACAATTAAGTCACCAACCAGAGTAACGGCTGCATCCTCTACATGTTTAGATAACTTTATCATTAGTTCTAGTTTTGAATGCTACGAATCAAATGTGGTTGATTTTCGACTATCTGATCACTATGCTCAACACATTAGGATCTCTAATATAATTGATGTAATAGAAAGTTCTCAAAGTTATGTGTACCGGAGGCTTTTCTCTGAAAACAATAACAATCGTTTTCTAGAATGTTTGGAAGCTGAAAATTGGAATGCTATTTACAATGAACAGAATTCTAATATAGCATGGGATAATTTCATTAACACCATAATTAGACATAAGAACAACTGCTTTCCTCTTCGCAAAGTTGCGTCAAACCCTGAGAAAAGAGGGGTAAAGAATGCGTGGATGACTGATCACGTTTAACAACTTAAAGAACGGATGATTTTGTGCTCAGATTTGTCACAAACCGATCCACAATATGAAATCGCGAGTATAGAGAGTCAGAAGCAATACTGTATGGCACTAACAAGGGCAAAAAAGAATTATTTTGACAACTTAATAATTAATTCTGAGAATAAATCAAAAGCTACGTGGGACATAATTAACAAACTCAAAGGTGCAAAAAGAGGAGAAAAACAATTAGTTGAAATGAAGGAAAATGGTGTGCAATTATCTGATCAGGATTTAGCTATAAAATTCAATTTGCTTTTTACAAAAGACATCATTCAAGACCTTAAAAAAAATTTGGATCACATTAGTTTGAATATTCCTAGTTGTAACTTGTCTTTTTTCCTAAAACCTGTCACACTTATAGACGTGGAAACCCTTATTGATAACTTGAAGACATCCAACTCATCAGGGTATGATCAAGTTTCAAATAATTTAATTAAAAAAACTAGTCACTACTTATGTCCGCCATTGGTATTCTTGATAAATAAGTCCTATGAAATGGGCATTTTTCCAGACTGTCTTAAGCTAGCAGAGGTAATGCCTCTCTATAAAAAAGGAGATTCTAATGAACTTGCAAATTATAGAGCTATCAGCTTACTTTGTAGCTTTTCCAAAATCATTGAAATGAACGTTAAAAATCAGATGAATACATTCTTAACGCAGCATAACATTTTATCAACAAGCCAACATGGTTTTCGCACTAATATGGGTACAGAGACTGCACTGAATACCTTTCAAAATGAACTCGTCTGTAGATTAGACAAGGGTGATTATGTGTTTGGACTATTTATAGATTTTCCGAGGGCTTTCGATGCGGTTGACCATAACATGTTAATTGCTAAACTCGAACGATATGGAATAAGAGGTATACCTTTGAAGTTCTTTGAATCATATCTCTTGAATAGGACTCAGTTTGTTTTACTCAACGGCACTAACAGTCCTTCCTATACCATCACACAGGGAGTTCCACAGGGATCTGTCTTGGGACCTATGCTTTTCAATGTATTTGCAAATGACCTCATATATTTTGTAGAAAATATTCCGAATGTCAAGATTATATGTTACGCTGATGATACTAACATCATTATATCAGGTGACAGCCAACAATCGCTGATCTGTTCTACAGAAATTGTATACGATAACATAATACGATGGTCATAAAATAATAATTTCCTATTGAACCACAAAAATACAGTGTTGACATATTGCGGGCACAGACGACAAGACCCACCTATAATATTTAAAGATACAGAAAAACAATTACTCTGTTCTGAAAACGTGAAACTACTAGGAGTTATTTTTGACAGGCAATTATCATGGACAGAGCATACCAACTAATTATGTAAGAAACTTCGAAGTGCCTGCTACAGCATCAAATACTTGAAAAATAATTGCAGCAAACATATTCTCATCACACTGTATTATGCCAATTTTCACTCCCACATGAGATATGGAATACTAAGTTGGGGAAACAGTGCTAATGTAAACAGAGTTTTTATTTTACAAAAATGCGTGATACGCATTATTGAGAATATTGATAAGAGGACTAGCTGTAGAGAACTTTTCAAAAAACTAAAAATCCTGACATTATTTAGCGTATATATTCTGGGGGTGTGTATATATTTCTATAATAATTATAAAAACATTACAATGTGCTTGCCAAAACATGATCATAACACTCGTTACCGCAATATGTTACAGCCCAATTCCCACTGCTCCGCACTTTATAAAAAAAGTTTTTATTTTATGGGGTGCAAATTATACAATAAATTAAATCCGGATATAAAGTTCAGCACCAAATGTCAGAATATTCAAAAATAGACTGAAAGAATTCTTAATTGAAAAGTGCTGCTACTCACTAGATGAATTTTGATAATTTTTATGGATGCATGTGTGTGTATGTGTACTTATTTATTTACAGTATAGTATTTTGTATTATTTATTTGTTTTCTCTGACATAATACGTACTAGACAAACTGTTTCGTCCAAAGTGTACTCCATTACATGGTTTTAGTTTTCCTTTTTCTGCGTTACTATGTAACAATTTTCATACTGTGTTATATCTCATAATTTTGGTATATGCATTCTGTGTTTTTTGACATGTTTGTCCATTTATATTTCCCTGTGAATATGTAAAATGGTAAATGAATAAAGTATTTATCTATCTATCTATATTATGATTCTTTTGTAAAAATTGGAAAATTCAAGATGGCGGCTTTAAAATGGCGGCCGAGTTTTGTGATTATGGTCTGATTCTATTCAAAATTGGTATGTGGGGGTTTTTGGGGTCGAATATTATGATTCTTGTGTAAAATTGAAAAATTCAAGATGGCGGTTCTAAAATAGCGGCCGAGTTTTGTGATTATGGTCTGATTCTATTCAAAATTGGTATGTGGGGTTTTTGGGGTCGAAATTATGATTCTTTTGTAAATTATTAAGTGGGGGTTTTTGGGGTCGAATATTATGATTACCTAATTTGATAAGATTATTCCATTTTTTTATTTGCAAAAAAATTATAAAAATAATAGTATAAAAAAAACTAAAAAAACACGCCTTCATGAATGAACCACACTAAAAAGTAGGAAATAAATAATAGTTCGAAAAAACTAAAAAACACGCTTTTATAGAACACCAGACTAAAAAAATAGAAAATAAGAAAAAAATGTATTTTATTTAAAAAAAGCGTGGGGTGCATGGTATCAATAATTATAAAGTACATTACATACCGAGGCGATACCATGCACCCCACGCTTTTTTTTAAATAATATAATTTTTTTTCTTATTTTCAATTTTTTTAGTCTGGTGTTCTATAAAAGCGTGTTTTTTAGTTTTTTTAAACTATTATTTTTTCCTATGTTTTTCTCTGTGTTATGCTTGTGCTTCCCGTTATCCCGTTTCCCATTAACCCGTTTCTCGTTATTCATTTGACCCGTTTTCCCGTTATCCCATTATGCCGTTAGGCGAGTTGTAGCAAAATGGATAAGGCGAAAATATTCTCCGTGTTAAAATATTTGTGTATATCAATTTTCATGGCAATCGGTTGAACGGTATAGGAGTTGATGCGCTGCAGCGCCATCTAGTGGCGCGTAAAAGTAAAGTAAAAGGGATAGCATAAAAACTTCTCCATGGAAAAACACTACGATTTACCAACTTTTATGGTGATCGATCAAACGGTGTCGGAGTTTATCAATCTCATAAATATATGCCAACACCCATTTTTATCTATACAGATTACTTACAGGCAGTGTTTTTCTTTCCCAACTTTATCTGAGGTTTTAAAAGTCCCAATCAGACCCGCGGAAAAGGGTGATTCGGGGCTTAACCAAGGGCTCCCGCGAGTAAATTCCTATAGTGGTTATTTAAGAAACTGCCATTGAACTTGGCCCTCTTTTAACATTTATGTTATCGTTGGGATTTCTTTTACTTACATTCCTTTCCTCAAAGGCCTCAGTTTCGTCCGTATGCTTTTGAAATCCGGCCGCTCTTCTGGATTCTCGTACCAGCATTCTTTCAAACATTCCCTCACGAAATCGAAACTGTTCTCCAGAGCTTCCAAAGGCGGCCTGGAAAATCCATCTGTTTACTTTTCTTCAGATTAAACTTGTGATTGTGGGGAGTCATTCGTGGGGAATAGCAGTGGCTTACGCAGATTAATTTTGAGAAGTGGGGTATCTCCACAAATAATTGATCATTATTAGAATTAGGTTTCAATTTCACACCGCATTGGAAACTTCTGATTTGGTTATTCTGATTATTTTTTGACATTTCTAGAAACCAGTGGAAACTTTCAATTCAAATTATTCATGTACGTTTTGGCCAATCAAAACATTATTATAGAAGGAATATCCCAAAGAGAGTAAACGTTATCTGAGTAGGAGAGTCTATTCCACAATTGTGACACTAATAGAAAGAGATGAAAGATCATTTGTGAGTCATAGTGATGTATATGGACATGTCATGGCCACCATTCTCTCTGGACAGTGGCGGACTAGCGCACTTCGCAATCTGGTATCTGAGAGTAACAGGCTCTTGAATGTATATTGGTCCTCTCTGTATGTTACGTGGACCACCTGTAATCATGTCCATGTACGTCACTATGACCCGTTAATGCTACAAGATTCTGATTGGATGGAGCTTATTAGTACCTCCTAATCAGATAATGTTTACTCTCTTTGGGAATATTCAACCTAGAAAATTGCCGCGGGAACAATTTGAGGTATTTTGTTTTCATTGTCTGACAACCTATATTTTTAATTTGACATATGTCATCAATTCGCATGAAAAGTGAGCAATTAATCAAAACTGGTTTAGTACATTATAGGGAGTCGAAGTAACTCGACCGGGAAACGCACAGCGCTGCTGCCGGTTTTTTTAACGTTGAGGTGAACCTATATGATGTGAACCTCTATTGTTATTTACATCACTCGAAAAAGTATTAGAGGAGTGCCGCACAAGTTGCCAACTTAAAAAAAAACCTCCAAAAGTTCTGCCTCTTCCATGGCAATTGTTTGACTTTGGTTGTATAGAAAATCGCCAATTTGATATACGAAAGCACAAATCTGATCAGGACAGGCACCAACATTCGAAATATAGAGACGAAATTCCCTATCAATATAACTAAAAAATATAAACACTTTGGGACTAAAAATAAATGATCCAGCATATTCCGTTTGTGATTCTATGCACAACCCTGATGGAATTATTACAATTGGAGAGGCAGAAGTTTTTGAAGGTTTTTTTTGAAGTTGGCAACTTGTGCGGCTCTCTCCTATTATAATCCGCAGCGGATTCCAAGTCGTGAATACGGATGTTTTTCGAAAAGAAAGCTTTGCAAGAAGGAAAGGTTTATTGCAAAGTTGCCACATAGACAACGTCTACGAACGAGCTGATGGCAATTTTGTGATAATATGTGGAAGAGCTTCGCGGGAAACTACCGGAGATCCAAGTTTAAAAACTAATACGAATTTTTATGAAGTCACACTTGAGGTAAGTTCAAATAAGTACTGAATATATTGAATAAAAATAATGAAGGGGTTATGGATCATATATCCATAAAAAAAATTGTCAGTGCGTTTTATTTCATTTCTAATTATACCAGAATAAAAAACACGGAAATTGATTGATGAATAGAAATAGATATTATGACAGATTATATGCATGAAATGATTCGGTTTTTTAATGGAAGAACATAACAATGATCGCTGAATCAATAATTGACTATTTCAGAATTTCATTTGGATTTGAATAAAAGGATTGATCTATTAAATTAGATTACATTACGATTCAAGAATTTAATTATAAATATTCCGAAAAACGTATCTTATTTTATTTTCATCAGCATAATTATGATTGAATAATATATTCAAGAGGCTTTTGCAAACATTTCAAATGAATATAAGATCTTAATCCTTCCAATTAAAGAAAAAAACTGTATTAAAAATTATTATTAAGGTATTTCGGCCTGCTTTTGACGAATTCCCAAATCACTTTATGGAGAACCATTTACTAAGCAATAAAAATGAACACAAAATAAGAAGGATGTGAATCTCGAGTTGACTAGAATGAATTAATTACTCAAATTCTAAGTTTTTTCTTGTCCATTCATAAGATCAACTTTCTTGATTCCGTATATTTTCACAAAACTCTCCGTAAAGATTTGATAACAAAAACTTTTCAAATGAAAAAAAAACAAATTTGCTTTGAAATTGATAATAATGATAATCATATTATCACTCAACAGAACAAACTCATTGATATGCGATCGGAGGAATTCTGATTATTGTACCTACTTCTTATGCATTTCAGACACAGGATGTAATATAACCTACAAATATTTCTGTGCCTACTTTGGATTACTCACATTCCACGAACAAAATCCACCCAACAATCATGGAATCATTATTTCTAGTTTCCATTATTTCAATATTAGCATGTTTCAATACAATGTTCATTGTTACTGAACATTAATACTTACTCTTGCCTGCGAACAGCGACTATCCACTTTTCTCTCCGTTCTTTCAGCTACCATTGCCCCGGAAAATAGTCTACTCGACAAGTTTAAAATGGTCTAAAATAGAGATACTGCTCTCAAAATTATGTGTGATAGCTCATTGGATCCAGAATAACGCCTAGAGAAATGTGCCAAAAGCGTGTATTAGCACATAAAAAATTGCAAAAGTTATAAACAATTGAAGATAAAAAAAAATGGCATTTCGTTTTTTGCCAATATTTCATAAACTATTGATATTTAAGAAATTTCAAAAAAAAAATCTGAAAGAGGAAGAAATTCTCAATATAAAACTACCAGCTCCCGGAACACTATCTCCATTATTTATAATTTCAATTTAACGCTGAAAATGGGTCTCCGAGCGGCATTTTTAGGTTGCGCGCGCGGCGTCAAAAGCGAGTACGACACATTAATTAATTTATTTAAGGTATTAAATATTTTTTGTTTGATTTGAAAAAATCATGGTGTATTCGGAACACTATAAATGATTTATTCCCTTTGGAAATTTTACTAAAAGCTCATTTTTCAACAAGTTAAACGATTGTTAACTAACAAAATTTTCTCGAACTAATTGTAAATGAAAAAAAATGTTTAAATAATTGTTGTAAAAGTTTTTCGCTTCGTAGAGCCCTCCTTATATACATACCCAACAAGATCACGCCATAAAAAATGAAAAAATATTCATACTTTGTTCATAATAATTTTTGTACTTGAACAAAAACTAAAAAATCCAAGTAATGTTGTTGAAAAAAATTTGCAAAAAAAAAATTTCCCGCCATTTGTGATCAATTTTTTATAAACAAATTGATTATTTCAATATTTAAAAAAAAAAAATTCCACAACTTCATTATATTACAAATATTATAATTTTTGAAAAAAAATGTTTTCTTAATAACAATTTTTAATTGTTTATAATCGATTTTTCTATATTTCTATTGTTTAAATAATTAGTTAAGAATTTTTTTTTGCTAAAAATCATAATTGACAGTCCTCTATGGAGTAACAAAAACCAATTTTTTTTTATCAACAATTCCATTGTTTATTAACTCACCAATTTGTTATAAACAAATTTTTAACTTTGTTAGATTTTTTTTCTGAAACTTCTAAAATTAACAAAAACAACCATATTCAACAAAGTATAGGAAAAAAAATTCCCAATTTTTCCCAATTCCAATTCCCAAAGTACAATAAAAATTGGAAATTTTTCTTTTCTATATTTGTTATATATGGTTGGTTTTGCAAATTCTGGAAGTTTCCGGAAAAAAATCTAACAAAGTTGAAAATTCATTTATAAAAATTGGTAAGTTAATAAACAATGGAATTGTTGATAAAAAAAATTGATTTTTCTTATTTCATAGGGGACTGACAATGATGATTTTTAGGAAAAAAATAATTTCTTAACTAATTATTTAAACAATAGAAATATGAAAAAAACGATTATAAACAATTCAAAATTTTATTAAAGAAATTTTTTTTAATAATTTTGTAATAAAAATTTAAAAAAAATTTTAAAAATATTGAAATAATAATTTGTTTATAAAAAATTATAAAAATGGCGGTAATTTTTTTTAAATCAATTTATATCTTGTTATAATGGAATAACGATTATATGATGATAGAAAAAAAAATTGTTTTAACAACATTACTTGGATTTTTTAGTTTGTGTTTAAGTACAAAAATTATTATAAACAAAGTATGAATATTTTATTGATTTTTATGGCCTGATCTTGTTGAGTATGTATATTAGAAAGGCTCTACGAAGCGAAAAATTTTTATGACAATTATTTAAACTTTTTTTTTCATTTACAATTAAGACAGAAGTTCGAGAAAATTTTGTTAGTTAACAATCGTTTAACTTGTTGAAAAATTAACGTTAACTGAAATTTCCAACTGGAATAAATTATTCATAGTGTTCCGAATACACCATGATTTTTGCAAATTTTTAAAAACATATTTAATACCCATTTTCAGAGTTAAATTAAAATTATAAATAATGGAGATAGAGTTCCGGAAGCCCCAAATTCTCCATTGGAAATTTCCTCCTCTTTTAGAATCCTTTTTTGAAATTTCTTAAATTTTGATAGTTCATGAAATATTGGCAAAAAACGAAATGCCATTTTTTTTTTCATCTTCAATTGTTTATAACTTTCGCAATTTTTTATGTGCTAATACACGCTTCCGGCACATTTTTCTAGGCGTTATTCTGGATCCATTGAGCTATCACACATAATTTTAAGAGCAGTATCTCTATTTTAGACCATTTTCAACTTGTCGAGTAGACTAAAACGATAAAAACTGAGCTTTCAATTTTTATACGCAGAATTCGAGCAACCAACGACGCTAAAAAATATTTTTGATCCATTTTTTTTTACAAAAACTGCACTTGAATCCATGCTGGCTACACGATAAGCTACCCCCAAATTCAAAAATATCACCGAACGGTGACGCTGTCTATACGACTCCCTATACGATATCATCATTATCTTGAGGAGCAGTGTGAATATCTAATAAACGACATGTACATACCTATACTTAACGCATACAGAAGAAATAGTTGACAATTAATTGATAATAAATAGAAAACATTGACGATGGATAATTTATCAACAAACTGTAATGGTGTAACAAAACCCACATACCTATCACCTACCTACACCACCCATGCACAAATGTTAGAGACTGTTTATTTTCAAAGAAAATGTCACCATATCCAAAATAAATAATCACTAAAAGTGCTCTCGTTATCAGAACACTTTTGACAAAGGATGACATTCTTGAAGTGACAGAAATATGATTGACCCAACAATCATGGAATCATTACTCCTAGTTTCCATTATTTTGAAATTAGAATATACAGGGTGTTAGTGAATAAGTGCGACAAACTTCAGGGGGTGATTCTGCATGAAAAAATAATGACAGTTCGCTATATAACTTTTGTCCGCCAATTCTTTGTTTTCCGAGAGTTTTTCTTAAAAACTGACTATTTATTTATTGCTCTGAAACCGGTCGAGATGTGCAAATGAGATTTGGTGAGTTTTAAGAGGTAGTTATTGCGCATTTTTTGACATGCAATTAAGAATTTTATGTTTTACATTGGCGCGCATACGGCTAATGATGAAAAAATAGTACGCCACTGAGATATTCAGAATTAAAAATCATTTTTGAATTCCTCGTTCAATTTGTGACAAAAAATCTCTCCTGCCTTTTTTTCGTATGCGGCGCAGTTTTTATGCAAAAAAAATAAAACATCTTAACACGTATTTTTCATTTCTTTAATACATTATCAAGAAGCAAAGGTACAACAAATGACCTCCCTCAGACGTGATACAAGATTCAACTCTTCGCCTCATTGATTGCCGTATTCGCGCAAATATTCCTGGTGTATTTCTTATTGTCTCACACCCGGCTATAATTCGATTCCTCGGGTCTTCAACATTTTCGAGGTGAGTGGAATAAACTAATGACTTTAGAAAATCCCAAATGAAAAAATCTAGAGGATTTAAATCCGGAGATCGAGCAGGCCAATGTTCCGTACCTCCCCTACCTATCCAACGATTTGGATATACTGTATCTAAGTGATTACGTACAATAATGCTAAAATGGACTGGTGCACCATCATGCATGAGCCAGAAGTGTTTGTAGAGGAATTTCTTCAAGAAGGACAGGTAACTCTTCCTGTAGGAAAGGCAAGAGTCGCCTGTTAGTCGTTGTGGGAGGAAATATGGACCGATTAAATGATCATTTTACCCCAAGCCATACATTTACTGGAAACTAATGCTGATAATGAGCTTCAAAGATTCCATGTGGATTTTCCTCAGCTCAGAGGTGATTGCTATGGAAATTTCGTATACACTGTCGTCCAAAATTAGCCTCGCCAGTAAACAAAACGCCATTTGAAAAATTAGGAATTTGAGCGATTTGATGAAGAATACAACGGCAAAAAACTAGGCGCGTAAAAAAGTCTCTAGGTAGTAGAGCTTGCACACGTTGAATATGAAACGGATACAATTGCTGTTCTTTAAGAATTTAAATACAGTGAAGTTGCTTACATTCAGTATTTTGGCAATTTTTCGAGTACTTGTTTCAGGTGACTCCGCAATTAACTCGAGAACTGCTTTTTCTAGTTGCACAGTTCGTATTTCTCGAGGGCGCCCGCAGTCAGCCGTTTGTTCCTTAAATATACCATATTCGCGCAAACGTTGGTGAAGACGGGCAAATATTGTGTGATATGGTACCCTAGCTCTACGTCCTGGATACAACTCAGCATACAATCGTCGAGATTGCCGACCATTTCCATTACTTCGACCATAGACAAAATGCATGTCTCACAATTGCGCATTTGTATAATTTTCCATTATTTTCGATAAAAGAAGAATTAATTACTTATTATTATTAATGTTATACCAAACTAAAAGCTTAAAAATGGAGAAACGCTAATTTGATATTTCGTTGAAATATTCGTATTTAACAGAGTGTTGACAGTAATGACGAATACGTTTGATGTTTGATTTTCTTGCATAAAAACGACGCCCCATACGAAATTGAACGGGAAATTCAAGAATGAGATCATTACCCGTATGCGCGCCAATGATGAACATGAAATTCTTAATTGCATGTCAAAAAATGCCTCTTAAAACTCACCAAATTTCATTTGCATATATCGACCGGTTTCAGAGCAATAAATAAATAGTCAGTTATATAGCTAACTGTCATTATTTTTGTTCATGCAGAATCACCCCCTGAAGTTTGTCGCACTTAATCACTAACACCCTGTATTTTTCAATTTAATGATTATTATTACTGAACATCAATAGCATAGCCCCGAAAAACGATAAAAACTGAGCTCAGGATTTTTATACTCAGAATTCGAGCAATCAACGACGCTACAAATTCTTTTTGATTCATTTTTTCCACAAAAGCTGCACTGGAATCCATGCTGGCTACACAACATATCACCGAACGGTGGCGCTGTCAACATACTTCGACTCCCTATATCATTTTGCGAGAAAATGTGTTTATAATCATAACATCAAAAAATAATCTACATAATACTACAGGAGAGTTCGATGAAGTAGAAAATAATTCTCCGGATTTCTTTCTCAAACTGATTGCCATTTGTCGCATTATTTTCACTTTTTTCTCACTCTCTTGTGATATTACAACTGAAAATACCATTTTATAGTCCATGTTGTTATTTTGAAGTGGATCAATTTCTGTTATAATAAAATAATTTTTTCTTGTTCCAATACGTATTTTATAGTTGGGCACAATAAATTTTATATTCATTCAATTTATTTCAAATTGCTTCTAATACCAGCCTTTTCTATACAGGGTGTTTCTTAATACCATGCTAATATTCATGGAGGTTATTTTTGAGTCCATTTTGAGGAAAAAACTTAATATAAACATATGTCCTAAAGATCTTAACTTTTGAACTACAGGGTGCTACATTTTCAAGAAATAAACCTTTTTTTATGATAACTTTGATATGACCCTATATATTTCTGTGAAACGTAGTACGCGTACAACATATTTTTTTATTCTTGCCAGTGGTCGTGCGGGAATTGCACTGAATCATTTTAATTAAAAAAGTGATACGCCACTGCTTTTTCCCAAATAAAAAATAATTTTGAAACTATCTATCCTTTCTGAGCAAATCTGGTCTCATGATTTTTTTTCGTTTGACGTACGGTTTTCGCATAAAAATTAAATTCATTCATTTGCATATCGCTAGACCACTAAAACAATTTATTTATTTATTTACTAGAAACTTAATATTTTAGAGTACAACATGCAATGAGTAGTAATAATAAAGCGTAATAATATCAATAACCAACAATGTATAGTTTTATGTAGATTGGAGAGAACTGTCACGAAAATAAAATAATATTAAGACAACTGAATAGGAGGGACTTCATACCAGACACCATCAATACCAAGAATTCATAATATTCTTCAAGATGACTTTGAATTCAGTTGAGCTATCGAGGAGGCCATAGCTTATTGTATGTGAGTATTGATTATACAGTGCGCGTCAAAATTATGGAACAAATTCGATATTTCGCAAGCCATGTACTTTTGACAAAAATCCTGAAATAGGTCGATTTTTATTTTAAAATGCCGATTTTTTTATGTATATTCTGAAGAGGTTATGTCACTGGTTTTGACATGGTGACGTAATCGGTAATTTTTTTAATTGGAATAGATGTCTTGTGATACCTCATCTGAAAGGCCTTTCAATACTGCATTCAATGATAATAATTAATTAGATATTTTTTTACAGGGTGAACAAAAATTAATATTTTATTTCAATAAGAAAATAACTTTATATCCAACAAAATAGAACAGTTAAATAAGATGTTCGAAATGCCATCCACCAGTCTCTTGACAATAAGCAAATCTACGGACACATCCCTCTTGCACATTGCGAATAACTTCCGGAGTAATTCTGTTAATTTCGATCCCAATTCGATTTTTCAACTCTTGTAGGTTTTGCGGCCTATCTACATAGACCTTCGATTTCAAATAACCCCACAAGAAAAAATCCAGGGGCGTAAGATCTGGAGATCTTGGGGGCCACTCTATCGCTCCGCGTCTACCAATCCACCTCCTAGGAAAACAGTTATTCAAAAATTCGCGAACATCACGTGCATAGTGCGGGGGTGCACCATCTTGTTGCAACCAAATACTTTCATTTGGTGAGTTAGGATTGTTGGCGTTTGGAAAAATATCGGCAAGGCTAGGTATGAGTTCGTTTCTTAAAAAATCCAAGTAACGCTTCCCTGTGAGATTTCCTTCGAAAAAATACGGGCCAATAATCCTGTCGTTTATTATCCCTGCCCAAACATTGACTTTTTGAGGGTATTGAGTATGCCCGTCCATCATCCAGTGAGGATTATCCCTACTCCAATATCTGCAATACTGACGATTTACTGAACCATTTAGGCAAAACGTAGCCTCAGCGGTAAACAGAATTTGTTATAAAACGTGGATTGCGGTTACACAAATCCTGCATTATTTCACAGAACTCCACACGGCGATCGGGATCATCATCATTGAGTTGTTGATGTAGCTGTACTTTGTATGGATGGTACTTTTCTGCTTTTAGAATACGTAATACAGAACTTTGGGATATGTCAAGGTCTGCTGCAATTTGTCGTGAATTATTATGAGGATTATTCTCTACACCCAATAGAACATCAAGTTTCACGTTTTCTTCTATTTTAGGACGTCCAGCATTCGGAATATGTTTGACATGACCAGTTTCTCTAAATTTTTTCTCAATCTTACTGACTGTTGAACGACTGATAGGTCTATTTGGATACTTCGCATTGAACAAGTCGCATACCTCTTGCTGAGTTCTGGTTCTATCTCCGCATCCAATAAAAATAAAAAAATCTATGCATTGGGTTCCACTTAAAGTAGCCATAGTTCACTTTTAAAACCTTTTCACTTAGAATTTGTGAAGAATATTTGTTGATATTTCAACTGACATTTATTTGACACTAACTTGCCTATTATGGCATTAATTTGTGATCGTCTCTTGTTTCCATTTTAGACTAGGAAATAGCGAAACTATTAATATTTGGAAAGGATCCATTGGTGTAGTAGAGCACTGACTCACTAGTCTGCCAGGGCAGTCTAAGGGATTAGAGCCTTGGCTCAAAAAAGTAAAATTTTGCATTTTTTAACACGCTTTTATTATCTTTACTTGTAACTAAATAACTCACAATGTAATAAAATCTTGGAAGTAAATATTCACCCACCTAAAATTTGTCACACATATCAAGGACCGATGACAATACAATAATTTCATAATGTAATAATAATAAAAATATATTTTTCCAAACGCCAACAATCCTAACTCACCAAATGAAAGTATTTACGCACGTGATGTTCGCGAGTTTTTGAATAACTGTTTTCCTAGGAGGTGGATTGGTAGACGCGGACCGATAGAGTGGCCCCTAAGATCTCCAGATCTTACGCCCCTGGATTTTTTCTTGTGGGGTTATTTGAAATCGAAAGTCTATGTAGATAGGCCGCAAAATCTACAAGAGTTGAAAAATCGAATTAGGATCGAAATTAACAGAATTACTCCGGAAGTTATTCGCAATGTGCAAGAGGAATGTGTCCGTAGATTTGCTTATTGTCAAGAGACTGGTGGATGGCATTTCGAACATCTTATTTAACTGTTCTATTTTGTTGGATATAAAGTTATTCTCTTATTGAAATAAAATATTAATTTTTGTTCACCCTGTTAAAATATATCTAATTAATTATTATCATTGAATGCAGTATTGAAAGGCCTTTCAAATGAGGTATCACAAGACATCTATTCAAATTTAAAAAATTACCGATTACGTCACCATGTCAAAACCAATGAGTGACAACCTCTTTAGAATATACATAAAAAAATCGGCATTTTAAAATAAAAATCGACCTATTTTAGGATTTTTGACAAAAGTTTATGGCTTGCGAAATATCGAATTTGTTCCATAATTTTGACGCATAGTCTGCATATTCTATTGATTGGGGTATCACTTGTATTTATGTGAAAGGATACTTGTCGTAGTCGAATTCCTGGAGGCGGTACATAGAGAGATACTCTACTGAGTAGAAACATACTGTCTACCTGACTATTCAACAATTTACCCAAAACTATTAAGCTGATAAGGATTCTTCGGCGTTAAAGAGTTTCTAGGCCGAATTCTTCTCTAATAGAACCGACTGTATGATGTGAGTCCGGGAGAAATGTTGTGTTTTTTGTAATATAGATATTTCAGGAATTTATTTTGTGGTACTACGTTTCAAGAAACCTACCATCTTGTTAGCCTCCTTCGCGATGCTTTGAATGTGCCGAGTAAACTTCAAATAGCTTTGAAATATCACACCGAGATCACATATTTTATCGATTCTTTCAATAAATGTGTTTTGCATTGTGTAGATGAAATTATGTCGATTTATATTTTTACTATAAGTGATTATATTACATTTAGATTGCGAGTTTATTTTCCACGGACCATGTCGATTTATTATCTATCTCGTTTTGGAATTCTAAATAGTAATTAAGGTCTTCAATTTTTTTGTACATTTTGAAATCCTCTGCATACAGTAGACAGTTTGATGATACGACTTTTGGAAGATCATTGCTGAAAATTGTGAAAAGTAATGACTCCAAGATCGAGCCTTTTGGTACACCTGAGCCTGCCAAAAATGACTCAGATTCCTCACCTTTGTAGATAACACGTTGAGTTCTTTTTTCCAGATATGATACAAAAAATTGTAATAAGTGATTATTCAATCCGTAGAATTTCAGTAAATTTCAATAAAAATTTATTGAAGAGAATAATTTTTAGCCGGTAGAATTAAAAATTAAAGTACCTAATTTAAATACATTTTGGAATGCTAACAGAAAATTACCCTAAACGTACAAAGAAATGAATTGAATCAGATGTTCAAAATGTGAACCTCCCGCAAATATGCACCCCTCTGCTCTTTTTCTCATGGATTCACGTACTTTTTGGAAAAGGCTGGGTTTCTAATAGTTCCTCCATTAATAATGAAAGAGAAGGTCCTGTTTTTCCCAATGAAGTTATTAATAGGTGTCCTGCAATCATATTTGCAGATATAATTTATTTATATAACTAGAATTGCATCAAATGAAAAAATTTAAATTTTCATTTAAAACTACAATTTTAATTCCGCGCGACCTATCCAGCGATTATTGTAATTTTGGTATGAATATTCGCGCGCCAGAGCACTGAAGTACGCTGACTAAAATGGGAACATCTTCCATCAAAGTTGAAAATTCTTCTTCGAGAAACTGCCGGTAATTATGCCCATTCAACCTCGCATGAAGAAAATAGGGCCTAATTAAATAATCACCGCCTATTCCAGCCCACACGTTAACGGAAAATTGCTGCTCTTGGTGACGGGATTCCAAGATTGCATGTGGGTTTTCTTCAGTCCAAAACTGATTATTGTGAAAAATTTGGATGGCGTTTCTGGAAAAATTGGTTTCATCGGTGAATAAAATTTCAGTATCAAATAATGGATTTTCATACACTTTTTGAAGTAACCATTGGCAAAAGTTCATCCGTAATGGAAAGTCGCGAGGAAGTAGCACCTGAACCCGTTGGATATGGTATAATAAAAAGTTATGGATAATTTTACAAACAAGAATATGTGAGATATTCAAATTTTTCTCAATGTTTCGTGTACTTAGTCCGGGATCTTCCTCAATTGAACTCAAAACTGCTACCTCAATTTCTGGTGTTCTTACAGTACGTTGAACTCCTTTTAGATGATTGTCTGGTTTGAAACTTTCCTTTTCGCACAACCTTCTATGAATGTTTGAAAATGTTCGTGCACCAGGAATATTTCTATTTGGAAAGCGGTTTTCATACAACCGCCTGACTTCCAGTGAGTTACTATCAGCATACCCATACATTTAATGCATATTTGCAAACTCAGAATTCGTAACATGGACCATGTTTTTTTAATTGTTAGTTTTGGTGACTTTAATACATGACAACTAGACTAGGTAGACAACTGTCAAAACTGTTTATGTTTACAAAACAAAATGTGCTTCTTACCTTCTAGATACGTTTTTAATCCTTAATGCCGAATTTCATAAATACGTGTAAATGAATGAATTTTATTTTTTTATGCGAAAACCGTACGCCAAACAAAAAAAATCATGAGACCTAATTTGCTCAGAAAGGAATCAGGATTTCAAAAATAATCTTCACTTTCAGAAAAAGCAGTGGTGTACCACTTCTCTCTTTGAAATGATTCAGTGCAAATTCCTCACGAACGCCACTGGCAAGATTAAAAAATTATGTTGTACAGCAGAAAATGCCTTTTGATGCATGATAGATGCGTACTACGTTACACAAAAATATCTAGGGTCATACCAAAGTTATAAAAAAAATATCTTAAAACTTTAGCACCCCTTAGGACATACAGTGCTTCTCAAAAGTTTGCTCCCCCCCCTCTTATTTTTGGAACGATTATACATAAACAAGTGAAATTTGGAAACTGAATATTAAAGGTTGTAAACTAGTGATGATAGATGACGAAATCCTCAAAGATGACGTCACAAGGCCATTGTGACCAATAATTTTAAATGGAACCCTACGGCAAGCGACACCTCTTTTGAAAGGTATCGAAAAAACCTATTCAATGATACTAATTTTGTTTGTGTTTATGGCAGTTTTGGCAAGTCGCTTTTGAAAAACGCAAAGCTGTGATGAATTAAATCAGTTGATACTAAAATTTCAAATTCAAGCTCCGCCTCTGGATAGTTGTCAAATAAGCTGAAGTTTTTGTTAGTCTCCCTAATTCGACGTTTTTGTAATTGTCCAAGATTTTGTACATTTAATAATTTGTGTATTCTTGATCGAACGTTTAACTGTTTTAGCAGCTTTTGGTACTTTTAATATTTTTGTACATTTTAATAATTTGTTAAACTGTTGTGAGCCGAACGTTTGAGTGCTTCAAGAAGCGAAATGGTACGTGCTTTAGGTGATAAAGTAGCAGCGATCCTAATTCTTGATGAAACTGGACAAAATATTCATGCAGCAAAACGCATTTTTAATGAGAGGTTTCCCGATTGCCCCGTTTCGAGGACTCATTTAAATGAGTCCTTATGAAGAAGCTCCCTTAAGGGAGCTTCTTCGCAAGTTTGAAACAACGGGTAGTATTAATGATGCGAAACGATCTGGCAGACCACAAATTTCTGATGAGAAAAAAATTGATATACTGGCAGAAGTCATAGTTGATCCGGCGAGTAGTTTGCGTCAACACATGTTCACCTCCTACGAGAGATGAAGATGGGTTGCGGAAACTTAGGTGGCTACCTCCAAGTGGTATCGCTGGATAACGGGGTTGACAAGGAAAATCCAGTGGGAATGACCAGAAATGGTCAAAACCTGCGGATCTCTAAGTCAATCTCAAACCAAATGCCACCACAACATGGCTTAATCCAAGGCGTCAAGCGACCCGTGCCGAGGGATGGATGATACCTGAGCCAGTCAGGTATAAAAACGGAGCCTCTGGGATACATGGCGACCTCCCAGAGTAATCTGCCTTACACCTGCGCAGGGGGCACCGCAGGTGTGGACGACCCTTTCCCCTACACAAAAAACCCCTGGGGAACTTCCAGTTGAAGAAGACCCAACACCGATAGCGGGTATGGAAGTCGAGGAGATTCCAGTTGAATCACACTCGGCACCAGAAACCGTAAACCCAACCGAGGAGGGATCAGCAGATGGTCGAACACCTACTGAGAAACTCCCGGAAACAGAGTGGATTCCAAAGCCATTTGGTAAAATGGAAACCAAAAAGATTCTTCAGCTCATCAAAACCCAGGACATGGGATAGATACTGAAGAATGGCTTGTCATCAAGAGACAAGAGGAGGCCTCGGGTCTAACTCTTGTCTTTCAATCTTCGACTGTGACGCCCTAAGTGGTGGGCGACACAGAATCTTGAGAGATCGGCCCGGAAACGGCATGAGCCCAGAACCTTATCAACGGGCTTCTAGACCTAGTTAGAGGCACAAACCTGTTTGAATGAGGAACCACTGACGACAGAGTGATACAATAGACCCCAGCTGGTCGCAGTGTCAAGGGAAGCTAAGTGCCAACCCTGTCTCTGGCTCGTCAGCCTTAAACCAACCAACCAACCAACCAACCATAGTTAATCCTACTTCTTCAACAACTCACGTTGCATCTACCTGTGAGGTCAGTCGAAGTACAGCACACAGGGTGTTGAAAAAAAAACAAATTTCATCCATACAAATTAAAAATGGTTCATCAACTCTCAGACGACGACCCAGACCGAAGACTAGAATTTTGTGAAAATATGGAAACTAAAATTAACCAAGAGCCAGACTATGTCAAAACAATTTGTTTTAGTGACGAAAGTACTTTCTATCTAAATGGAAATGTAAATACACAGAATGTGAGGTATTGGAGTGACGCAAATCCTCACTTGTTTCGTGAAACACATTCTCAATTTCCCGAGAAGGTGAATGTTTGGACAGGTATCCTGTGAAACCACATCGTTGGGCCTCTTTTTTTAAATACTAATTTAACTGGTGAGGTTTATCTGGAGCAAAACGCAATAGAACCGTTAATCCTTGAAATTTTGGAAGATAATCCAGATGAATTCGGCAATTTGGAAATAACATTCCAACAGGATTGTGCTCCTCCACACTATCACGGTGCAGCAAGACGATATTTGGATGAGGAGTATCGTGGTAGATGGATTGGACGACGAGGTTCAACGGAATGGCCAGCTCGATCACCGGACCTCACACCTTTGGATTTTTTTCTGTGAGGGTACCCTAAATCGAAAGTTCACGCCACTGAACCCGACAATATTGATGTTTTAAAACAACGTATTGTTGCAGAATGTGAAGCTGTTTCCGCAGACACATTTGCAAAAGTACGAGAAGAGTTTAAAAATAGGATATTTCACTGCCAGGAAGTAAATGGAGGTCACTTCGAGCAATTTCTTTAAGTAGATACTGATTCTTAAATCTGTAATGAATATCATACTGGATGGAATTTAAATTTTAATGTTTACTAATAAGCCATTAAAACTGCCATAAACACAAACAAAACTAGTATCATTGAATAGGCTTTTTCGAGACCTTCTAAAAGAGGTGTCGCTTGCCGTAGGGTTCCATTTAAAATTATTGGTCACACTTGTGACGTCATCTTTGACGATTTCGTCATCTATCATCACTAGTAGGGAAGTTTACAACCTTTAATATTTAGTTTCCAAATTTCACTTGTTTATGTATAATCGTTCCAAAAATAAGAGGGGGGGAGGGGACTTTTGAGAAGCACTGTATGTTCATATGAAATTTTTTTCTCAAAATCATAAGAAACACCCTGCATAAACTTCAACATCTGGTTTTTCTGAGTCTTTTGTACAACATATTTTTTCGTTAATATATTTGACAAGCACTATTGTTATCGAGCTTCAGTTTTTAACCGACAAAACCAAAAAGGAGGAGGTTCTCTATTCGACCCGTATATTTTATGTTTTTTTCCATATTTTTTTATTTATGATCACGCATAACTTTTTACTGAGGCGTCCGATTCCGATAATTCTTTTTTCAGTGGATAGGGTGTACTTCGATTTTGGTCCCATTTGAATTTAAAAGATGAAATCCACCTCTAAGGGTAGCGAAATGAAGGATATTGATCACTCACCCTCTGAATTCTGGTCCTTTAACCGATTCTATCAGGCATAACTTTGTACTGGGTTCTTCGATTTGCATGATTCTTTTTTTAATAGATAGGGTATACCTTATATTTGGATTTCGAAAAGAATTAGCCACATTTACGGGTGGAAAAATAGGGGATAATTGATTTTTCACTAGTGAACATTAGCACACACATACGTAGTTGACAATGACAGATCGCTACTGACATTATTCTTGTTCCGTCAAAATCAGTACATTTTATGAGAGGATGGAATGATATACAAAGTAATGAAATAAACTAACCAGAACAACGAAAATAATTTATATTACAACAAATAATAAAAGTAGATAATCATATTATTTAACTGGTAATAGTTGAAGTGAGGTGGGTAAGTAAGTATTTTGGAAGTAATAAAAAAACAAGTAGGTAGTAATTGGAAGATTTTAGCCACAAAAAATTTAAAAATAAAAACTTTTTAACAAAAAATTTAACCGACGAAATACGGACCTGAAAAGTAAAAAATAAAAACTTTTTAACAAAAAGTTAAACCGACGAAAAAAAACAACTGAAAAGCAAAAAATAAAATAAACCTTTAAATGATAATTGAGCTCCTAAACTAATGTAAGTTACTGATTTTGAGTCGGCGCCCAACAAACAATTATCGAAGATCATTATCTACGAAAGAAGTCATCAAAACGCAGCCGTGCATCTCGCTGCCATCATTTTACGCTTTACCTAATTCAATTGCTAGTTTGTTTGGCGCCGACTCAAAATCAGTTACTTACATTAGTTTAGGAGCTCAATTATCATTTAGTCTAAAAAGATTTATTTTATTTTTTGCTTTTCAGTTAATTTTTTCGTCGGTTTAATTTTTTGTATATCGATTTTTTTTTATTTTACACTTTTTGTATTTTTATTGGTGTGAGGGTAAGTGAGAAAAAACTTAACTTGGTTAATTTTTTTTCAGTAAGTTAAAGTTTTATGGAAATTCATGTATTTTTTTTTTGGACGAATTATCAAGTTTGAAAAAAAGTGTTATAGAGTTTTCAGATTCATCCAACTATCGCTTGTTGAAATATTTTCACATAAAAATGTCCACACTATGTTCTGTAATGTAGATTTTGCATTGTATTTCCAACAAGAATTGTGACTTCCTTGAACATTTTATACGGCATTAATTGTTCAGAGAAGTCATAATTTTTGTTAGAAATACAATTAATTTTGTTTATATCAATCGAGGGCATTGAGAATATCCTCAAGTTTTATTCCCTGATACGTCACTGGTGTAAGGTAGTCGCTTCGTTCTATGGCTTTGTTGTGCAGGGAATCTTTAATTCCAAATCTCCCTTGATTGGAATCCGGTTCATTACACTTTATTATTTTCCTTGTTGGAATAAAGCTGATTTCGGCTTTCCGAGTGAGTTCGTTTTGTTGCTTCTCTTCTTTTTGACATTTTCTGATCATTCCACTAGATTTGTCTAGAATGTAATTGTCGTTAGTGGAAGTTAAAAAAAATTTGGAAACATTTTTTTGTATTTGTAGAAACTTAGAAACGCGTCATCTGCATTTGCTTGTTATTGTCCGAACAGTAGAAATAATAACGGATTATTGTTTGAAGCTTGTTTTTCGTGGAGGAATACTCATTCTTGACACTTTTTTTGGGATTATAACTTTTCACAATCTGAAAACAAAATTAAATGGATCAGTGAGTCTACACAAGTGTAGAAGGTCTAAGAAATTACTTTTCCCCGAAAAGTTACTGCTTGCACCAAATTATTTTTCACAAATTGAAAAATATACAATCAGTCAGTAACTTGTCGTATTCTAATTTTTGCCTATCACAAAAAATTATTGAATTTAAAGATACTTCTCTCAACGTTTCTGAAACTGTATCCGTTCCCGTTTTCAAAAAATCTTCTGAATGTTGATTAAAAATTTTCAGTTTTTTCGCTTTCTCTCGCAGTGATTGAACGTGGTCTTTTTTATATAGAGAAGTATCTTTAAATTCAATAATTTTTGTGATAGGCAAAAATTAGAATACGACAAGTTACTGACTAATTGAATATTTTTCAATTTGTAAAAAATAATTTGGTGCACGCAGTAACTTTTCGGGGCAAATAAATTTATTTGCCCTTCTACACTTGTATAGATTCACTGATCCATTTAATTTAGTTTTCAGATCGTGGAAGGTTATATATAATCCCAAAAAAAGTATCAAAAATAACGGACTATTTTGGAATGTGCATGATATTGTGACTTTTGTATCTTTTTTTCTATCTACCTAATATACCAACAGAGTTATTAGTAAGCTTCTGAAAAAGCTATTGTAAGCGAAATACGGGTCGATGTTTTGCAAGCATTTTTTCAAAGATTAAACACAAAGAGAATAACTTCCCGCCAGATGACAGTATACAGAACTAATTCGTGTATATGTGAAATGAAAGTTCTACGAAGAAATAATATTGTCATGTTTCTGATAGAGTCTATTTTGTTGACTGTCGATTTATCCGTTATCTAATTTATTTATTACCCCTATTTCGGCATCTATTTGGAGATTTGGAAATTATTAGTTTGTTAACTTCAAAATATCGGAGCCGCCCTTGTTACTGGTATTTTACGTAGTAAATCTCATTTACCAATAACGGATCGGTTGACCCTTGTGACCTTAAGCTCTCCAGAAATAACAAATTTTTTATGCGTTTAGATTCTGGAGCCAATATAACGTATTCATTCAGTTCCGGATATTTGCACGTCATTACCTCACTGAAAATAATCTCGTATAACTAAGGTACTAGGGCAGGTATCACACTAGACAATTTCAGAATTTTACCCCAGTAAATACAGAAGAAACGAGGTAATAAAGATGTACCGGTGATAAATCTGATCCTGATCACAAATCTGAAAGAATGTTCAGCTTGTGTCGCCTTCTAATAATATTTTTCGGCAAACATCGATATTTTCATCGCCCATGACGTACAGTGTATGTCACTCATATTGACTACAGGTATCTCCAACGATTTAAAAAAATTCGGAGTTCCTCAATAATTACGGGAGATATGGGGGGTGGGACACATAAAATCGGATTTCAAAACTGAAATTGTTTTGGGAAAAAGTTCACATTTGTGGAATATCAAGGGTATGATTTGTTGAAAATATAAACAGGATGTTCATAAAATCAGATGTAGTTCAATGTCCAGCGTGGCTTTAGCCGGGGAAGTAGTTGTTTTCTGTTAGACATTCACAAAAAATAACCTCATTTCAATCGTGGATTTTTCAATTCACAGAAAAATCTTTCTATCAATATTCAATTGAGAATGTTTCCCTTTTCAACATGAATACCCCACAAGAGGTTATCTTGACGATGGAAGATAGTGACTAAAGTTTATCTCTCAGTCGCAGATGATTCCACATCTGATTTTATGAACATCCTGTTTATATTTTCAACAAATCAATCTATCATACCCCATGACAGGTTTTAATGTCAGAAAACACTAATTTCAAAGTGTCTCTCCAAAAGAAATGATTCTAACTTTTTCCATCTTTGCAAAGTGAGATTGCTTCTTGAAAATGTGTTTCCATTTCTTCCGGTCTTCCTGATGATCGTGGAAGCGTGAAATAGATTTTCGTCGACAAAAATGTATTGAAGACCTAGTGAATGCGATGTCTCTCCTGCGTCAATGTTACGAATGATTTCTGGTGAGAACTCTCTTTTGGAAAACATTCTTCTTTGCCTCATTCATCTTTATGAGTTCTTAATTAAGACTGGAATAGAAAATCAAATAACTATCTGAATGAAAATGCAAATTTTCAATTTCAGATTTTTTCTTTTGAGTTAGGGCCTTTTCAGAATATCTATCAGATGTAGTTCAATGTCCAGCGTGGCTTTAGCCGGGGAAGTAGTTGTTTTCTGTTAGACATTCACAAAAAATAACCTCATTTCAATCGTGGATTTTTCAATTCACAGAAAAATCTTTCTATCAATATTCAATTGAGAATGTTTCCCTTTTCATCAAGGGTATGGTTTGATAGGAACTCACCTAGGAAATGCATGTGACCCAATAGTCTCAACTATCCCTGATATCACGCCTCTAGATTTTTATTCACGGGGAACGTCGAAAAATAGAGTCGATAAATACGGACAGGCCTCTAGAGAGGAAAACGGGGCCCGGGTGGAGAATCTTCCCCTTCTCCCCCCACTCTCCACGGGCCTGAACACGGAAGATCTCAAAGTAAGAATAATTAAAGCGTTCCAAAAATATACAGGGTGTTTCTTAATAACATGCTAATATTCAAAGAGGTTATTTTTGGATTCATTTTGGGAAAAAAACTTCATATGAACATTTGTCCTAAAGGTCCGAACTTTTGAACTACAGGGTGCTACAGTTTTGAGAAATAATTATTTTTTTATGATAACTTTGGTATGACACTAGATATTTTTGTGAAACGTAGTGGGCATATTCTATGCATCAAAAGGTATTTTCTGCTGTACACCATAATTTTTTATTCTTGCCAGTGGCGTTCGTGCGGGACTTGCACTGAATCATTTTAAAGAGAAAAGTGATACGCCACTGCTTTTTCCCAAAGTTAAATTATTTTTAAAATCCTTATTCCTTTCTGAGCAAATCTGGACTTCTCATTTTTTTGTTTGATGTACGGTTTTCGCATAAAAAAATTAAATTCATTCATTTGCACTTTGTTATGAAATTGGGTATTATCAAGGATTAAAAACGTATCTAGTAGGTGAGAAGCAGATTTTGTTTTGTAAACAGTTTTGACAGTTGCCTACCTAGTCCAGTTGTCACGTATTTGAGTCATCGAAATTAAGAATATTATTAAAAAAACATGGTTAATTTTACGAATTTTGAGTTTGCAGATATGCATTGCATATATGGGCTTGCTGTTGGTAACGCACTGAAAGCCAGGTGGTTGTATGAACACCGTTTTCCAGATAGAAATATTCCGGATGCACGAAAATTCTCAAACATTCATAGGTTGTGCGAAAAGGGAAGTTTTGAACCAGACAATAATCTAAAAGGAGTACAACGAACTGTAAGAACACCAGAAATGTAGGTAGCGATTTTGAATTGAGGAAGATGCCGTATTAAGTACACGAAAAATTGGGAACAATTTGAATGACTTTTTATTATATCCCAACCATATCCAACGGGTTCAGGCCCAACTCCCTCGCAACTTTCCATTACTGATGAACTTTTGCCAATGGTTTCTCGCAAAAGTGTATGAAAATCCATTATTTGATACTGAAATTTTATTCACCGATGAAGCCAATTTTTCCAGAAATGCCATCCAAAACTTTTACAATAATCAGTTTTGGGCTGAAGAAAACCCACATGCAATCTAGAAATCCCGTCACCAGGTTTTCCGTAATTATTTTCTTCATGCGAGGGGGAATGGGCATAATTACCGGCAGTTTCTCAAAGGAAAATTGCCAGCTTTGATGGAAGATGTTCCCATTTTAGTAACAAATCGACTGTGGTTTGTGCACGACGCACAGTGGTTCCGAAAGTCAATCTGAGGGGACAAAATTATTTCTCCGAATATTTGTGCAAATATATGGCAGTATCGTCTTGAATCTGTATCAGAATCATAACGATATTATGTATTCTCAAAATCGATCCACAGGATGTTTTTTTATACTGCACATCCTTGTATTATAGCAATTTCAAATGGACATGTAACTATTCTTATGGAAATTGGCAACCAGTCAGATTTGATGAATGTTCAGTTGAAATTATTTTTGGGGAAAAATTTGTATATTACGCTAAAGTTGTATGTATACAAGAATGCAGCACGAAGTCTCATTTGAAAAAAAACGAAATCTGACATTTTTCTGTCAGAAAACAACTTTTATATATACTCGTGCACTTGTGATTATATATAAATATATATATATATATAATAATAAATAATAATAATATAATAATAAACGTCTTTATTGTCAATAGAAAAAAAGAAAACATTACAATTTAATGAAACTGATGGCGAAGTCTAGCTTAAAGCTATTCTACTTAACCACCAGAGGGCAATTGCCCAAGAGAAGGAAAAATTATATATAAGGAAAAAAAAAAGAAAAAAAAAAAAAAACAATAACACGACAGTAGAGTCACATGTAAATATTTTGGTGATGTTGGAAATGTTGGCTGGATCCACAATATTGGTGATTATAGAAGGAATACGATTTTTGTAGAAATGAACGAGTGCACCTAGTATAATAAATATTACAATATGGAATAAGTTGAGAATACCACTTTCTAAATAAATAAAGGAAGTTACAAGGCTGGCCGAGACATTTTTCGCTGTGTTTCAAATAGTTGATATTTAAATTTATACTTAAATTTATTAATATTGTATATTTTGAATTCATTAGGTAAATGATTGTACATCTGAATAGCATTAAATACAAATGACTTTTGGAACATTGCAGTTCTGTGCTGGGGCATGGTCAGGGTGGATCTATTCCTGACATTTTTTGAGTGTATTTTGGATCTAGGAATGAATTTACGTACTAGAGCAGGTGAGTTAGGATCATTGAGAAATTTATGTGTGAAAGTACCTAGATGGAGTTGCCTCCTGTTTTCCATGTTGAGCCAGTTACATTCTTGAAATTTTTGAGGAATATGATCATATTTTCTGATTCCATAAATTAGTCTACAACAGCTGTTTTGCACTTTCTGAATCTTGTCCTTATCTACCCTTGTTAAACAAGGTCCATAGATGAAATCACAATAGTTGAAGTGACTCAGAACCAATGACTCGCATAATGTTCGTTTCATTTTAACGCTGAGAAAATGGCGAGCACTATAAATGAGTTTCAAGGATGCAAATGCTTTACTTATAATACTCCTGACATGAAGAGAGAAGCGCATCTCAACATCTAACACTAAGCCAAGATTCCTGGCTGAATCGCACATTTCTAATGGTGAATTGTCAATATGGATTGTCATATTGTCTCTTAATAAGTTTCTATTGTTTTAAAACAGTATCTTCGATTTTAATTGAGTTTCAAGTTGTGCTGATCAGAGGAAGTCTTGATATTGTTCAATTCATTATTTATGATGTCTTCGACATTTACCCAATCCTCAGTACTAAAGCTGAGATACATTTGTGTATCATCTGCAAATGCTTGTACCTTACATTGTTCTATATTATTCAAAATATCAGCAGTGTATATAATAAAAAGCAAGGGGCCTAATATGGACCCTTGCGGGACACCTGAAAGTATATCCAGTTTGGATGAATATAATCCATTTACTGATATTACTTGAGAACGCCTCAAAAAGTAATTCCATATCAGAAACACCGATGAATCATCAAAGCCATAAAATCTCAATTTTGCGCAAAGCAACTCATGATTAATGGTATCAAATGCCTTAGAAAAATCAAGTAGTACCAAAACACTAGATAAACCTTCATCATAAGCAGTTAATCAATCATCGGTTACAGTCGCCAGAGATATTTCAGTATTTCTACCTGGTCTAAAACCGCACTGGCAATCAGGAAGTAAGTCTTTTGCAGTGAAATGTTCATATATTTGTGAATACAAATTTTTTTCGAAAATATTGGATAAAGTAGGAAGTAAACTAATGATTCTGAGATCTGTAAAATCGTTGGGATGACTTTTTTTAGGGATAGGTATACCAACAGAACTTTTCCATAAAACTGGAAAGTATGATTTTTCAATGCAACAATTTATTATGTGTGTTATATATTTGTCTATGAATGGGCTGCAATATTTTAACATTTCAGCATTTATATTATCTACTCCAAAGGCATTCGTTTTAATACTATGTAAAGCTTTATTGGCTTCTTCAACAGTTATTAATCTGAATGAAAATTGCAAAGGAGGGTTATGAACTGACCTAATATAATATATATATATATATATATATATATATATATATATATATATATATATATATATATATATATAAGTCTTGTATTAAATGAAGAATTGATATATTTATAATTCATCGAAGTTATTGAAAATAGTTTTGCTCAAGACGAACAACCAATAGATCATTCAAATTACATTCGCCTACATTATTTTTCCGAAAAATAACATAGCAAGGAGCCTGTAGGGTACTTGGGCCCATATGATAAAGGAAGTATAAAACCGATAGGGGTGACAGCTCGCCGCTTTATTCTTCCTTTGGCTTTATTACCGGCCTAATAAATACGAAATTCCCACAATATGTAGATATATATGACTTTTGTGCTGATTGCTAGCTTATTCTTCATAAAATTAATTCATATGGTTGTGAAAAGCATTCGAAAAACAGAGATGGCAGTAGGTAAATGAGCGCTTTTCCACTCTTAGACAAAAAGAGAGAGAGTCACTGATTCTCATAATTACACAACTGATGTTTGTTTAGATTAGTTTCTAGTTGATAGGAATCAACTTGTCCCCAAAAAAATGGAAAAAAGTAATGATTTCATAGTAAAGCCGAAATTGTTACTACAAAATAACTTCAACTTTTTATTATTTAGAGTAATTTACAGCCTTTCTTATGTTATAAAATCCTGAAATAGTGTTTTTGAAAAAAAATTTGGATTTGTAGACACACTCCTTGGTAATTCGCCAATGAAAATTACATTTGTTATTTCAAATTTATATAATACATTTAGTTATACTTGTTTCTCAAGTATGTAGGAAGTTATTTCATTTGTTTATATCTTATACAGTGCTTCTCAAAAGTCCCCTCCCCCCTCTTATTTTTGGAACGATTATGCATAAACAAGTGAAATTTGGAAACTGAATATTGAAGGTTGTAAACTTCCCTACTAGTGATGATAGATGACGAAATCGTCAAAGATGACGTCACAAGGCCATTGTGACCAATAATTTCAAATGGAACCCTACGGCAAGCGACATCTCTTTTAGAAGGTATCAAAAAAACCTATTCAATGATACTAATTTTGTTTGTGTTTATGGCAGTTTTAATGGCTCATTAGTAAACATTAAAATTTAAATTCCATTCAGTATGATATTAATTACAGATTTGAGAATCAGTATCTACTTGAATGAATTGCTCGAAAGGACCTCCATTTACTTCCTGACAGTGAAATATCCTATTTTTAAACTCTTCTCGTACTTTTGCAAATGTGTCTCACATTCTGCAACAATACGTTGTTTTAAAACGTCAATATTGTCAGGTTCAGTGGCCTAAACCTTCGATTTAAGAAAAAAATCCAAAGGTGTGAGGTCCGGTGATCGAGCTGGCCATTCCGTTGAACCTCGTTGTCTAATCCATCTACCACGATACTCCTCATCCAAATACCGTCTTACTGAACCGTAATACTGTGGAGGAGCACCATCCTGTTGGAATGTTATTTTCAAATTGCCGAATTCATCTGGATTATCTTCCAAAATTTCAAGGCTTAACGGTTCTATTGTGTTTTGCAACAGCTCCAGATAAACCTCACCAGTTAAATTACTATTGAAAAAAAGAGGCTCAATGATGTGGTTTCTCAGGATACCTGCCCAAGCATTCACCTTCTGGGGAAATTGGGTATGTGTTTCACGAAACAGGTGAGGATTTGCGCCACTCCAATACCTCACATTCTGTGTATTTACATTTCCATTTAGATATAAAGTACTTTCGTCACTAAAACAAATTGTTTTGACATAATCTGGCTATTGGTTAATTTTAGTTTCCATATTTTCACAAAATTCTAGTCTTCGGTCTGGGTCGTCGTCTGAGTTGATGAATCATTTTTAATTTGTAAGGATGAAATTTGTTTTTTTTTCAACACCCTGTGTACTGTACTTCGACTGACTTCACAGGTAGATGCAACGTGAGTTGTTGAAGAAGTAGGATTAACTATTGCTTCTGCCAGTATATAAATTTTTTTCTCATCAGAAATTTGTGGTCTGCCAGATCGTTTCGCATCATTAATACTACCCGTTGTTTCAAACTTACGAAGAAGCTCCCTTAAATAAGTCCTCGAAACGGGGCGATCGGGAAACCTCTCATTGAAAATGCGTTCTGCTGCATGAATATTTTCTCCAGTTTCACCAAGAATTAGGATCGTTGCAACTTTATCACCTAAAGCACGTACCATTTCGCTTCTTGAAGCACTTGAACGGTCGGCTCACAACAGTTCAACAAATTATTAAAATGTACAAAAATATTAAAAATACCAAAAGCTGCTAAAACAGTTAAACGTTCGATCAACAATACACAAATTATTAAATGTACAAAAACTTGGACAATTACAAAAACGTCGATTTGGGGAGACCAACAAAAACGTCAGCTTATTTGACAACTATCCAGAGGCGGAGCTTGAATTTGGAATTTTAGTATCAACTGATTTAATTCATCACAGCTTTGCGTTTTTTAAAGGCGAGTTGCCAAGACTGTCATAAACACAAACAAAATTAGTATCATTGAATAGGTTTTTTCGATACCTTTTGAAAGAGGTGTCACTTGCCGTAGGGTTCCATTTAAAATTATTGGTCACAATGGCCTTGTGACGTCATCTTCGACGATTTCGTCATCTATCATCACTAGTAGGGAAGTTTACAACCTTTAATATTCAGTTTCCAAATTCCACTTGTTTATGTATAATCGTTCCAAAAATAAGAGGGGGGAGGGGACTTTTGAGAAGCACTGTATATCTTCAATACAATCAATGGTATAATAAATAAGTTATATTTTCCTAATTCCATTACACCTTTTTATTTGGTTTTTGCACGCCCCTGCCCAGAGGACTAGGTAAACAATCCCCCCGATCCCCTTTTCAGATACTCTATAGAGAGAGATGGATATTATGGTTGTCTTTGTTTTTGAATAGCAAGGGCCCCTTGATTTATTATTACTCTGAGGGTATAACAGTTGGGACATTTGCCTTGAATTTCTACCGATAACAACGCGAGCGAAGCATAATTCTTAAAATATAATTTTTTATCTTGTTTTCAAAGAGAGCTAAATGACTATCCAAAATTTATTATAGCCCATGAGATAAGAAATCATTTATGATTATTGAGTATTAATGTTTCCTGCGCACTTTCGTTTTTTCACTTTTGTCCAGTCAGATTGAACATCGGAACCACTGTGCGACGGGGTGCCTGAGCACTTCAGTGTTCTGGCGCGTGAATATTTGAACCAAAATTACAATAATCGCTGGATAGGTCGCGGAGGACCACAGGCACGGCCACCTAGGTCCCCGGACCTCAATAGCTTAGATTATTTCCTGTGGGACCATCTTGAAACATTGGTTTACAGTTCATAAATCGCATCATAGTTTCTTGCGAAACTATTAGAAATGGTCCCGGCATTTTCCAAAGAGTACGTGAGTCCATGAGAAAAAGAGCAGAGGCATGCAAATTTGCAGGAGGTTCACATTTTGAACATCTGATTTGATTTATTTCTTTGTGCGTTCAGGGTTATTTTGCATTCCAAAATGTATTTAGATTACTTTAATGTTATAATTTGTAATCGTATCGTATCCGTAGATACCCCCCCTGGTTCACACCAAATATTATAAAACTCAGACGAAAGAGCGAGCCCACAAAAACATGAAAAAGTATAATACATCTCTTTATCGTGAACAATTTATCTCACTGAGAGCTGAAGTTAAACTACAAATAAATGAAGCCTATAAAAATTTCATCGTTGAAAGTGAAAACAATATACACGAAAATCCAAGTAATTTTTTGAATTTTATTCCGAATAAAAAATGCAATTCTAAGATTCCCGGCATTATGAAGGATGACAATAACACCTATTCCCAACCTCAAGAAATCGTTGATGCTTTTGCGAATTATTTCAAGAGCGTATACCGGGTGACAACTTATCAACCGATTTGAATGAAATTTTGTACATAGATATGAGACGCAAATTCGGATTGACAGACTTCCGGTTTCGCTACCAACTTCGATTTTACAAATGGAACAACCTGCATGTTTTATGTTTTCGGATTCTTCGGCTCAAATAACATACGACAGTGTAGCCAAATTTTTATTTTACAATTGAAAAAAAAATATTTCTCATTTTTTTTAGCACAGGAGGTCTTGATCAGGTGAAAATCTATACTATAAAAGATCAATAACAAATCCTACAGCAAGAATTGGAATTTTCTGAACGCATTTTTAACGCAAAAATCGTTTTTTTCTTCAAATGGTACCTACCGAGGGCCATATTGCCATTCGATAGAGAATTCAATTACCAATTCAACGATATACATTATGTACCACTTTCTTTTTGTTCAAAACTAAAAACGATCAATTATTGAATTTGTACAATATTTTATACGATGCCTACAAATTCCAATGAGTTATCCGAAGTTTTTTTGAAATGGAAAATAATAATCGTTATTCTCGAAACGAACAAATCGATATGATATTGATATACGGAGAATGTCAGAAGAACGCTGTCCTTGCAGTATGCTATACGCTGTTCGTTATCCGTTAAGACGGCATTCATCGAGGACCTATTTCAGGAGATTGGAAATTATGCTAAAGAAATAACGAGCTGATCAAAACCACATCCACTTCATCGTCAGTGAAGAAGCGGAAACTAATGTTTTAGCATATGTTCATGTTTCTCCATCTGCCTCAGTGCGAGAATTGGAAATAGAATGTGACATCAGCAGGGAAAGTGCCAGAAAAGTATTGAAAACACATAAATATCGCTCCTATCAATACAGTTTGCATCAGCATCTATATGGAAATGGCCCAGAACGGAGACTAACTCATTGTAATTGGCTTTTGCATCATAATTTGAATAATGGTTTTGTATCGAAGATATTGTTTACAGATGCATCTAGGTTTACGACTAATGGTATGTTCAATAGGAATAATACAAGGTATTGGGCTCAAAAAAATCCTAGATTGCTGAGAGAAGGTAATTTTCAAGAAATATTTGGATTCAATGTCTGGGTAGGAATCAGAGGGACAAGAATCATTGGACCAATTCTTTTCGACGGGCCTTTGACGGGCCAAAGATATCTACAATTCTTAGAGAACGATATTCAAAATAATATCAACGATTTACCTGAGAACAAGCTGACAAGCTCTAATTGGGGAGCCCAACTCAGGGTTCTCAAAACCTCAGCACTCGCCCTTTGTCACTCCGCCGGCGAGTATGCATGCCCGGTTTGGTATAGGTCAGCGCACGCAAAACAAGTTTATGTCGCCCTCAACGAGACAAGCAGAATCATCACCGGATGCTTGAAGCCAACACCCCTGAATAAGATCCACCACCTAGCTGGCATCGCTCCTCCTGCCAGCCGTAGGGAAGCAGCTGCACTCAAAGAACGATCCAAAGCAGCAGTATCTGAACGCCACCCCCTCTACGGTCTCCAACCAGCCCATCAGCGACTAAAATCAAGGCGAAGCTTCCTGAGATCGACAGAAGATTACGAGGAACCTAAAACCAGAGTGGACCATCGGGGGAAGACCTCAAACCAACATTGGATGAAGCCGAATGAAGAACTGGCACCAGGAGGCGGCGAAAACTGGGAAATCTGGAAGGCGCTAAACAGACTGCGGACGGACACGGCGAGATCGAGAGATACCCTGAATAAGTGGGGCTACCCTGTGGACTCCAATCTCTGCGACTGTGGAGAACTGCAAACCACGCAACATATGTACACTTGCCCGCTGTGCCCCGCTAGATGTACCATAGAAGACCTTATAACAGCAAAGCCGAACGCAATTGACGTCGCCCGCTTCTGGGCAAAAAATGTTTAGCTCTAGCATATTTTTTTTCTTTATATATATTAACTTACGATGCTTCTGACACGAATAAATAAATACCTGAGAACATCAGGGAAAATATTTTTTTTCAGCAGGATGGTGCAGGATCAAATAATGCTAATATTGTTCGGCAATATCTTGATTGGTGGTTGGTTGGTTGAAAGCTGACGAGCCAGAGACAGGGTTGGCACTTAGCTTCCCTTGACACTGCGACCAGCTGGGGTCTATTGTATCACTCTGTCGTCAGTGGTTTCTCATTCAAACAGGTTTGTGCCTTCAATTAGGTTTAGAAGCCTGTTGATAAGGTTCTTCGGATTCATGCCTGTTTCCGGGCTGATCTCTCCAAAGGTTCTGTGTCGCCTACTACTTAGGGCGTCACAGTCGAAGATGATATGAGAGGCTGTTTCCTCCTCTTCATCACATAGCCCACACTCCACGGTTTCCCTGCGTACTCCCATGGTGTTTAGGTGTTTTCTTAGGCCGCAGTGTCCAGTCAACAGACCTTTTATTATACGAGCCTTCGTTCTGTTCAGGTTCAGAAGGTCAGCCATCAGGGTCCGGTTTGGATGCCCTACCATGACTTTGCTGTGTATTTGCTCGACACTTTGATCCCAATATTGTTGGTGTCTTCTTTTTATCCACTCGTCGATCAGGGTCCTGCATTGGTTTTTGCTAATCCCATGTACAGGTTTTGGCCCTGTGAATAGCGTTTCAGATGCTTGCCTAGCTAGCTGGTCCGCTTTGACGTTGCCTTCAATGCCTCTATGACCTGGCACCCACATCAAGGTGACCTTGTTGTGTTTTGCCAGCTCGATAAGGTTCTGGAGGCAGTCCCAGACCAGTTTGGACTTTATCTGTATAGAGTTGAGTGCTTTGATAGCACTTTGACAGTCAGATAGAATGTAGATGTGTTTTTTCCTATAACCACTTTCTAGATTCTTCTGAATGCATACCATAATAGCATGTGTTTCAGCTTGGAATATCGTGGAGCATTTGCCAAGTGGTATTATGTAATCCCTTCTTGGCCTTACCCCATGTATTCCTGCTCCCGTTCCTTCAACTGTCTTTGAACCGTCTGTATACCAGACTATGTCCACAGTTGATTGTGATTCTATACTCGGGGCCCATCCAGATCCATCAATTCGTGTTTCGAATGGTTTTTCGAATGAGTATAGGGGTTGCATCTAGTCTGAAATCATTTCGAGTTCTTCGATGTTGATTACATGAGTGATTCTGGTATGCCCAGTTGTTCGGATTCTCCAGCTTTTTGTTTGTTTCAGTCTGTATGCACTCATCCTGGCCTCTCCAATGACATGTAAGTCAAGGGGTTCGAGGTTTAGGATGATTTCCATTGCAGCTGTTGGAGTGCTATTCATTGCACCCATGATACAGAGACAGGCAAGCCTCTGGATTTTGCCAAGGTTGGTTTTTGCCTGTCTTTGATTTGTTTTTGGCCACCATAAGAGTGAGCCATAAGTTATTCTTGGTCTTATTACCGCTGTGTAAAGCCAGTGCATGGCTTTCGGTTTCAGCCCCCAGGTTTTTCCATAAGCTCTCCTGCACATCATGAAGGTTATCTTGCTTTTATTGGTTACATGTTGAAGATGCGGGTTCCATGTTAGTTTCTTGTCAAGAATCAGCCCTAGATATTTCACCTGCTCCTACTACTTGTAATGTTTCACCGAATAGTCTGGGAGGTATGAGATCTCCCATGTTTCTTCTCCTGGTGAAGGGATTTAGTGTTGTTTTGTTCGGATTTGCCCTTAGGCTCTCTCTGTTACACCATTCCTCTACTGTCCCCAGTGCATTTTGCATTAGCTCTGAGGTTGTTCGAGTATTCTTCCCCTTGATGAGAATGACCAAGTCATCTGAATACCCTTGAGAGTAATACCCTTGGTTATTCAGAGAAATTAACATATCCACGGAGACCGATATCTTTTTTATTTGCAGCCACAATAAAAAGCTTTTGTAATTATTTCATGCTTGTGGGTATTGAAAATGGCAGCGTAAAGAGAAAAGTTGCGTAAATAAATTATGCGTTTTTCAGAAATGGCTGCAAATGTACGTGAACATGTTAAACTTTTTTCCGTTCACTTATCCAATTTTCAGAACTTTTGAATTTTTTTTAAACAAATTACAATGAAAAACTTAAACAAATGACAAAAAACAAGGTTTCCTAAATTTAACAAGGTTGCAAACTTAATGTATGTTGCAGAACATTATTACTATACTATCGGTTTGTCTAGTTTGTAGGCTCTTGGGATCTTGACGAAGAATAGAGTTCCTTCCCAAAATGTTCCTGTATCGTGTGTGGCCAAGAAAAAAAGTGAAAAAGAGAACCTTCAAAGAGAGCTGAGAAGAAAAAAAAGAGAGTTAAGAAGAGAAAAACGAGATATTATTCAACATACCGAAGATTATTCATACAGTGACTATAGGTGATACGGACACATTTTCACACCATCTCGTTTACTTTAGATTAAATAAAAGAAACTGTTTTTGTTAGTTTTATTTTCATGCACAAATGAGGTGTAACATTTCTCCAAAATAATTCATAACAATAATTCCCGATGACTCCACTAAGCTGTCCAGAAAATATTTTTTTTGCAAGCAAATTAGAACTTATTTTGTCTCCTTCAAAGTGAGTTTTCGCAAATGATATTGTCTTAAGATTTAAATACACCAATTCACTAGAATCTTGAAATGAATACCACTACACAAAAAAGTGTAAAATAATACCAATTGAAAATATAAAAAAAAAACTGCAAACACAAGTGTATAACCTCTGAGAAAACAGATATGCAATGTACGTATTTCTGGTTTGAATTTTCGCCACTGTGGCACTGGCATCTAATTTTGAATTCCCAATAGTTTGTTTTCATTAATGCACTAACATACCATTGATGTTTGAAAACTTTTGGAATTAATGTGAATTGATTGTCTATATCTACTGACCTATACAGTAAGGTCAGGGAGACGAGACAGAGAAACTGAACAGCCTGAAAATTCCTTAATACTCACCTGAATGGCGCCGAGGGATTGACACAATGTATAATCCTGGTCAGTATTTCGGCAATAGAAAGTTCACTGTCACCGAAAGGACCATGCCTACTGTGCAATTCATAGAGGATAATCCCGAAGGAATAAACATCACCTTTCTGGGTGACTTCTGGTTGATCTTTCGAGAGGAATAATTCTTGGAAGCGAAGAAGTTCGGGAGCTAGGTACAGAAAAGCTGAAAAAAAAAACAATTATGACTGGATAGAACAATGTATTGTTCAAGTAGTCCGTTATTTCTGAAGCAGGCAATTGTGCGCGATTTAAAATATATAGGACAACAAAAATCACTTGAAAACATGGATGGGTAAAATTGAGATTGCTTTGTTTCAAAAATAGTTTATCTGAAACTCCAAGTTTCTATATGAGCATGAGAATGGTGGAAAAAATGGTTAAAAGAATCAGAGAACATAATAAATTACGCTCCAAAAAAATATTTGTGTATGTGTGGATAACAATTATTATTAGACAGGAAACAGTTTGTATCTATGAGGGAAAAATACACTTCAGAGAAAACGGTTTTACATGAGGTTCATTTTGAGACCAGTACGTGTCGGACAGCAAGTTGATGTTCGTAAACTCGGCTGGTGACTCGCCTGTTAGTTTGTCCTATGTATGTCCTAGGAAATTCGGAGTATGGTATTTCATATAGTCCTTAGGACTCATTAGCTATTAGATGGAGAGCTGGCTACGTAAATTAAAAATGAAAAGATTTTTTTTTACCTACCTGACAAGTGTGTAGTTTCCCAGCAGGAGCCAGACCCGGGGCTGGAAACGGGGGCGGGCGGTCAAAGATTCTTCCAGAGCTCAGATAACTTCAAACACTTTATTAATCCAAACTAAGCCTGATAGCTAATATGGATGAACGCTCGCTTCCAAAGTACAAGGACCCGGGTTCAATCCAGAGCTGGTTACGCAAAAATTGCTTTTTTTCAATTTTCTATTACACTCAAATCAACCACAAAACTTCTACAAGTCACCAAAATATATTACCTCGGAACATTCACCCTCACAAACCCTCAAGCCACAAAACAACATTTTCACAGAGCAGGCTGCTGAAAATTTCTTTTAACCTATTTTTTTGACGTACTTTTCCTAGAAAATAGCTAAAATGTGTCCAACGAAAGTATTATGCGTAAATTTCAATTGTTCTATCATGATCAAATCAAATTACAGATCTTTCTTATGACCGAATCGCAGGAAGGGATATACAGGGCGAGTCAGAAGTACTTTGACAAACTTCAGGAGGTGATTCCTCACAATATTCTAATATGAATTGTCCAAATAAATATATGTCCTGAAACGCTTCGTTTCCAACATACAAGGTGTGAAAGTTTTATTTTTATTTTCGTTTTTTTTAAATAACTTTCGAAATACTGACCTTTGTTGAACTAAAATTGATATTGAGAGGTTTTTTGAGGTGTCGAATTCGAACCTGATGTTATTATTGCTCTTATTCGTCTTTTTCTTTTTTGAAGATCCTCAACTTTTTTAAGCGTACTCCTAGCACATTTTTCAGGAAAACAATCAATTCCTCTATCATATCTACGTGAAAAAGCTTCCCTTGTTACAAGTCGCTATAAGCAACCGTTTTCTAGATATTTGGACTTTAAAAATTTCAAGTCGTTTATTTGATAATCGATGCGTGTTGAAGTTATTACCATTATTCTGCATTTTTAACCGACGAAACCAAAAAGGAGGACCCGTATATTTTATGTTTTTCCATCATATTTTTTTATGTATGATCACGCATAACTTTTTACTTAGGCGTCCGATTCCGATAATTCTTTTTCCAGTGGATAAGGTGTATTTCGACTTAGGTCCCATTCGAATTTAAAAGATGAAATCCACCCCTAAGGGTAGCGAAATGAAGGATATTGATCACTCACCCTCTGAATTCTGGTCCGTTAACCGATTCTATCAGGCATAACTTTGTACTGGGTTCTTCGATTTGGATGATTCTTTTTTTAATAGATAGAGTATACCTTATATTGGGATTTCAAAAGGAATTAGCCACCCTTACGGGTGGAAGAATGGTGGATAATTGATTTTTCACTAGTGAACATTAGCACACACATACGTAGTTGACAATGACAGATCGCTACTGACATTATTCTTGTTTCGTCAAAATCAGTATATTTTATGAGAGGATAGAATGATATACACAGTAATGAAATAAACTAACCAGAACAACGAAAATAATGTATATTACAACAAATAGTAAAAGTAGATAATCATATTATTTAACTGGTAATAGTTGAAGTAAGGTGGGTAAGTAAGTATTCTGGAAGTAATCAAAAAACAAGTAGGTAGTAATTGGTAGATTTCAGCAACAAAAAATTGAAAAACAAAAAAATAAAAAAAAAATTAAACCGACGAAATACGGAACTGAAAAGTAAAAAATAAAAACTTTTTAACAAAAAATTAAACCAACGAAAAAATCAACTGAAAAGCAAAAAATAAAATAAACCTTCTTAGTCTA
The DNA here is from genome assembly GCA_018342105.1 of Gonioctena quinquepunctata. Classification (NCBI taxonomy): domain Eukaryota; kingdom Metazoa; phylum Arthropoda; class Insecta; order Coleoptera; family Chrysomelidae; genus Gonioctena; species Gonioctena quinquepunctata. The sequence goes on from JAFIRS010000167.1 coordinate 217,777, forward strand.
AATGATAATTGAGCTCCTAAACTAATGTAAGTAACTGATTTTGAGTCGGCGCCAAACAAACTAGCAATTGAATTAGGTGAGCGTAAATGATGGCAGGAGATGCACGGCTGCGTTTTGATGACTTCTTTCATAGATAATGATCTTCGATAATTGTTTGTTTGACGCCGATCAAAATGAATTTGACATATTAAGTGAGTTAGTTTTGTTAAATTACAATGCTTATGAAATGAATTTGACGTTTAAGTGAGTAGTTTTGGTAATTACATATTATGTGAGAGTTAAACGTTTTGTTAAAGTTTCTATAAGTTCTGAAACTCTAATTTTGAAATAATGGATTATTTAAACAATAATGGTCATGTAGCCGATGTGCATTTCTTTTATGGCCTTGCGGATGGAAATGCGCGCGAAGCAAGACGTATTTACCAGGAGCGATTTCCTATACGAGTATTGCCTTCAGCTCCAATATTTACCAGTCTCCACCGTCGTTTGGCAGAAACAGGTAGCTTTGAGAGGGCAGCTGATATTATTGAAAGACCACGAGCAGTCCGAACCCCAGAATTGGAAGAAGCTATTTTGAACGCTCTCGAGGAGAATCCAGAAACAAGTACAAGAATAATTGCTGAAGCTCTCAATTCTACTCATTAATTATCCACGATCAACGATTTTATCCATACCATATTCAAAGGGTACAAGCTCTTTTGCCACGAGACTTTCCCCAACGCATTACTATGTGTCAGTGGTTTTTGAGAAAATTGGCTGGAAATCCTCAATTTTTAAGATATGTACTCTTCACGGACGAGGCAAACTTCTCCCGAAATGCTATCACAAACTTTCATAACAACCATGTTTTGGCTCTGGAAAATCCGCACGCAGTTAGTGAAAGACATTATCAGTATCAATTTTCTGTAAATGTTTGGGCGGCAATAACTGATAATTACTTGAAAGGTCTTTTTTTCTTACGTTCGGGCTGAATGGCGTAACTTACAGAGACTTTTTAGAAGATGAATTGCCGGGACTACTCCAGAATGTACCATTCGAAATTCGTATCCGCACGTGGTTCATGGCATGATGGGGCTTTGGCCCATTTCAGCGTTGTAGCCAGGGAATTCCTTAATACTGCCTATCCAAATCGATGGATCGGTAACGGTGTAGAAGAACCTAACCAGGCGTGGGCACGAAGATCCCCAGATCTAAACCTGCTAGATTTCTATTTTTGGGGACATTTGAAGTCACTAGTTCATAAAACTCCAGTAGCGAACGAGGAAGATCTAAGAAACCGAATAGTAGACGCCTGTGAAACAATAAGAAACACACCAATAATTTTTGAGCGGCTACGAGATTCAATGACTAGAAGACTGAATGCCTGTATCTTCGCTGAAGGTGGACACTTTGAACAATTTATTTGAATACAATAATGGTAATTACCTCAACACGCATCGATTATCAAATGATCGACTTTTCAAGTCCAAATATCTAGAAAACGGTTGCTTATAGCGACTTGTAACAAGGGTAGCTTGTTAACGTAGATATGATAGAAGAATTGATTTTTTCACTGTAAAATGTGCTAGACGAGTAAGAGCAATAATAACATCAGGTTCGACACCTTAAAAAACCTCTCAATACCAATTTTCGTTTAATTAATTAATGTCAGTATTTCTGAAGTTATTTAAAAAAAACTAAAATAAAAATAAAAGTTCAACACCTTGTATCTTGGAAACGAAGCGTTTCCGGATATATATTTATTGGGAGAATTCATATAAGAATATTGTGAGGAATCAGCTCCTGGAGTTTGTCAAAGTACTTCTGACTCACCATGTATTGCGTTATTGGACTTAATAATTTATTTTTACGTAGGGTATCGCGAAACATCGCGAGGCGACCTCCTACTCCCTCTTCACGGGGGCGTTCGGGGGTATTCCCCAATTTATCCTTGAAATTCAGAATGAAATGCATTGTAAATAATAAAATACGAGATGTACCATACTTAATAACGACCAAGGTTCTACCGTATGAATTACGGGCAGCTAGAGCCCAAAGACCTGGAAAAGGAATCATCAAGCGTCATCATCGACTTCGTCAGAAGCGCGGGAGTTGAAGGTGAACTCTAATTTAATTAGGATCGAGCCAAAATAGATTTGAGAAGGTCGTGGAAGGGGCGGTTATCGCCCAACTCGGAAAAAACCTAACCTAACTATACTTAATAGATAATGAATATATTTTGATGAATTTGATCAAATGCGTTGTTTTAATCAAAATAACATCTTTGAGTGCAGCTCTGAGAACTTGTGTAGTTATAGTTTTTAACTATAGAAATTGCGTGAAATAATTGCCAGAAGTCTAGGTCGGTAAAGTTGTGAAAAGTTGTTCAAATATTGATGACAAGATTCGGATGCTTGTTATTTTCATCAAACCATTCAAATTCGTACATGGCTTGTTGATTGATCTATCCAGCCACAATCAGTAGGTTCGAAATCCGTTGTAACAATGTGCATTTGTCCAGACATTTGCGATGTATCTCACCCTTTCAAATTGATGCCGAATTGCAACTCGAATTGAGTTCTATTGACAGATTGTTGGTACGAAGTTCCTTATCGCGCGTTGCGAAAGGGGGCTAGACGGAATAAATTAAGACCAAAAGTTGTAACGACACTTTTTGCTGTAGTTATAAGCCGTGCGGCGTGCGCGTGTTTCTCTGTCTGTCTCTCTCTCTCTCATAGAAAGCAAGCCAGTTATTTTCGTTTCGTCTTTCTATTTCGCATTGAACAGTGTGGTGTCGCGACGATTATTTTTGTTGAGTGTATACAGGTTTTTTGTACATGATAAATAATAAAAAATAATAATAATAATGAATCCTGACAAGTTCCGGATATTGCTGATGGAGTTAGGTAAGTAGAGATTTCATACAGACAATAATAAATGCTTATGTATTTTTAGCAAGTACGCATTATAACCTCTCTTTACTATTGTGCTAACCAAGTCATACGCGTTATAATCTCTCCATTATTGTGTGTTTAGCAAGTGTACGCGTCATAACTTTAATAAATTTAAAAGCAAATTATATTTTAATATTACAATATCAATGCGTATGTACTAAAATTGGGCCTACTGATTAAGTTTATATTACATTATATTTGTTAATAATAAGAAAAAAATTATTATAACTTAAAAAAAAAAATTATTTACAATTCCTTCACTAATTAATCGAAAGGAACTTCGTTCCATCCGGGTGTCCCTTGACACCTCTCAACTTTTTTTTTGATGTGATTCCTTATTGGTGGCTCGTATATACTTCTGATACTTGAAAATTTACAATGCATTTAATTCTGTATTTCAAGGATAAAATGGGAAAGCCCCCGTACGCCCCCGATAAGGGCAATAAGAGGTTGCCCCGCGATGTTTTGCGATACCCTATGTGAAAATAAATTGTTTCAAGTCGAATAATGTTATACAGGGTGTTTCATAATTAAATGCTGATCCTAAAGGGCGATAATCCTTAAATGATTTTAAGAAAAATTCTTCATATGAACATAGGTCCGCAACCGCTTTATTTCTGAGATACAGGATGTTGAAATTCAACAAAAAAAACAGTTCTGCCCCAATATCTCTGAAACCGCTTTGGCTTTTTTTACAATTCTGGTACATGCAAAGTACGCATGAAAATACATTTTTCCCATGATAAAGGATTTCTTAATTTTCATCAGTGGCATCCCTGTTAACATGCCCTGTCATATTTTTGATCAAAATAATGATACGCCACTGTCTTTTTCCAAATAAATATTATTTTTGTTATTGTCGTCTATCTTCTCATGAAAATGGTCTCCTGACTTTTTTTCGTCCGTCGGAGAAGATAGAGGACAATTACAAAAATGATATTTATTTGGGAAAAAGACAGTGGACAGTGGATATTTATTTGGAAAAAAAACAGTGGCGTAGTTTTGATAAAAAATATGGCAGGGCATGTTAACAGGGACACCACTGATGGAAATTAAGAAATCCTTCATCATAGAAAAAATAAATTTTTATGTGTACTTTGCATTTACCAAAATTGAAAGGAGAAGCCAAAGCGGTTTCAGAGATATTGGGGAAGACCTATGTTATATCCCTTCCTGCGATTTGCTCAAGAGAAAGATCTGTAATTTGATCATTAACCGACGAAACCAAAAAGGAGGAGGTTCTCTAGTCGACGCGTATATTTTTTTATGTATGAACACGCATAACCTTTCACAGAAGAGTCCGATTCCGATGATTCTTCTTTAATTGGATAGGGTGTACTTCGTAGTTGGTCCCATTTGGATTTGAATAAAAAAATACATCCCTAAGGGTAGCAAAATGGAGGATATTGATCGTTCACCCTCTGAATTTTGGTCCATTAACCGATTCTATCTTCTATCTTCTATGCTGGGTTTTCCGATTTGGATGTTTCATTTTTCATTAGATAGGGTATACCTCATATTTGATCATATTCTAATATGGAATGGAATAATCCACCCCTATGGGTAGCAAAATAGGGGATGATTGATTTTTCACTTGTGAACATTGGCACACATATGTAGTTGACATTGACAGATCCTCCTACATCCGTCACCGTAATAACATTCTATGAAAGGATGGAATCATATACAAAGTGATGGAATCAACTAACCAGAACTTTCAAAAATAATTTATATTATATAACAATAAATAGTTAAAGTAATAATCATATTATTTGACAGTTAATAGTTGAAGTAAACTAGGTAAGTGAGTATTTTGAAAGTAATCAGAAATTAAGTAGGTAGAATTAGTAGATTTCCGCCACAAAAAATTGAAAAACAAAAACTTTTTAACAAAAAATTAAACCGACGGAAAAAATCAACTAAAAAGCAAAAAATAAAATAAACCTTTTCAGTCTTAATGATAATTGAGCTCCTAAACTAATGTGAGTAACTAATTTTGAGTCGGCGCCAAACAAACTAGCAATTGAATTAGGTAAAGCGTAAAATGATGGCAGCGAGATGCACGGCTGCGTTTTGATTACTTCTTTCAAAGTAATATAATGATCTTCGATAATTGTTTGTTTGGCGCCGAATCAAAATTAGTTACTCACATTAGTTTAGGAGCTCAATTATCATTAAGACTAGGAAGATTTATTTGATTTTTTTGTTTTCAGTTGGTTTTCGTCTCTTTAATTTTTTGGTAAAAACTTTTAATAGAACAATTAAAATTTACACATAATAATTCTGTTCGACAATTTTGAGCAATTTCCTGGGATAAGTACGTCAAAAAACAGGTTGAAAGGAATATTCAGCAGCCTTCGGCCGCTACGGAGCAACATGCTCTGTGAAAATGCTGTTTTCTGTCTTGAGGGGTTGGGAGGGTGAATTTCCTGAGGTAATATATTTTGGTAACGTGTAGAAGTTTTGTGGTTGATTTAAGTGTAATAGAAGATTTAAAAAAATTGTTTGACCCAGCTCGGGATCGAACCCGGGTCGTTGTACTCTGAAAGCGAGCGTTCATCCAAATGAGCTACCAGGCTCAGTTGAATTAATAAAGTGTTTGACGTTATATGTGCGCCGGGCGGCGCTCTGGAAGAATCTTTGAACGCGTGCCCCCGCTAGAAGCCCCGGGACTAACTTCTGCCTGCAGAGCTACACACTTGTCAGAAGGTGAGGAAGGTTTCTATGTCAGCACGTTCCTCTAAGATTCTGCCAATTTTGTTGGTGACACCTTTGATGTTTGGAAGGAAAGCTTTGTGTGGTTGGTTATCTATTGGGTTTTGGGAGTTTGGACAACGGGTATGATGATGGTGGATTGATCAGCATATTTGTATGTTATTATAACCCTTTTGAGGAAGAGCGGTTTTGAGTTTGTTTAACTCTTGCAGTCTATTGTGATTATCGGTGTCCCGAATTATGTTACATGGTAAAAGGAAATGTCCAAGTAAGAAATGGCATGTGTTTCTCACTCAGCTTGCAGATTTATACTTTTCTCTAGTGTCTCTCATAATCTGGGATATTTCAGAATTCTACTCCTATAATAACGGAAGATACAGAAGTATTTTTATGAGAAATGGGACATACTGTACAGGGTGATTCAAAAGTACTTTGCCAAACTTCAGGAGGTGATTCCTCACAATATTCTAATATGAGTTGTCCAAATAAATATATGTCTGGAAACGCTTCGTATCCAAGATACAGGGTGTTGAAATTTTATTTTTATTTTCGTTTTTTTAAATAACTTTCCAAATACTGACCTTAATTGAACGAAAATTGGTATTGAGAGGTTTTTTGAAGCGTCGAATTCGAACCTGATGTTATTATTGCTCTTACTCGTAGGGGGCGCCACCTACACGTCTTTATCTTTTCTGAAGATTCATAAATTTTTTGAGCGTACTTCTATCAAATTTTTCAGTAAAAAAATCAATTCCTCTATCATATCTACATAAAGAAGCTAACCTTGTTACAAGTCGCTATAAGCAACCATTTTCTAGATATTTGGACTTGAAAATTTCAAGTCGAGTATTTGATAATCGATGCGTGTTGAAGTTATTACCATTATTCTGCATTTTTCACAAGAATACTTAGGAAATTAATTTTACGTTTAGGTAAGTAGTTTTGGTTTTTTGTAGGGGGCGCCACCTTTTCTATTTATTTCTACTCGTTTGAAAGAGTTATTTTTCAAGGGTGCAAAATCTGTATTTGTTTTAATAAAATTTGCAAGAAATATCACCATTTTATTTCAAGAAATTTTGCATATGTAGAATAAAATAAAATAAAGGAAACTAAATTGTATTCAAATAAATTGTTCAAAGGGTCCACCTTCAGCGAAGATACAGGCATTCAGTCTTCTAGTCATTGAATCTCGTTTCACAGGCGTCTACCATTCGGTTTCTTAGATTTTCCTCGTTCGCTACTGGAGTTTTATAAACTAGTGACTTCAAATCTCCCCAAAAATGAAAATCTAGCGGGTTTAGATCTGGGGACCTTGGTGCCCACGCCTGGTTAGGTTCTTCTACACCCCTACCGATCCATCGATTTGGATAGACAGTGTTGAGGAATTCCCTGGCTACAACGCTATAATGGGCCGGAGCCCCATCATGCATAAACTACATGCGGATACGAATTTCTAATGGTACATTCTGAAGTAGTCCTGGCAATTCATTCAGTCGGAACGTAAGAAAGAAAGGACCTATCGAGTAATTATCAATTATTGCCGCCCATATATTTACAGAAAATTGATACTGATAATGTCTTTCACTAACTGCGTGCGGATTTTCCAGAGCCCAAACATGGTTGTTATGAAAGTTTGTGATAGCATTTCGGGAGAAGTTTGCCTCGTTCGTGGAGAGTACATATCTTGAAAATTGAGGATTTCCAGCCAATTTTCTCAAAAACCTCTGATACACAGTAATGCGTTGGAGAAAGTCTCGTGGCAAAAGAGCTTGTACCATTTCAATATGGTATGGATAAAATTGTTGATCGTGGATAATTCTCCAAACTGTGGACTGAGTAGAATTGAGAGCTTCAGAAATTATTCTTTTACTTGTTTCTGGATTCTTCTCGAGAGCGTTCGAAACAGTTCCTTTCAATTCTAGGGTTTGGACAGCTCGTGGTCTTCCAATAATATCAGCTGCCCTCTTGAAGCTACCTCTTTCTGCCAAACGACGGTGGAGACTGGTAAATGTTGGAGCTGAAGTCAGTACTCGATTAGGAAATCGCTCCTGGTAAATACGTCTTGCTTCGCGCGCATTGCCATCCGCGAACGAAATGCATATCGGCTAAAATAATCCATTTTTTCAAAATTAGTGTTTTAAAACTTACAGAAACTTCAACAAAACAACAAAACGTTTATCTGTCACAATATATGTAATTACCAAAACTACTTACTTAAACGTCAAATTCATTTCCTAAGCATTCTTGTGAAAAATTCAAGATAATAGTAATAACTCCAACACGCATCGATTATCAAATAATCGACTTGAAATTTTCAATCCAAATATCCAGAAAACGGTTGCTGATAGCGACTTGTAACAAGGGTAGCTTTTTTACGTAGATGTGATAGAGGAATATATTTTTTCCACTGAAAAATGTGCTAGAAATACGCTCAAAAAAGTTATGAATCTTCAAAAAGAAAAAGACGTATAGGTGGCGCCCCCTACGAGTAAGAGCAATAATAACATCAGGTTCGAATTCGACACCAATTAAGGGGAGTATTTCGAAAGATATCTGAAAAAACCGAAAATAAAAATAAAACATCAACACTCTGTGTCTTGGAAACGAAGCGTTTCCGGACATATATATATATATATATATATATATTTGAACAATTCATAATAGAATATTGTGAGGAATCACCTCCTGAAGTACTTTTGAATCACCCTATATATCTACCCTACACGAGGGTTATGGACGACCCGGATATAATTTCCTTAGTTCAGTTTAAGTTGTTCTGAATCAAGTAAGTTGTCCCGGGGCAAGGCCTGTAGATAATAGTCCCTCCTGATTGCAACAGGCTTTAAAGTTCGTGAAGGGTATTTCGATGATCAACACCCAAGTTGTCCATTATACGCATGTTACATCAGTCTAATTTACTTGGTATGACGCTCATATTCAAATTAAGTGTGAGGAATTCAATGAATATTTTGTGAATGTTGAACCTCAATTAGCTTCTACTATATTTTATTTGACCAATCATATACTTGTGACAATGTATCAGTATTTGGTTTTATGTTTTCCTTCGGCAGGACCAAAACGGTTTCAGAAAACACAGGTCAACCCTTGACAATATTATAGATTTAGAGTCTGAAATACACGAAGCATTCTCGAACAAACAAAAATGCATGGCTATATTTTTCGACCTCAAAAGAGCGTATGACACGGTTTGGAGATACAATATTTTGAAAATTCTGTTACAATGGAACATCCAAGGCAACATGCTAGCGTTCATTAAAAAAATCCTTGAAAGGAGATTCTTCCGAGTCAGAACCAACGGTGAACTGTCAAACAGAAAAACTCAAGAAAATGGTACCCCACAAGGCTCTGTTATCAGTGTCACGCTATTCCTCATATCAATAAACAATATGATAGAAAATGTTGAATTACCCGTAAAAGCAAGACTCTACGCAGACGACCTACTCTTATTCGTCAAAGGAAATAATATAACAATGGGATCAATCCTTCAGCACAATCTACAACAATCAGAAATCTGGTCCAAATCAACGGAATTCATCTTCTCTACGGAAAAAACTAAATGGATACTCTTCTCGAAACATCATGTCAGAGATCGGCCAACGTTACAACTCTACGGCAAAAATTTGGAATCTGTCGAAGAAATGAAATTTCTAGGAATTATTTCCGATCAAAAACTTAGTTGGAAACCACACATAGATAATATAATTAGAACAAGTCAGGGGGGAATAAATCTACTGAAAATGCTATCTAATACATCGTGGGGCGCTGACACCACAACTCTCACTCGAGTCTACAGGTCTCTCGTTAGATCCAAAATCGATTACGGATCAATAGCATACTCCTCTGCGAATCAATCTACATTACGCAAACTTGACGTTATTCACAATTCAGCACTACGATTAGCATTAGGTACAAGCCCAATATAGAGTATTTGCTTCGAAGCAAGCGAACCCCCTTCAAGATACCTCCGACAACACCTAAGTCTCTCTTATGCTTTTTCTATTGCTGCCAAACCAACGCATCCAACCTATGATAACATTTTTTCGAGTCGTTTCAAACAAAATTTCACAGGACACCCGAGAACAGCCCCTCCTTTCTACGAAAAAATCAATAAGCTCTCACAAAGTCCAGAACTCACACTCCCTCCAGTATTCTCGAATTGTATTACCTCCTATCCTCCTTGGCTGATCAATATCCCTACATGTGACCTTACCATATCCGCTTTCAACAAAAATGAAACGCCTCCCCAAATTTTATTAAACCTCTTCCACCACAAATTGACTGAATATCAAAACTATATAGCACTGAATACCGACGCCTCAAAAACAGAAGAGGGAGTTGGTGCAGCTCTAGTAACACCTAATGGAATATTGAAATTCAAACTAACCCAATCATCAAGTATATATAGCCTCTGGACTTTTTGCCATATTACAAGCATTACATTTAGTGAAGAATCACCCCGATTAAAAATTTCTAATCATATCAGACTCTTTGAGCGCACTTAAGGGTCTGCAACAAATATACACAGACAACCCAATCTTACTTATGATGAAAAACGAACTACAATGTATCCAAGAACTCAGGAAAAAAGTTATCATGATGTGGGCCCATGTATCCAAGAACTCAGGAAAAAAGTTATCATGATGTGGGCCCCCTCTCATATTGGGATTGCTGGTAATGAGAGAGCAGACATAGCAGCCAAAGGAGCAATAAACGACCATCAATCGAAGATAATATCCAGAACAACCGTTTCAGACATGAAATTATTCGTCAAAAGTAAAGTAATTGAAGAATGGCAAAGAGAATGGCAGCAGTCAAGTTCAAAACTGGCGCAAATAAAACCATCCGTAAAACCCTGGAGTCACCTTCCAAAATGGAGAAAACATCAAACAAATCTCTGCCGTCCACGTATGGGCCACACAAAATTTTTGCACGACTACCTATTGTCACGTTCTGAACAAACAATGTGTGAAGTGTGTAATACAACAGTGTCTGTGAAACATATCCTGGAAATATGTCCCAAATTTCAAGAAGCAAGAAACAAATACCAAATATCGCAAAATCTACATGAAACTTTGGGAAGAAACTGTAATGTTATTAATCTCATGTCATTCTTAACAGATATTAATATGTTCCACTCAATCTAAATGTAATGTATTGTTGCGCTAATAACTCTAGTGGTTGATGCGCTAATTCTTAAATAAAAAAAAATTAAAAAAATATATTTAGTTAATTTATTCAAAATCATAGAATTTAATTTATTTCAATATGGGAAAATGCAAATTCTTGCGTCCTCTTAAACTTTACAAAAAATACAAATTATTTTAAAACCACAATATTTTTTATATTGCTTGTTTATATAAATTGAAAATATGTATATTTATACATTCTGTTATCAATAATAAAAAACATTCATCGCTGGAATTTCATTCAACCGACACTATTCACAATCACCAAACCAGACAATCGAATATCCTCATCACACATAGAATCAAGACAAACTTTGGAAAAAAATCAATTTTATACAATGGAGTTTTAATATTCAATAAAATACCTGATAATTTAAAGAAGATTATAGAAAAAAATATTTTTCAACGACGAAACCAAAAAGGAGGGAGGTTCTCTAGTCGACGCGTATATTTTTTTTTATGTATGATCACTGGGATGTCTAAAAACCCTGGTGCTTGGACTGATTCGATATTGTTACAAATGAGTATTTGTATAATATATAGTTATTTTTTTTCTGTGAGTATTGCCTTGCGAGATGTAGAATGCGTTCTTGTTTTGGCATAATTTTTGTGATCTGGTATAGCAGAAAGTTAGGGGGATTATGAAGAGAAACAAGAAAACTTTTTGACAAAAAATCAAACCGACGAAATACGGAACTGAAAAGTAAAAAATTAAAACTTTTCAAAAAAAAAATTAACCGACGAAAAAATCAACTGAAAAGCAAAAAATAAAATAAACCTTCTCAATGATAATTGAGCTCCTGAACTAATGTAAGTAACTGATTTTGAGTCGGCGCCAAACAAACAATTATCGAAGATCATTATCTATGGAAGAAGTCATCAAAACACAGCCGTGCATCTCGCTGCCATCATTTTACGCTTCACCTAATTCAATTGCTAGTTTGTTTGGCGCCGACTCAAAATCAGTTACTTACATTAGTTTAGGAGCTCAATTACCATTTAGACTAAGAAGGTTCATTTTATTTTTTGCTTTTCAGTTGATTTTTTCGACGGTTTAATTTTTTGTTAAAAAGTTTTTATTTTTTACTTTTCAGTTCCAATTTTTGTTTTATTTTTTTACTATTTATTTAATTTAAATTTTTCCACCTTACTTCAACTATTATCAGTTAAATAATATGATTTTCTACTTTTACTATTTGTTATAATATAAATTATTTACGCTGTTCCGGTTAGTTTATTTCATTATTTTGTATATCATTCCATCCTCTCATAAAATATACTGATTTTGACGGAACAAGAATAATGTCAGTAGCGATCTGTCATTGTCAACTACGTATGTGTGTGCCAATGTTCACTAGTGAAAAATCAATTATCCCCTATTTTTCTACCGGTAAGGGTGGCTAATTCCTTCCGAAATCCAAATATAAGGTATACCCTATCTATTAAAGGAAGAATCATCCAAATCGAAGAACCCAGTACAAAGTTATTCCTGATAGAATCGGTTAACGGACCAGAATTCAGCGGGTAAGTGATCAATATCCTCCATTTCGCTACCCTTAGGGGTGGATTTCATCTTTTAAATTCAAATGGGACCAAATTCGAAGTACACCCTATCCACTGAAAAAAGAATTATCGGAATCGGACGCCTCACTAAACAGTTATGCGTAATCATACATAAAAAAATATGATGGAAAAACATAAAATATACGGGTCGAATAGAGAACCTCATCCTTTTTGGTTTCGTCGGTTAAAAATATCGAGGTAATCACCAAATATGCTTTGAGGAGAAACCCTAAAGTGCAACAAAGACACCGCTACCCGGAAGAAAACTATTACATCTCTCTACCACAAATCCACCATAACAATTCTACTTATATATACATACAGTGTGTACATAAAGTAAGGAATAAAATCATTATCTAGAAAAGGAAAAGCTTTTCGAAAAAATCCGCGGACACTTCAACTTTTATTCGTTGACGTTTTAGTCGCATTGATGATGTCATTAATACTTCGGCTATGACGTCATGGATATTTTTTTCAAATTGCAACCGCTATTTTTGATAGTGCCATTTGAAAGAGCATATTTCTCCGCACACGTTAAACCAAAAGTTTTGTCATGTTACATAAGGAAATTGTCGAGAAAATTAATGTTTTATTTATTATGAGTTAACTTACTTTATTTTGTTAATTGAACAAACTAATCAATTGAAGGTTCAAAATGAAGTCCTTCCTAGCTTTGTAAAGTTCTCTTTCAGCACGCCACTGGTGTCTTCGTATTTTCGAAGCCCTAAAAAAATCACTCTTTTATTATCGTAAAAAGACATTGTACTGTTTTTGTTACCTTGCTGATTTAGCCGTGTGGTTGGCGTATGCCACAGTTTGACAGTCCTTATTTCAATGATACCCTGCTTTTCGAAAAAAATAAGAATAAAATGCGCCTTTCTGTTACTCAGACAATCGAAATTTTGATGATGATTGGATACGGTGATAGAGTACGAACGCAACAAGAAGTAGTTGGACTGTTCAATACTAAATACCCGGATAGGCCCATAACTCAATCAGCAGTGAGCAAAGTTGAGAGAAAGTTTCGAGACACTGGTAGTGTTGATGATCTCCCTAAAGCTGGGCGTCCTAAAATCAATGAGGAGGTCAAATTGAATGTTTTATTATCAATGGAGGAAAATCCACACAACAGCCTAAGAAACATTAGTCGAAATCAAGATATCCCAGTTAGAACTACACATAAAATTTTAAAATTGGAAAAGTGGCATCCCTATAAGATGACTCTGCACCAAGAACTTTCCGAAGACGATCCAGACCGACGGATGCAGTTCTGCCAAACCTTAATGGATATGTGCAATGCTGACCCTTTGCTAGTAAAAAATATTGCTTTCTCTTATGAAGCTACCTTTACACCAACAGGAACAATGAATCGGCATAATTGCACGTACTGGGCTAAGGAGAATCCAAAATGGATGAGAGAACATCACACACAGTATTCTCAGAAAAATTTCGAACAGAACTTAAATGGTCCAAGGTATCTTCAACTCCTACAGGATTATGTTATACCCAGTCTGGTGATCTTATTTCCTAACGCAGATAACCCTGCTATACCAAATGACAACTCATGGTACCAGCAGGATGGTGCAACGCCGCATTACGCAGCTGATGTTAGAAGGTATATTGACCAAGTCTTTGCCAACAGGTGGAAAGGTAGGCGTGGTTCTATTGAACGGCCCCCAAGATCTCCGGACCTCACTCCATTAGATTTTTTTCTGTGGGGCCATCTGAAGAATGTCGTGTACAAAACCAGACCAGATAATATCGAGGAATTGAAAACTAGGATTACAAATGAATGTAACAATATTACTCAACAAACTATCACTAAGGTCCAACGAGGATTTATTGACCGTCTTGGATACTGCCAGGCTCAGGAAGGACTTCAATTTGAACATTTGATCAATTAGTTTGTTCAATCAACTGTGTAAAATAAATTACTTAAAAATCATTATAACATTAATTTTTTCGACAATTTCCTTATGTAACATACAAAACTTTTGGTTTAACGTGTGCAGAGAAATATGCTCTTTCAAATGGCACTATCAAAAATAGCGGTTGCAATTTGAAAAAAATGTCCATGACGTCATAGCCGAAACATTAATGACGTCATCAATGCGACTAGAACGTCAAAAGATGCGCACCGTGAAATAAAAGTTGACGTGTCCGCGGATTTTTTCGAAAAACTTTTTCTTCTCTAGATAATGAATGTATTTCTTACTTTATGTACACACTGTATAATGAAGCTTTTCCTAACTGATAGTAGGCACACGAGAAATAATTTTTCTAAACTTCCTTCTGAGGTAGTGCATCTCTTTGCCAGTTAATTTATTCAATATTTCAAAAATTGTGTTTGTTCGCAAAATGCTGATATTTTTACAAGCTTTTATCCACCTTGCCTTGTTTGTGATTTCTTTGTGATTATTATTTATTTCTCGATTTGTACATTCGGGTGAAATTTTGCAAATGAATTTTGATCCACTTCTAATCGTCCGATTAACTTTGGCAGGTGTTCATAATTCCGGTGACAATCTATTATGGAATTTTTATTACAGAAAAAAACAAATGGCAGACGAGTTTTCTGATTATGGGCCGCTTCTATTCAAAATTAGTTGTGGGTGTTCTTTGAGTCGAAGATAATTATTTCATTGTCAAAATTCATTGATATGGCGGCTCCAAGATGGCGAACGAGTTTTGCGATTATGGTCCAATTCTATTTAAAATTGGTATGTCGGAGTATTTCTGGTCCGAGATCATGATTATTTGTCAAAATTCATGAATTTGAGAAGACGAGTTTTGTGATTATGGCCCGATTCTATTCAAAATTGGTATATGAGGGGGTTTTTGGGGTTGAATATTATTAATTTTTTGTTAGAAATCAATGAGGTGACGGATTTCATGAATAACTGGGAAGAATTACCTAAAAATTATTAAAAATCAATTAAGACAAACTTTTACACAAATGCATTAAAGAGGACAAATAATTAAAAAAACTATCTTCAAAGTTTTTATACAAATGCACTAAGAGGAAAAATCACTTTTTTTTAATTGTTTGACCTAGGTTATTCTATGAATAACAAATTCATAAGCTTGCCGCGAATACAAAATGGGTACTCTTGCGCCTTGATATTCAGGGTTCTTAGGGGAATGGGTTTTGTGATTTATAGTACTGGTTTTTGGGGTCGCAGAGTATGATTTTGTTTTCAAAATCAAAATGACAGGCAGCTCCAATAAACTTCTTTAAAAAGGCAAATATGTATTGCATTAAAACTCACTCTCTGTACAATACTTATAACCATTGAACATTTATAACATAATAATGAACTATAACAATGCTTTCGAAGTATTGAAACAAAATATGGTTTCTTGGGGGTTTTGAAGACGCGTAGTACACATTATCCCATGGAAGTATTTTTTTCTTCAGATATGTGACGTAGGTGAATTATTGTAGCCTTGGTTGGTGATTATATACTTCCAAATGAATTCAACTAATCAAATGCATTTATTTAACCAATCAAATCCCAATATCAGCGAATAGGTATACACCATGTTGCTAGTATATCCGCGATTATTTTTTTCGTGTAATTTTTAACCAATCAGAACGTTCAATTCAGTTAATTTTCCTTGTATAATTTCGTTAATACCTGATTACACATAGAGTAGCTCCACCAATCGAAAATTTTACAATAATTTCGTTTCCGTAGCAACCACATCGACATCAATATACAACAATACACAAATTAACAGGACCGTCAAATTTTGACGTTTATCAATAATTGTTCAAAAATGAGTCGATTCGGAGATTTACCATTAAATTCAATAGACAAAAATATACAAAATACTGAGCCTCATAATACAGTGAAAACAAAAAAGTACGAATGGAAACAATTTCTTACGTTTTGTAGTGAAAGAAACTATGTACTAAATGAATCAATTTCCACTGAAATGATAGCATCCATTTTGGAAGACTGGGCTTTCAATATGCGAAAAGGTAATGGAGAAAATTATAAAGAATATGTGGTTAAAACGATGTGGAACGTAACGGCAAAACAAATACAAGAAAAATATATGATCCATTCTCTAGTCCCATATTTTTAGCCGCACGAAACGCAAGAAATTCAAAAAGAAGGTAACTTCAAATGTTACCGGACAAGAGAAAAGTTAGTGCATCAGCATTTGAAGATACCGAGTACATAGCGATGATAGAAGCGTGGAATGAAAATACTCCGGAAGGATTACAAATAAAAAAATTCTTAACTGCTTCTGAAGAACTTGCGAGGAGAGGAAAGGAAGGAGCGTCTTATGCTCGACTCAATATTTTCAAAAGGAAACTGGAAATGATGATACTCCAACTGGTAGAATACAATATAATCCTATTTTTACTAAAACCACACAGGGAGGAGCAAAACCGTGTGCTAATAATAAATGGCTTGTACCCAACAATAGTAAGTCGTTGTCCAGTGAGACTTTTAGATAAACTAATAAAAAGAAGCGAAAACATCAATATTAAAACAGATAGGTTATTTATGACAGTAAATCCTAACTGGAGAAAACAAAAAACCCTTGGCTGGTACAAAAATATGCCAATTGGAGTGCATGAAATTAGTAAATGGACCAAAAAGTCTGCAGAATCGGCAAATTCAAATATGACCAACAAAACATTTTCAAATCATTCTCACCGAGCCACTACTCCAGTCATTTAAGCTTAAATTGGGTAAGAATCTCGGAATTCGAGATACCCAGCTGTAAGTCTGTGAATAGTTGTATATTGACACCCTAAAAGTTGTCTCAAAACCTACATATGGTAGGGTGTAAGCAACTATTAAATTTCAAGGTCAAAGGTCAATCAATATTGTAGAATACAAAATTCTCTACAAATTTTGTTTAAAAAAATTTTTTATACGGTGAACCGTTTTCGAGATAGAGGGCGGAGAGCGCGCGGTCACCGCATCACTTCAGGTCAACCGGTGCCTCCGGTCGAAAACGCGCCATATATAGTTGATGAACTATCAATAAATCAATGATTATAAATATTTGTCAATTTTTATTAACTATTATATTATATTTAATAATTTTTTTCCTAACTTATCCACTTTTTATTCAGTATTAATTTATTTAACAACACTTACCTGCCCATGTAATTGCAGAATTGTTAATGAAAATATAAGAATTATATTTGAATTTTAACCTAATTAATATTAATAACTTCTTACATGATGAAAAAAAAAACAAATAAATTATGAATTAATCTTTTACCAAAACATCATTGAATAATTTTTTTATTGAAAGTAAAAATGGAATAAAGGGTACAAAAACTACAATTTATAATTTTAATCATCTTCTTCCTCTTCATCGTCGTCTTCTGGCTGCTGGTAAATTTCAAACTGGTCTTCATTATCGTCTTCAACGACATTTGTCTCAAGTTCTTCCATGATTTCGGGATCAAAGGTTCCATCTTCGTTGATGTCGCTCTGATATGGTAGAGCATTGAGACAAGCTTGCCCATTACATTGGCCACAAGCTAAAGAGCATTGCAAGCCCGCTTTCTTGCATCCGCATCGCGAACCACAACCACTTTTGCAGTTGCAGAAAATTGTATTTAGCAAATCTTCTGGAGCAGGTGGTAAAATTGTCATGATAGGCTCCAGAAAATCATTTCGCATTGCCCAACCCCATACCTGGGGTTCCAAATCATGTCCTAACCAAGTTTGAACTTGATAATATACACGGTTGAAATGCTGATGAGCAGATGCACTTGTTGGTGGAATATTTGAAAGCTGCACAGGTTTATTAAGTTTTGTAGACTTGACGTAATGCGTATAACGAAGATGATCGAGACTTTTCACAGATTTCGGAGCATTATAGACTGCCAATAAGGTTTGAGTTCCACCCTCTAATAATCTCTGGGCCGAACAATTTTCTTCCTCAAATGCTGCAGCTAGTTCATCCAAATTTGTCAGTTTCTCAAAAACTTTTAAAAATGATTTTTTTCCCTTTTTAAAAAGCGCAGAAGTTGTGTCACAGCCACTTAATGCGTGCAGAAATACAATATGTTTTTTGGAATGAGGATAATTATCAAAACTTTTAGTCGAGTATATCTCCGTTAGTAGTTAGGAAAAAAATGATAAAATATAATATAATAGTTAATAAAAATTGACAAATATTTATAATCATTGATTCATTGATAGTTCATCAACTATATATGGCGCGTTTTCGACCGGAGGCACCGGTTGACCTGAAGTGATGCGGTGACCGCGCGCTCTCCGCCCTCTATCTCGAAAACAGTTCACCGTATAAAAAATTTTTTCAAACAAAATTTGTAGAGAATTTTGTATCCTACAATATTGATTATGAATACAAATAGCAAAAAACCCATAGGAAATGAGATATTTCCAAAAAAAGCGCAAAAAACCGATTTTTGTGACCTTTGACCTTGAAATTTAATAGTTGCTTACACCCTACCATATGTAGGTTTCGAGACAACTTTTAGGGTGTCAATATACAAGTATTTACAGACTTACAGCTGGGTATCTCGAATTCCGAGGTGAACTTACTATAATGACTGGACTACACTGCTGTTTCACAATTGGCAAAAGCAGGTGTATCGGAAGAAGAACTTAACATAACAGGATATGGTAATAGCAATTCTATCAAACCCTACCTACAGTTAGATGAACAACATCACCAAAACATAATAAATAAGATGAGATCCAATTTTAAAAACGCTACAGGTTCAAGTAATAACACCTTCGGTATTTCCAGCACTTCAATGAGAAGCAGCCACGTTTCCAGCGCAGAAAATAACTCGGATAAAAAAAACGTTGTATATAATAATTGTTATTTTCATCGTACCAATTTGTATTTACATTAATAAATTGTTTATATGTACTTAATTTACACAAAAAAAAATTATCGTATCAAATTCAATACGTACTACAAAATAAATACGGTTATACATCTCAAACTTCCTGCATAATTACAAATCGTGTCAGTTCGACTGTCAAACTGACAGACTTTGTAATTATGCAACAAGTTATCGATGTATAACCTGATTATTTTTAAGTACTTATAGTATTACTACTGATTATTTTTCCGACCCAAATATCGACCAATAGAATTGCACCATTCGACGTCACGTGGTACAACCTACATGGTATTATACTGATAATTTTTTGAAAATTTTCTCTGGTAGTTGCTATATATAAAAAACAAAACATGATCCAGTCAAATTAACCACACTTCAAACTGACAGGTTGAATTCAATTGTGACAATTGGAGATTTTGCATGAAAATGAGTCGATTTGGAGTTTGTTCTCTGTCCACCATCGATAAAAGTCAAAGGAAATGTTCCCATTAATACGGAGAAGGCAAAAAACAGTTTGGAACCAATTTACTACTTTTTGGGACGGAAAAATATCCCGAATACAACGAGCTTCAAATTATCTGGCATTTCCCTCAAGGTTCCCTGCAAACAAATAAAGTCGTCAAGTTTTTCAGGAAAAATCACTCGCGCTTCGCGCTCGTGATTTTTTAACCTGAAAAACTTGACTCCTTAATTTGTTTGCAACGAACCTATCGGGAAATACCCGATAATTTTGAAGCTCTTGTGGTATTATAAGTGAATATACACGGTACGTGCTATAAAACAAGTAGGTATTTACCATTGTTCATACCAAACCTATCAAAATAATTCAGTCACTGTCAGATGACGTCCAAGTCACTATCAAATTAAAAAATGATATCCAATTGTTTCGGAATCTCTTCCTTAGAATAAATTCTAAAAAACGTAAAAAAACATAGTTTTCTCAAGTATAGGTATGTTTGTAAAAGATAGCTCGATATATAATCTGGCCATATACCACTCGAGATAGATATTCTTCCGCCAATATTGTTGCAGAAATACCACTCTAATTTTTTTCTTTCAAAAAAATTTAGTCTCGTGAATTTCTACAACAATATCGACACTAAAATTTCAAAGTATACTCACCATTACTTGTAATATAACTTTTTAATATAAAATTTGTTCCCAATACATGCTTATAATGTAGGTTGAGGCAGACTCAGATAGAGATGAAATATGAATACAAAACCCTTACCTACCGTAGCTTTTGTCGCGGATTTTGGCCGACTCCTTCACACAAGGATCTTCCGCCCCTCTTTTGAACTCCCTCAGTCCAAAGTCGGACAACTTCACGACCCATCGGGCATCGACTAGGCAGTTGGAGGTGTTCAAAGCACCGTGAAATCGAACCGGAGAATCGTGGAGGTAAATAATTCCCTGAAATATGTCCCATAGAATCAGTCTACCATCTACCGGAATACACAAAGCGGCAAATTTAAAGGAACGCTTATATGTTTTTTGTTTAAGGGAATCTTTTGTAACATAGTTGAACTGATAAATTGCAGTTTGTGTCACAAAGCTTTGTGGCACTGCGGGGACTGTGAATAATGTGTTTGTAGCATAATCATTGTTTATTTCGACTTGATTTGAACATGTACCGAACAACAAAATTTTTTGGTAAGTATTCTTTGGCAAATTTCAAATTTCTCAGTCTCTCATTTGAAGGTAAGTTTTCACCTAAAGTCGATCGAATCTAAAAGATTATGTCATCTTGTGAATGTTTTTCGCTACTATACAAATAACAGGTAATATTGAACATATGTATGATAGTTGCATGAAGAGTAAATATATCTTGCAATAACCTCCTATTATGTCATCGTTTTGCCATTAAACGTCTGCTTTGACAATAATAAAGACATAGTCATTATTTCAGTTGTTATGAGTATTGCAAGAGATGACTTACCCTCAAAATATCTCCTACCAGGGAGGCTATGAACATATTGTCCAATTTAACATCCTCATTTTCTAGAATATCCTGAAGAAAAAAAAATCGTTAGAGCATATCACATGATAACTTAAGAGGGGAAGTTACAATGAAGCTTCTGAATTCATTATTCACCAATAATTATACACATTTTTGTTGATATTTTTGGAACCTTCAAATGAACACTCGTTTTCAAAAAAATTTTCAAAGCTTTAATATTGCATATTTTAGTGCTCCCGAAAATTTAGGTAGGTTAATTTATCAAATTGATCCGTAAGCGGGGGTCCCCCGCTTACAGTTTTTGTGCAGATAATTCTCATGCATGGCCCCAAACATTAGTCCGGTCAATTTAGACATAAAAATAGTGGTCAAATCACAAAAATTCCCGGGGAGCCAAATATTGGTGGAGAGCTGGGTTTTACCATTACAAATGAAGTTTTAAAAATCCTCATGGATCCTATGTGTGCTACACAAGTTATTCGGGGTCAAAGGTCAAAATTTGAGGTTTTTTGGATTTTTCTCGAAAACGGTGAGTTTAATCGAAAAAAAAACTTCCGATTAAAGTTGTAGATCCTAAAATTTTCTACAAAAATGGTATCCATACTTTTTTTTCTAAGAGTTACCATTCCTGAGATATCGCGATTCTAAAAGTCACATTATACATGATATGCACATATAAGCCACGTATATACATAATCAGGCACTTAAGACAAGTATAAATACCTATTTGTGTCTCTTTTATATATATATATTATACCATTCTAAAAACATTTATTCAAAAGATAGTCAGTCCCTAACTGAATCCCCTCTACCCACGTGGCCTTGAAAAACAACTGGCTATTCTATTGTCCGTAGGTCTCGTTTATATACCTGTTTCTTTTAGTGCTGAAGGTTCAGTTCAAGTTTAATGCAACAAACACAACAATTGTAGTTGGTGAAGATGTTGATTTGTTAGTAGTACTTACTGCAAGGACTCCAATGGATAAAATTATTTATTTTCTACTACAACTAGTACTGGTACAACTATCATGTCTTCCTCCAACATCGGCATCTGCTATTCAACACTTGTATCGAGTATACTATCAAGTTCGAACATGGCTAGGCAATCAACTGAACCCAGAAGACTGGGGTTGGAAATTGATAGATAATACTCTGGAACCGATTCAAACTGTACTCCCACCTGCTCCAGAAAAACTCCTCAACACTATTTTTTGCAATTGCAAAAAAGGTTGTAGTGCCAAATGTGGCTGTAAAAAAGTCGGGTTGCTGTGTTCTCCAGCGTGTACCAATTGCCAAGGCCAGTCTTGCTCATATGTCCAGTTGAGTACAATAGAGGAATATTTTAATGAAGAGACCAATGACTCAGCCACATTTCAACAATTCATGAACATCCAACAAGAGGAAGAGGAAGAAATCGGAGAAGACATGACTGTTGAAGTAGACTTTCAAGAGTATGAATCTGATTAAAATATCTAAAGAAATCAAAACAATAGTTAACCCAATAATCAATAGCAATATCAATAATAAGGTAATATCTAGAACTTGACGGGTATTGTCCCCTTAAATTATCCTGAAATTGTCATGACAGTTAGTGGAGTAGGCCTACAGGGGAAACCACGGTAAAAAAAAACGCGCCGAGTACACTACCTCACAGGTGGCGTGGAAATGTGTGCATATCATGTAGGAAAAAAATCATGAATCTCATTTTTGTAGGAAATTTTAAGATCTACAACTTTGGTTTGAAGTTTTTTTTTGATAAAAGTTACCATTTTCGAGAAAAATCTGAAAAACCTCAAATTTTGACCTTTGACCCCGAATAACTTTTGTAGCACACATAGGATCGATGGGGATTTTCGAAACTTTATTTGTGATGGTAAATCCCAGCTCTCCATCAATACATACCAAGATATGAATTTCCAAAAGAATAAAACCTTTGACGAAAAACCCAGAATAGATCATTTTGAGTCCTTGCGTTTTGATGAACCGAATTTTGAATAGATTTTTACCATAAACAGCAAAACCCTCAGTTGATAATTTCGAATATATTCTCTCCAGACACCCATTTTGAATAAATTTTATCTTGAATTGTTAATTTTCGTCCGGAACTTCAAAATCTACGATCTCAAATTCTCTAGATCGAGTTAAATTTCAGTTCTATTTGATTAGTGGAAATGGATCAAATTTCAGTAGAAAGATTTTACCCAACAACAAAAAAGGAAATTAAATAAAAATTTGTCAAAATTGAAATAATACAACATCAAGAAAGAAAAATTTAAGGATTTCACTCACTTTCAGACTACCTCTGGTACAATATTCCGTAACTATACAAATATTTGGTGGATCCGTGCAAGCTCCTATGAAGGAATTGAGATTGTCATGTCGAAGATCACGCATCTGAAAAAGGGGAAAATGAAAATCAACAAATAAATTTAGAGGAAGTAAATGGGTTTTCAGGTGACTGTTTCCCTCATTATTTTTGGGCCAATCAAATGGCCGAGATTTCAAACAGAGAACCAATCAGATCAGTTTTATACTGATAAAACGTCTTCTTGGTGTTTTATACTGATAAAACCACCAGTAGATTCGAGATTTTTAAGCGATAAAACCACACTATGTCCTATCATTATATGTCAACGCATTCAATTCTATATTATATATGATTCAATTCCTATAAGGAAACAGAAAATTCAAAATTGATTGAATAAGGGAGTTTGAGCTCACTACACACAGTGATTTGATATTGGAATTTAGATATATACCTTTTTCAGCCTGTTGAATGAGCGAAGTAAGGCATTGAATCATTTAATTCTCATATTCTCAGACAATCAAGGAATGTTGTGGAGTAGTACCAGACTGTAACGCAAAGTCTGGCACGGTTCGTACTTGGATTGAAATATAATTCGTGCTAGAGGATTTTATCGCATTTTTCTTGTTTTTTCCTCAAGCATTTTGCCTTAATATTTGCTTCCGTAAAATTTCCAGGCCAAATGCTTTCTCAAAAATTTCAAAAAAAATTGAGGGTTAAAACCCCTAGCACTGATGATATTACCCTCTGAAAAAATCTCATACATTATAGAAAAGAAAAAAAGCGATCATGTGCAAGTGACACTTCGGAGTGACAATTGTCACTTCTAAAAACATCTGGAATTGCCATTTTGAAGTGACAATTGTCAATTTGAAGTGACAATTGTCACTTCGAAATGACAATTGTCACTTCAAAGTGACAATTGTCAGTTCAAAGTGGCAATTCCAACTGTTTAAAAAATATATTTTGTTGTTGGCCCTTCTACGCCTTCGTAAAATCATGATGTTCTGGGGTGATTCGGAATTTCACTGTACAAATATCTCTTTTAACTTTTACATATCCAATAGCGTCGTCGCCGAAGCTCTTTCTAGCCGATCTAAAATAAAATAAACATAGGTTGATCTGATATATAAAAAATAAAACACGGTAAATATAAAGTTACTCTACACATGCACTCTGAATATAGGGAAAAAACTTTTCTTACGTGTTTTTGCCTCCTGAACACGAAAAATACGGCGGCCTCATACCGTTCCCGAGTAAGAAAACTTTAAAAAAAATTACTTCATTTTTAAGCACCGTTTTCTCACACAAAAATCACTCACAATGCCCCTTTTTTTTACCAGCATTAACAATACACCCTAAATCACTCATTTTCGGCACAAATTTGCACAAAATATTGTCGTTTTTATCGAAAAAATCCTCCTTACACAGTTCCAAATGAAGAAATGTCATACTTTGACAGATGGAATTTAGTAACTTTGCCTTATTTTTCATGTTGGTGATAAATGAATCCCCGCCAACTTTTCGAATTCAAATGTGAGCAATAGTTTCCCCTTCATTTATGTGTGCAATTGTTGTGGGCGGTGATTTATTTATTACCAACATGAAAAATAAGGCAAAGTTACTAGATTCCATCTGTCAGAGTGTAACATTTCTTTATTTAAAACTGTGTAAGAAGGAGGATTTTTTCGATAAAAACGACGATATTTTGTGCAAAGTTGTGCCGAATATAAGTGATTTAGGGTGTATTGTTTATGCTGTTAAGAAGAAGGCGGCATTTTGAGTGATTATTGTGCGAGAAAACGGTGCTTGAAAATGAGGTATTTTTTTTTTAAGTTCTCTTACTCGGGAACGGTATGAGACCGCCGCATTTTTCTTCCGGATTCGTGTTCAGGAGGCAAAAACACGTAAGAAAAGTTTTCTCCCTATATTCGGAGTGCATGTGTAGAGTAACTTTATATTTACCTGAAATACATAAAATGCACTTATTCACGATCATATTAAAGAGGAAATTAATATGAGAGGTTTTTCATCTTAGCTTAATAATATTTAATAGGTGTAGTCGCGTGCATCCTAATAATAACCTACTTTTAAAAAAAATATTTCCAATTCAAATTTTAAAAAGTTTTGTACCTCTGGTACATAATGTTCAGGTTAGGTTTACTATGTTAATTTTTTGTTACATTACATATTAAAAAAATACAAAATGTAAGTCATGAAACTATGTAGGCATTCTTCCTTCTCAGGAACTTAATGTCAAGTGAGATGTTCATAGTATCAATATGACGTATGACGTACATTTATAAAACACTAGTAATGAGAAATATGTACTTATAGGGATCAAAAGATTTATGGTAAAAAGTAAAATGTTATTAAGTAATTCTTACTTCTGCATTTTTACTCCTCGCATCTCGGCGGCCAAGAAATCGGAGTTATTTGAAAAATAGTGGGCAACCATTAACCCGTCTATTTCAGGCAAGATATCAGATTGTCCTTTTTCAAAACCGTCATCCATATCTAATATTAAACTTATAACACTATTGTAACACTGATTCACATAAAAACTTAAGTTAAAAACGTTATTGTGGTCGAACATCCGATAGCAAAGCAATGATTGAGTGTACGGTGAGAACGTTGTGTTGTGGAATGACGTCACGCGAGCATGGCGCGCTCACCCGAAATATTTGAATAGAACGGAAACTAAAATTGTCGTAACTTCAACACTACTCGATTGATTGAAATGAAACAAAAACATGTGTATTTCTAAGCATTTAGGCCATACGGTCATGAAGTTTCAAGTCATTCAACAGACCCAGTGACATTCTTCATTGGCCCTCATACACATCATTGGATATCAATATAAAGGCTTCTCTATGTCGACGACACAATGAATATAAAAATGTATCAAATCACAGGATAAGGATGAAAATGTGCGAATTTCCATGTTTATCGTATGTTTACGAAAAAGCACTTCTCTAGATTGAATCAAATACTCTAAATAGAAAACGTAACTTTATGTGCAGCAGAATATTGGAAGCTATCCAGTGCAATAAAATAGGGGTTTACAGATATGATGTAAGCATCGTAAATATTCTAGTTTGTCCTGAAAAGACCTGAGATTTAACCAATCGCTGTGTACATACAGGGTGATTCACGTAGGCCTTGCCTCCGAGGTTTTTCAACTTGCAATTGGATTAGAAACTTGAAATTCGGTATGCTGTCATGATCGCTAATGTCCGCTCTACCTGAAATACAGTGCGGTCCACAGGTATGGAATACATTAATTTTTAGCGTTAGTATGCATTTGTTTGAAAAAATCTGAAACAGTTCGATTTCTTTTGTCAATTTGACACTTTACAGTATGAAGATATTACCCCCTTCTTGCACTCCCACCGAATTATGAGCATTCCCTCAAACATTTTAAATGAGAAGGGTGGTCGTGTGGAACCTTGTTCGAAGAGGATTTTCATTCTCTGTTCAGAAATATTAAATTTTTCAAATTTGGTGCAATCATAACTGAGAAAATGTATTTTGAAAATGTAAATTTTTTATACTTTACGTAGAATGAAGGAAATGATGTCACATAAAGTTCAGGAGGTATTTTTCAATTTATTTTACAATTAAATGAAATGTTCAAAATGGCCATCATTCACTTCTTGACAATAAGCAAGTCGATCTTGGAATTCTCGTACATCATTTTGTGGGACCTCAGGGGTAATGTTGTTAATTTCTTCCGTTATCCTACCTTTCAAATCTGCAATATTGTCTGGTCTATTGGAAAATACTTTTGATTTTAAATAAACCCATAAGAAATAATCAGGTATTTTCTTATCTGTTTTGCTAAATGTCAGGAAAAAGTCGTTCAAGACACCAAAACATTATTCACAAAACCCACATAAATAATGTAATGTCAATCTACTAGACTGTTATTTTAATATTCATAAGTTGCTGACACACGTCAGTGTATTGAAAAATATTTGTGTGTGTATTTGATTTAACTATGGCTCATTTATCCAAAACCCAAAAATAGAGATTTTAATTATGATTGGATGGGTACTTTTTCCTTATGTTAGTGATCCAAATGCAATAGATAGATATATTCGGTATCAACAAGACGGAGCTCCACCGCATTACAAACGTATTGTTAGAAATTAATTGAACGAAGTTTTTCCCAATAGGTGGATTGGAAGACGTGGAACGATTGAATGGCCGCCTAGATCCCCCGATTTGACTCCTCTCGATTACTCTTTATGGGGTTATTTGAAATCGAAAGTATATTTCAATAGGCCTGACAATATTGCAGATTTGAAAGTTAGGATAACGGAAGAAATTAACAACATAACCCCTGAGGTCCTACAAAATTTTGTACGAGAATTCCAAGATCGACTTGCTTATTATCAAGAAGGGAATGGTGGTCATTTTGAACATTTAATTTGATTGTGAAATAAATTGAAAAATACGTCCTAAACATTATGTGAGATTATTTCCTTCATTCTACGTATAGTATCAAAATTTAATATTTTCAAAATAAATGTTCCCAGTTATGATTGCACCAAATTTTAAAAACTCAATATTGCTGAATAGAGAATAAAAATATCTTTCGAACAAGATGCCACACATCCCCTTTCTTTTGAGGGGGTGCTCATAATTCAGAAGGGGTGCAAGAAGCAGGTAATATTTTCATACTGTAAATTGTCAAATTGACAATAGAAATCGACATGTTTCAGGTTTTTTAAACAAATACATAATAAAACTAGAAATGAATTCATTCCATACCTATGGACCGCACTGTATATTTAGTCCTACAGCTATGCAGGGTGTACCAAAAGTCGGTACCAACTTTCTTATTTTGACTGGAAACCCATTATTTTTGGACATGGTTTGATTGATCTTCTAATTCTGAGTTTAGACAATCTGATTAATGTTGATTTGTTTGAAAATATGAACAGGATGTTCATAAATCAGATGTGGAATCATCTAAGACTGAAAGATAATATTTAGTCACTATCTTTCATCGTTCAAGATAACCTCTTGTGGGGTATTCATGTTGAAAAGGGAAACATTCTCAATTGAAAATAGAATAGAAATATTTTTCTGTGAATTGAAAAATCCCCGATAAAAAAGAAGTTATTTTCGTAATATCTAACAGAAAGCAACTACTTCCCCGGCTAAAGCCACGCTGGACATTGAACTACATCTGAAAGATACGAAGAAAGGACCCTAACTAAAAATGGAAAGTTGTATTTTCATTCAGATAGTTATCTGATTTTCCATTCCAGTCTTAATTAAGAACTCATATAGATGAATGAGGCAAAGAAGAATGTTTTCCAAAAGAGAGTACTTACAAGAAATCATTTGTAACATTGATGCAAGAGAGGCATAGCACTCACTAGGTCTTCAATACATTTTGATCTTCCTGATGATCGTGGAAGCGTGAGATAGATTTTCGTCGACCAAAATGTATTGAAGGCCTAGTGAATGCAACGCCTCTCTTGCATCAATGTTACAAATGATTTCTTGTAAGTACTCTCTTTTGGAAAACATTCTTCTGTGCCCGATTCATCTATATGAGTTCTTAATTAAGACTGGAATAGAAAATCAAATAACTATCTGAATGAAAACACACATTTTCAATTTCAGATTTTATCTTTTGAGTTTTGGGTGCTTTCTCAATATCTATCAGATGTAGTTCAATGTCTAGCGTGGCATCAGCCTGGGAAGTAGTTGTTTTCTGTTAGATATTACAAAAAATGACTTCATTTTCATTTTTAAATTCACAGAAAAATATTTCAATTCTATATTCAATTGAGAATGTTTCCCTTTTCAACTGATTTATGTTAACTTATCTATTACAGTTTTTGACATATGTCGATTTTTCTGAAAAAAATTACCACTGTAGTACGAAAAAGTGTATATCTCTCGATGTCCCATTCGGTGCCATATCGGCGTAGGCGATTTTCAAATATTCAAGAATTGTCGAGAATGCAATTTTTTCAGACATTTTTTTTGACTATTAGAAATAAAATTGTGTTTTAAGGTGACTTACTCAAGCATTCCCTATACTAAAATTCAACTTCCCTATATATAAGCTTTTATGTTTTCTTTCAGTTTTTCTCCAATAGAACAATATAAATTTGAGTTCTTTAGGAGATTGATTTAAATGGATTGGCCTTATTATTACCCCTAAGATCATCAACTATAGACCAGTTTTCTTTTGTTTTATTATTGGCTGTTTGATTCCCTCTGCATAATATTTATCTTTGGCACTTTAAATAATTTGCCTATAAATACTCCTACATTCAGTAAAATATCTTGAAAAATATGTTTTATTGGTATATTTCCTAATTGTATGTAATGACCTTAGGTTGTTTCCTGAATTTTTTATACCAGCTGTAATCCATGATTTCTTGTATTTTTTTATTTTCAGTTTATACACAAAAAAATATTTTTCAAAAATTTTGTTCATAGTTTATGAAAAACAAGTAAGGGTTCATTATCATCTGGCATACTATTCCAGTTGATTTTCTCACAACCAATTTATTGTAGTTCTTTCTGCTATAAATTCTACCATATCTGTAATCAAGATTGTTTAATTATTGAGTATCTCTTACTACTTTTTGTTGTCGCATCAAAGGTTGAAACAAAAAATTAAAAATAAAATAAAAAGTTAAAAAGCTGTTACCTGACTACGGAAAAAATAAAATGAACTAAAAACTAAGAAACAAGTTAGGTGTTGATTGCTTTCATCCTCTTATTGAGTAGACAAGTCTTTTTATTTTATATGTTAGATATTCCTGTTTATTCAGTTCTAATGCAGTATTCTGGCAGTTTCACATTAATGACGTTATAATTCAATCCAAATGCCGTGGTCGTGCGTATTTTTACAAGCTTTTATTTAGTTTCACGTGTTAGTTAGTTCGTTCGTTTGTCAACTACAAAAAGCAAACATTATAATTTGATAGACAAATAAATAGAGTAGAGATGCCGTCGATTAAGAATAAATAAAATAACTAATAAAAAAACCTTTTTAAAGACAAGCTTTTATGTAAGCCGTGTACTAAAATGTATAAAATAAGTTTAAGTCATCGCTGACAATGATTTAATAATTTTTTGTTGAATTATTTGGTTTCAAAAACCTTGTCGCGCGAAATGTTCATAAAAGTAGGTACCAATTATTTTATACGTTTCAGTACACGGCTTAGATACAAGCTTTTTCAAAAAGGTTTTTTATTAGTAATTTTGTTTTTTGCTTTTTAGTTAGTTCGCCTTAATCTGTTCATTTCTAATAGAGCATCGTTATTACAAGGTCTCTTTCCTGTAAGTTTTGAGCTGAAAGAAATCATGATCTCCGACCCGAAAAATTCCCACACACCAATTTTGAATAGAATCTGATCATAATCACAAAACTCGTCCGGCATCCTGCAGTCGCCATTTTCAATTCATAGATTTTGACAAAAAACTCATAATCTCCGAACCAAGAAACCCCCACATACCAATTTTGAATGGAATATGACCATAATCAGAAAACTCGTCGTTCATCTAGCGGCCGCCATCTTGAATCTATAAATGTTGACAAAAAATTCAAAATCTCGGACCGCGAAAACCGCCACATACCAATTTTGAATCGAATCACAAAACTCGTCCTCCATCTTAGGGCCGCCATCTTGAATTCATTAATTTTGACAAAAAATGTATAATCTTCGACCCAAAAACCCCCACATAACAATCTTGGAGCCGCCATTTTGTTTTTTTCTCTAACAAAAATTCCATAATGCATTTTCACCGGAATAATGAACACCTGCCAAATTTCAAATTCATCGGATGACTAGAAGTCGGTCAAAATTAACTTGCAAGATTTGACACAATCTAACAAACGAACAAACTAACTAACAAGTGAAACTATATAAAAGCTTGTAAAAATACGCACGATCACGGCATTTGAATTGAATTGTAACGTTATTAATATGAAACTGGCAGAAGACTTCAATAGAAATAAATAAACAGGAAATATCTAAACATATCAAATGAAAAGACTTGTCTACTCGATAAGACGATGACAGCAATCAATTATCATTTTATTTTTTCCGTAGGTAGTCGGAATATAGTTTTTTTAACTTTTTATTTTATTGTTGATTGATGTCAATGCCTCGTTTGGAAATATGAACAGGGTGTTCATAGAATCAGATTTTATGAACACCTTGTTCATATTTTCAAACAAATCAATCTATCATTCCCCGTGACAGGTTATAAATATAAAAAAAACGCTGGTTTCACAGTGTCACTCCGGAAGAAAAGTTTCTAACATTTTCCCATTATTGCAAAGTGAGATTGCTTCTAGAAAATGTGTTTCTCAATTCTTCCGGACTTCCTGATGATCGTGGAAGCATGAAATAGGTTTTCGTCGACAAAAATTTATTGAAGACCCAATTAAGACTGGAATGGAAAATCAAATAACTATCTGAATGAAAATGCGAATTTCCACCTGAGGATTTTTCATTTTGAGTTAGTGTTCTTTCAGCTATAGGTCAATGTCCAGCATAGCTTGAGCCGGGGAAGTAGGTGATTTTTGTAAGATATTACAAATAATAACTCAGTTTTTATCGTAGATTTTTCAGTTTTCAGAAAATAATGTCTATTCAATTGAGAATGTTTCCCTTTTCAAATATGGATAAAAAAAATTTGCTCATAAAATCACTGCTCGATAAAAAGTTGTTCTGTTTCAACATTCAAAGCAAAATTTGTTTTATTCATTTTTATACAGTACAAAAGAGCATTTTAGTTCAAAAATTACATAAACCAAAATTCTCAAATCCATTTGCCAATTAGTAGACCTCCAGTTCTTGCTGAATTAATCTATCAAATTATTTTCTGGACAAACACTTTCACATTCAATAACAGAATGCAACTTGATTAAACTCAACATTGATATCCATTTTCAACAGTTGTGACATAATAATAATAGCACATTTGGAATTTTTTGAATTTTTTTTATAAGAAACATTCTTAAACAGTAACAGTAAAAAATAATCAGGTTGAGAAAACTTGAAAAAAATATAGGTTGTGCAAATTCCTTCAAAATATAGAATTTTGTAGTAGTGACACTCAAAAAAATAATTTACCCGTCGTCACTGTGTATTATCAGCCCTTCAAGTGATGACGTAGACTTTTGGGACACCCTTTAAAAATGATAGGAATGAATATATGAAAATATGCTGTTCCGTCTGCGATAACCTGCATATTTCCACATAATCCAATATTCTACTACGTGAGTTCTGTATGAGCCGAATAATGAGCTTAAATCCCTCAGTTTTGGTTTATAATTCAGTTCGCTTTTAGATAATGAGCTGTAAACTTTTTACCAGCTCTACTGAAATCTGGGAACTAGGGTAGTTTTTCTAATGAATCCTCACCATTTTCAGTTCTTTCTTCATCTCTCTCGTTATGTCGATCGACTTCTTGTGCACTTTCTTGATAGCGAACACTCGTCCTTTGTAGATGCCAATTTGCGTAAATATTGTAGAATATCGAAAATCCGCATCAGGGTTAGAACTCAGGGATACCTGGCTTGTTCTTATCAAAGGATGTGCAGACTGAAAAATAAAAGGAATTACGAATGACATGTAATACTTGTAATCTCCTTAGGTACTATTATTTTGAATTGTACATTCATCGAATGATTGTTCCAGAAATTGGAAGTGTTAATAAAGTCATTTGTCCTCATCCAATTCATGAAGAAATAATTTTAAAAAACTGTTTTTGACAGTTTTTTGGGGATTTTTTAAACGTATTTACTAACCTATTCTTTGCTTAACTCTATGGACGTTTATAGTGGGAGGTAGCGTTGCACTTTTGCAAGGAATTTTATACCGAATGAATTTCATTTTAAATAATTGTTTAATATTCAATAATCAACAAAATAAACATCAGTCGCCGCACCTGCGGTGGAGCTAGAAGTTACAGTATGTGAAAATTGTTGAAGAGAATTATGCTACGAGTATTTTCATGCCGAGCCAAAGAACCCCGCATGAAAACATATGGGAAATTGGCTCTCCGTCGAATTGGCTGACATTTTATTATGATATAGTAGGATGGGGTCATTAGAAGAAAGTGTGAGTCCAAATGATTTTGTATGTTTAGTTTCTGAGATATAATCGGCCAAAGTTCGTAAGAACGTCGTATTGGGGTAGGATTGACAAAGCAAAAAACTGTTTTTTCAGTCGAAATAAGACAAAGTAAGGATGAAAATGTATTTATCATAAACATGTTCAATTATAATCTTATTGATGATAGTACATTAGGGTGTAGGGGGAGTGGGGGCAGATTGATTCACTTTTTTTAAGAATTGAAAACTGAGTGATAGAGCTAGTTTGAGATAAAGTTTGATGCACCAATGCAGACACAATTTCATCTAGTTTGTTGGTTGACTACATGTTTTTTCATAACCTTACATGAAAACGAAAAATGATCGATTATGTGAAAAATGGGATTTGTATCAAACCACCCCGCATACGGGGCACATTGAACCAGGGTATGGGGCACATTGATATTTCATATACTTTATGCAAATATAAGAATATTAACGACTTCTTTTACTGAATTTTTTATATTAATTGAAAAAAAAAGCAAAATATCGCTTACAGATGTGAGAAACTAAGGAAAATTGAGAAAAATAAGTATTAAATTGAATATAATAATATGTTTCAAATTGCTGCCCACTGCACGTTATAAATCAAAGAAGTGTAGATGAAAAACAAGTCTTTAATGGCTGCTCATTGTACATTATGAGAATCGAAGTCGAAAGAAAAACTGAAGAACGAAGCAGTTCGGCTGGTTCCTTTAGTTATATGAGGTTTTGATAATTTGGCCATAACATCCGCAATATCGAAACTTGCCGTGTCTTCCACATATGGATAAATGAGAACATGAGATGTGGATTTATTTCTTAAATAGATTATTTCAAATTCGGAAGAACCATATTTTGATGACACTTATGGCTCACTCTTATGGTGGCCAAAAACAAATCAAAGACAGGCAAAAACCAACCTTAGGAAAATCCAGATGCTTGCCTGTCTCTGTATCACGGGTGCAATGAATATCACTCCAACAGCTGCAATGGAAATCATCCTAAACCTCGAACCCCTTGACTTACATGTCATTGGAGAGGCCAGGATGAGTGCATACAGACTGAAACAAACAAAAAACTGGAGAATCCGAACAACTGGACATACCAGAATCACTCATGTAATCAACATCGAAGAATTCGAAATGATTTCAGATTACATGCAACCCCTATACTCATTCGAAAAATCATTCGAAACACGAATTGATGGATCTGGATGGGCCCCGAGTATAGAATCACAATCAGCTGCGGACATAGTCTGGTATACAGACGGTTCAAAGACAGTTGAAGGAACGGGAGCAGGAATACATGGGGTGAGGCCAAGAAGGGATTACATAATACCACTTGACAAATGCTCCACGATATTCCAAGCTGAAACACATGCTATTATGGTATGCATTCAGAAGAATCTAGAAAGTGGTTAAAGGAAAAAACACATCTACATTCTATCTGACTGTCAAAGTGCTATCAAAGCACTCAACTCTATACAGATAAAGTCCAGACTGGTCTGGGACTGCCTCCAGAACTTCATCGAGCTGGCAAAATACAACAAGGTCACCTTGATGTGGGTGCCTGGTCATAGAGGCATTGAAGGCAACGTCAAAGCGGACCAGTTAGCTAGACAAGCATCTGAAACGCTATTCACAGGGCCAGAACCTGTACATGGGATTAGCAAAAACCGATGCAGGACCCTGATCGACGAGTGGATAAAAAAAAGACACCAACAATATCGGGATCAAACTGTCGGGCAAATACACAGCAAAGTCATGGTAGGGCATCCAAACCGGACCCTGACGGCTGACCTTCTGAACCTGAACAGAACGAAGGCTCGTATAATAATAGGTCTGTTGACTGGACACTGCGGCCTAAGAAAACACCTAAACACCATGGGAGTACGCAGGGAAACCGTGGAGTGTGGGCTATGTGATGAAGAGGAGGATACAGCCTCTCATATTATCTTCGTCTGTGACGCCCTAAGTAGTGGGCGACACAAGACCTGTGGAGAGATCAGCCCGGAAACAGGCATGAATCCGAAGAACCTCATCAACAGGCTTCTAAACCTAATTAAAGGCACAAACCTGTTTGAATGAGGAACCACTGACGACAGAGTGATACAATAGACCCCAGCTGGTCGCAGTGTCAAGGGGAGCTAAGTGCCAACCCTGTCTCTGGCTCGTCAGCTTTCAACCAACCAACCACCAACCATGTCACTTTTCACACGTAGTGCACGATATATTTCTTTTTTGCAAATCTAACTAACAAGAAATCTCCAATCTCGATAGTCTCAGGGGTAGGTGGCCAACCTCTTCTATTAGTTCTTCAGAATTTATATTTTTTTCTGTATCTGAATTATCCATGTCGCTGTCGTCATCTAGAACTGGTTCCCCAGATTCAGAACCAGTGGATTCTAAGTCAGGTTCGCATCGATGCGATCTTTCCTCCCTGTTTTTCTTTGGAGAAGCCAAACCCAGTAGCTTTTTGGCATTTTTCAATTGTGTTGCCTTTTCTTTCATTTCTTTTTTTCTCTTTCTGATCGTAAAGCATCTGCAATCAATTTTTTTCTGGTGTGTCTGTAAAATTTATTGATTTTTCCTTTCCTCGGCTTTTACGTTTGGACGTTTTTTGTTGGGCCTTTGGATATGGTCTAATTATTTCAGGTGTTATGATGACAGCCGAAGTGCATGGAGGTGTTGTGTGTCGTACACGAATTGGCGAAACAGTTTCAGACTCCGTTGTTGTACTTTGGGTAAAGAACTCATCGGTTGTTTCTTTCAGTTGAGTGTCTCCTCCTTGAGGTTGGGGGAATATGCCTACAATTTGAAGACGACTGGTAAACTTTGTAAGGCGCAAAATCTTCATCTCCGAAGGCAAGCTCGTTGAAAGGCCAAATACCAGGCTTAGCGAGTCCATGAACAATGTTCTTTGGAGTGAAAGATTCATAAAATGCCAATTTGGATAGTTCAGCGATTTGGCAGATTGTAATCGTTTTTCCCGCATTAGCCACGTGCCAGTCATTGAATGCAGTCTTGAGTTTTCCTTTAAAAGGACCAAATACACTCACATCTAATGGTTGTAACTTATGAGATGTGTGTGGAGGGAATGATAAGTGAACGATTCCATTATCTCTAGAGAAATTTATCGCCTCTACTGAAATGTGCGATTCGTGGTTGTCGCACAGTAATAAAACTGGATTTTGTTTCGAACATGAAGTATGTTTCATTATATGTTGTAAAGCATTTATGAACAAGTCGGCATTCATCCATCCGGATTTAGTGGCTAGTCCCAAGCTGCCCTCTGGTGCATCCTTTAGAAAATAATCCTTATAATGAACACGCGGAAAAATGTAAATTGGTGGTACTGAATTTCCTGTAGCAGTTATAATACCGCGGAACGTTACCAATTCACCTCGTTCGGCAGAAACGAGCTGTCCAATGTGTCTCTGTTTTTTCTCAGCCGAAACTTTGGGGGTGTTCAACACGGTTGTTATACCAGTTTCGTCAAAATTCAGTATGCGGTCGGGGGTGAAGTTCTGCCTGGCCAATAGAATTTCATAATTTACGTAGAATTCATCAACGGCAGATTTATGTCCCTCGAAGCAGGATATTTGCAATTTAATTTCTTCGCATTCTCATACGCGAGGCTTCGATTTTGAGTCAGTGTCAGGCCATAATGCATTCTACTACTTTTTATTATGTAGTCATTAAGATGCCCCTCTTGTTCTTTCGTTAAAACCTGTGAAGTAGTATATTTTGAAGAGTAAGTTTGTCTTCTTGGTAGTTCTTTATTATTTTGTTGTGAATTTAGCCGGCTTTTTTCAATACGATGTTGTAATGTAGATGCTTTTAAATCGTACTTTTCAGCTGCCTTTCTGATTGATAAAATTCCAGCCAGGACGTCAGCTACTGCGGATTCAATAGTGTCTTAATCTATTTGAGATCGATCGGTTTTTTACTTATAATTCCTCACCATGATTTCTGAAAAATTAAATCACAAAATTTAGCTATGGTATTCTTCATTTGTAAGGGGCATCAAACTGCCCCATGCACCTTGTATCAATCTACCCCAACATGTCGGTTTTTGCAAACATTAACATATAAGATCAACAATTAACCTCTCATATATACATTAATCAGACATGTACTTACATGGATCCGAAGAAACCTAACGAAACAAACACGTGAATTAAGAAAACTGACTGATTATGTGAGACTCTCTAAATTTACTCATACGGCTCTGAAACGCACTTGTGTTTGTCAACAGCGGAATTCGCATTGTAAACGGCCATAGCTTCGCTGGTAATATTGGCTCACTAGAGCAATCTATTGAAGTATAGTCAAGTTTCTTTCGGTGCTATACCGTTCGAGTGAGTGGTGGTATATCAATGTGCCCCTTGCATCAACCTGCTCCCATTCCCAATAGTTTTTCCGGATTTTTTTTCCAGCACTACTTCAAAACCAAAAAGTTATATTTTGTTAAGATATCATAGTTTCAGTCTATTGTAGGCAAAAAAACGTGTTTTGTTTCTTGATGACTCTCTCTGTTTGAAATATATATTTTTTTCAATTTTCTGAGTATACCCCTATACTGAAAACAATTGACAGTTCGTTTTTGATTACAAAAAAAGAAATTAATTGCTACTGCCCATCGAATAAAAAATTCTGATGAACTCAATTGTTCAATATTACCTTTCATTTAGATAAAGGGTGCGTTACATTTTTTTTTAGGTCATTTACAATGGTTTAATTGAATATCTAGAAAACTGTTCCGTTAATTTGGACCATATTTCACTCACAATATTTTTAAAATGTTGACTATCACATACGATAGTTTTATCAACTTTGATGTTGCGTAACTCTGATGGGGTAACCTTTGGACACATTCAATTCTATTATAAAACTTTTCGAAATCTATTATTTGATACTATAAACAACACAAACCGCACTCAACAACAATTTGGAACTCAACAGTATAGACTCAAAAAAAATCGAATTATAAATAACGACTTCTAACATAAAGAGTAATTGTTATAAACAACATAATCAACAATTTACATGATGGAACTCTCAAAAAACAAACAATAACCAAAACCCAATCAAATAAAATTATTAATATTGTTATAGTCAATACAGCTGATTATTATTTTTTGGTTGAAAATGTTCTCAAAAACCATCCCATAAATTTTGGCATGACATGAAAACACTCGTACAATATTTTTTTAACAACTTGCACATACCTTAACCCTATCTCCACCGCTACTGATGTAGCTGACACTCAGGGTTCTTATATTTAAAGAGAAAACTATTATTATTATGATTTTCAGTCGGTATGAAATGACTTCTCCAAATCAACGCAAGCTCCCCTACTATTAACAGAGAATTATTAGGTACCTATTTACGGAAATGTTTCCTTGAAAGTTAATGGAACTTCAAGTAACCTTTTATTAATCCCAATAAATATGCATATGTTTGATTTAAGGATATAAAAGTACCTTCGAATCAAACCATACCACGCCTGAAAATGATTTTTCAATAATATTTTTCTGTTGGTAGAATACAATCCAATAAATCAATACTGAATTGTAAGATATATCTAAGGATCACTCTGTAGTACATTAGACGAATAAGTTATGCAAATATGATCTCACCCTAGTAACTTTGGTTCCCTGACTATTCGAATTGGCTTCTTCGTTAATCTGGATATCTTTGAAGTCTACTTTCCAGAGTAGACTGTCGAGTTCCTGTTCGTATTTCCAGTTGCGGTAAAGCACCAGCGAGATGATGAGCATTATGAGGAAAATGCCGCCTGTGAATCCGCTTGTTATTTCCATTGTGTGAGCTGGAAAATCAATCAACCATTCAAAATATTCCGACCAGAAGAAAATTGGCTGTGAAAATGAATTTCAGCGTCTTATTATTGCTTCTCCAAACTAGTCGCCAAAATAAAAAATCCCTCAATTTCCAATACTTTGTGCTAATTTCAAATCTATTTTTTTTTCTGTAGACCTTAGTATTCGAAAAGGAAACAAATTGCTGTAGTACTTGAGGTCTATCGTTGTTTCTTATTCGTAATGGGTTTTATTAAGGCACAAGTGACAAGTGATGTATTTAGTTCACCAATGTTTATTGAAAAACACTTGTCATGACATCAACAAAAATTTAGCTTCAATTTTTCCCTGTCAAAATAATAATATATTTCACTTTTTTTGAAATTCTACTCTCTTCTGTCAAAATATATTACTTTTTAAATCAAAATTCGATGAAATATTGATTTTTGTATCCAAATGATCACAGATAAAATGTTGTATATTACACGTACGCTAGGCTTTTTATTACACTCGTGTTGTTATAATATTCTACATAATATAGAATTGCAAATACATGTTAGAAAACGACAAAGTTCTATGAACATACTCTTCCACGATCCTACTGACTGCGCCATTATATAAATATAAAAAAAAATCAGAGATGTTCATGTTTAGATGGATGATCACAGCTCAAATGAGCAACGGATTTCTTTGTCGCAAATATCCGATAAATGCGACAGTCTTATGATCTTGAGCAGTCATCACCATCCAGCTAAAAGCAGATAAACCACATCTACAATCATACGGCTCCATTGCAATCTAGTAAACGGTATGCAAAACTGAAGGCTATGGATACGTTCAAATAACTAATTTCAGTCCTAAAATGTTTGTAAAAATACAACTTTACTGTTTTCGATCAAAATGTTTCAGCTATGTGACGTTTGATTTTACAAATTTTATTACTATTTTTTTTTTTCAAATGGCAACGTGGTGGCTCGTCGGGTTAGAAAAAAAAGCATTTTATTACGAATAATTTGATACCGCACTCTATTAGGTTGTAAGAAAACTTTCGATAAAAAACTGAAAATACCATAACGTTAGAACTTTTCTAAAATGAAGCACCTGTTAAAAATGAGATAATTAATTACAGAGTGGTCCAACGAAAAGTATGCACCTAGCTTTTCTCCTTTGTTTAGAATTGAAAGCAAAAATGCTCGGACACGTGGAGTTTGCTTTTGAGGGGGACACATTTTAGACATATTTTTCAACCTGTGCCTTTAACGCCCTAGCGAGGGGGTGTCACAACCCTAAAATTTTAAATGGAAAGTGGGGTCGAGTGATATATCATTTGAACGGGCACAAAATTATCTTTCTAATGATACCCTATTTATTGAAATTTATTCGAACAGTTAATGCGAAAACGGCTTTAAGAACAGTTACCCGATAATTTTGGTATTAATGAAAATACAAATAAGTTTTGGTTATTAAGAATCAAAACATTTACAATTAGTAGTACTTACGTTTCAATGTTTGTTACTTGTAACAGTGCTTTGTAAAAAAAGTAAACAAGCTGTTAAATTGATTTATTAAAACGTTACTTCAACAAGTGTTGAAAATGTGACCCACTTGCTTCCATACAATAATACAGATTTTGTTCAAATCTATTTCTAACATTTTGTAGCATATCAGGTGTTATGCTTCTGCATTGTGCTGTAATCCGTTGGCGAAGATCTTCTATGGACTCGGGCTTCGTAGCAAAACATTTATTTTTCAAGTGTCCCCATAGAAAAAAGTCCAAAGGCGATAAATCAGGTGACCTGGCAGGCCATTCAATTGGGCCTCTCCTTCCAATCCACTGTCCGGGGAACCGGTTATCTAAAAATTCTCTTACAGGAGCAGCATAGTGCGGAGGTGCTCCATCTTGCTGGAAATGAAGCCGATCGGCATCATGATTTTGGTCGTCTTCTATTATCTGTGTTATGAAAGGATCAATTGCATCGTCAAGCATGTTTAGGTAGACTTCACCAGTTAAATTTCCAGGAATGAAAAGTGGTCCTATGATATGACTTCCTAATATGCCACACCAGACGTTTATTTTTTGAGGGTATTGGGTATGAACCTCACGGAATAAATGTGGGTTACTGTCATCCCAGTAACGGCAATTATGCCTATTCACAGCTCCATTCAAATAAAATGTACACTCATCGGTAAAACAAATGTTAAACAATAAGTGCGGATCTTCAATTAAACGCTGGCTCATTTGTTCACAAAATTGCAGCCTTCGATCAGGATCATCCTCATTTAGTTCCTGTACTAATTTAATTTTGTACGGATGAAATTTGTACGCTTTTAAAATCCGTATTATGGATGAACGGGAGACTCCTGAGGCTTCAGCTAGTTGACGGGTACTTTGAGTATGATCCAATTGAACATGCCCCAAAACAGCGACTTCCACAGCTTCATTTCTGATGGGGTTCTGCGGCTGGTGTTTCACATTACAAACAGATCCGGTATCGACAAACTTTCTAACTAACTTGGCAACATACGAATCATTAACATTTTTATCGGGATGACTGTCCTTAAACAAGCGAGCAGTTAGTCTAGCACAACTATTATTTTGAAAATAAAGTTTAACAATTTCAACTCGTTCTGGAATGGAATAAACCATTTTGTACAGTGAA
Organism: Gonioctena quinquepunctata; assembly: GCA_018342105.1. Taxonomy (NCBI): domain Eukaryota; kingdom Metazoa; phylum Arthropoda; class Insecta; order Coleoptera; family Chrysomelidae; genus Gonioctena; species Gonioctena quinquepunctata. Next base: position 259,923 of record JAFIRS010000167.1, read on the forward strand.
ATTAAAATAACTTCAAAAGCGACCAGACTGAATCAATGAAGGGACTAAAATAAAAGTTTGCCTAAATTCTTTTCCTACACTTATTTGCAGTTTTTTCGACAAAAAACGCAAACGATAAATGGGGATTTTTGTGATGAAAAAAAATTACATTGAAATGTTGCTTTCGGTAAAATGAAGTAATTTAGAAATGATTGTAGTTATTCTGATTCCTAATAACCAAAACTTATTTGTATGTTTCATTAATATCTAAATTATCGGGTAAATGTTCTTAAAGCCGTTTTCGCATCAACTGTTCGAATAAATTTCAATAAATAGGGTATCATTAGAAAGATAATTTTGTGCCCGTTCAAATGATATATCACTCGACCCCACTTTCCATTTAAAATTTTAGGATTGTGACGCCCCCTCGCTAGGGCGTTAAAGGCACAGGTTGAAAAAATGTCTAAAATGTGTCCCCCTCAAAAGCAAACTCCACGTGTCCGAGCATTTTTGCTTTCAATTCTAAACAAAGGAGAAAAGCTAGGTGCATACTTTTCGTTGGACCACTCTGTATATTGAAACTACCTATTTACATATCTTTAGGGTTCCAGATGTTCAAAGTGACGTGCAGGATCGGTTGAAAAACTAATAACATATCAACTTTTTCAGTTCTTGTATAAATATTGTTATTTTCCATGATTTTCAAACAATGAGGTACACAAAACTACCTAATTGACTTTGTAGAAGAGATGTAAAATAATATGTCGACACGTCAATTTTTACCGCAACAATTTTAATGATTTTGTTTCAGTTGTGTTGGTCACAGGCTACTCGATGATTTTAAATCTTATTTTAATCTCAATAAGATTCTTCATTTAACGAAAGTTCTAACGTTATATTTTCAGTTTTTATCGAAAGTTTTCTTACAACCTAATAGAGTGCGGTATCAAATTAATCGTAATAAAATGCTCTTTTTTTCCAACCCGACGAGCCACCATGTTGCCATTTGGAAAAAAATAGTAATAATTTTTTTTAAATCAAACGTCACATAGCTGAAACATTTTGATCGAAAATAGTAAAGTTATTTTGTTGAAAATATAAACAGGATGTTCATAAAATCAGATGTGGAATCATCTGCGACTGAAAGATAAACTTTAGTTACTATCTTCCATCGTCAAGATAACCTCTTGGATTTTTCAATTCACAGAAAAATCTTTCTATCAATATTCAATTGAGAATATTTCCCATTCCAGTAAAGTTGTATTTTTACAAACATTTTAGGACTTAAAAATTTATTTCGAAATAAAAATAAAAAAACGGTTACAAACAGTAACAAATGATAGATGGTTGTATTCTAAATGTCATATAGAGACAAAAAAAATGAAAATATACCAGGTGTCCCATCTAAAAATCGGAAGTTTATGTCACTTCCGGTGAATCCTGAATTTGCATGAAGTTGAGTTACTTGTCAAAAAATGCAGTTTTATGCATTGAACAGATCCTCCAAATTTCATTCCATTATCTCAGAAAACGAAAAATTTACATGGGCGAGCCACCTTCCGTGGACACCCGGTATAGGGAAATAGGAAATACAAAATTGATGGAATATAGACTGAAGCCTTTGAAAATGGTAAAAAGTGAAAAAAAATAATAGTAGGATGAAACCCATTGGAAAAGGAAGAGAATATAACAAAAATGAAAGGAAAAATAATTTACGGGCGATCTGAGGTAGGGAAGTGGAAGGGGGTGAGTTTTTAAGGGTAAAAAACGGATTATCTCGATTTCCGGCAAAACTACAACTCCTATGGAAAAAAGTTGAATGGCAAAGTTGTAGGTAATAAAAAGATCTACAACTTTTGTCTCCACACTTTTTTCACATAACCTCAAAATTTATGTGAAATATTCAAATAACCAAGTTTTTGGTTTTTTAATTTTATCTACTACAACAATTTTTTTTTTCACGAAATTTTGCGAAAACTTCCTTTCACATGTTCCAAACACACTGTAATTTTTTTGATATAAAATATTTATTTTTTCACCTTATTTTGACTTAATATCGAAAAAGCAACCTAATTTTCAATCGAAAATTCTCCCGTCAAAATATCAGTTTTTTTAAATAAGTCGGTGGGCTTTTTGTTCGTTGAAATCTCTACTTTCTGATGGTATAAAAAAAAGTACATTACCATGACAGAAAATGCAAAAAAACGAAAAAAACTCGAATCCGAATTTAATAAGACATCTACAATATTTTGAGAAAGTTGTAGAATCTTCTTTAAATTATATGCGTAGATGCCTATTTATTGCTATTTTGAAATAACTTATATACCTGAGTGACCTACGGAAAATTTTAGCCCATCGAATGGTATTTCATAGAGAAGTGGGGAAAGGGCTAGGAGGGTCTGGGCCTTACTACCTGTTAATTCTTTGCATTTTCTGAGAACATTTACCATAGTGATGTATATTTTTTTTACACTATCAGAGAGTAGAGGTTTCAACGAACAAAAAGCTTACCGACTTTTTTTAAAAAACCTGATATTTTGACGGAGAATTTCTGATTGAAAATTAGGGTGCTTTTTCGATATTAAGTCAAAATAAGGTGTAAAAATAAATATTTTAAATAAAAAAAATTACAGTGTGTTTGGGACATAAAAATTTTTCACCAAATTTCGTGGAATTTTTTTTTGTAAAAGCTAAAAATAAAAAACCATAAACTTGGTTATTTGAATTTTTCACATAAATTTTAAGATTATGTGAAAAAAGTGTTGATAACAAAATTGTAGATCTTTTCATTATCTACAACTTTGCCATTTAACTTTTTTCCATAGGACTTGTAGTTTTGCCGGAAATCGAGATAAACCGTTTTTTACCCTTAAAAACTCACCCCCTTCCACTTCCCGACCTCAGATCGCCCGTAAATTATTTTTCCTTTTATTTCTGTTATATTCTCTTTCTTTTCCAATGAGTTTCATTCTACTATAATTTTTTTTGGTTTCAAAAATTATCGACCCTGGTCTAATAAGGGATTTTGAACTCACCACATACAGTGATTTGATATTTGAATTCAAATATACCTTTTTTACGATCGTGCAAAAAGTTACTACTTTTTGCACTATCTACTGTGCCAAAAGTTTAACTTTTCTGCACTAGTGCAAAAAGTAATTTACTTTTTGCACTAGTGCAAAAAATACTTCGAGACTCTATTGATTACGAGTCTAATCTAAAGATAAAGAAATTTCTTGTAATTTGAGTGTACGTATGAACATGGTACCATTAAATATTCCTCAAAACGTTACTGTTTTATATTCAAAAGAAAAAAAAATACTCTAATTTTGATTAATCCAAATCTTCTTACTAACGAAAGCATATTTATAGTTACCTATGGATATCGTCTGACAGTGACAATTTCCGTGATTAATTTCAAGTAGTCAGTTTACAATTTTAATATATTGTAACTTCGGATAGAACTATTTGTTTTCCTTCAGCTATAATTTGAATATTGAAAACTCAATGCAATACACAGGACACTGTTTTCTGCAACATTAATTGTGGAACCGGGGGCAGACATGTCAACATTAAAACGCCATGGAGGATGGAAATCTTCAACTGTAGCTGAGGGCTACATTGAGTAGGTAGTCAATATCTGAAAAAAACTGAAAGAGCAGCTCAAATTCTGGAAGGTGAACCAAGTAACAGTACCAGAAACTTAACAATTCGAAAAAGAGTTTTAAGTGAAGAACCTGAGACCCCCAAAAGCAAAAACGAAAACAAAATTTAAAACAAATACTGAAAATGAAGTTTGTCCATTAAATTGCTCTAACTGTAATATTAAAATTGATTTTAACTCAAAAAAGTAAATCACTCATTTTATAAAAATAACATTAGTTTGAACTGTTCACGTTATTTTTTGAACTATTTTAAGAATTAGTAATATTTCTTGTATTGTAAAATACCCTTCAATAAAATTTTAAATAAAAACAAATATAATTCAATGGTAGAAAAAATGTTGTGTGCATCATGTGCAAAAAGCATATTTGTTGCACTCAGCACGATTGCAGCTCGAGACGAAGTCTCGAGCTGCAAACTTCATGCATCGTGCAACAAATATACACTTTTTGCACTAGTTATACAAATAACTTTTTTAGTCATGTTAGAAAGCCTCAGTTTTTCAAGTAAGGCAATGAATAATTCAATTGTGTCATTTTGTAGTTGGTAGAGCTTCAATATGCTCCACGAATTTCGTGAAATTCAGTAGTTCAAATTTCCGTATAAACCCCAAAGTGTTGAAAAAGTGAATTATAAACTCCTTCGTTAACTTAAAAACAAGAAACCGGTGTGCTGAAAGTGATCTAAATGCTTAAAAAAAGTAAAACTAGCGTTTTTAGCACGATAGCTGGGCATTGGTAAACTGCAGGCCATTATGACCTTAATAACAGTCGAGTACGGGAATTTCGACCGTATTGGTTCGCCAGAGTGAAAAAGCGAGGTTAGGATTTCAAAACACACGAAAGTGAAAACAATTTCGCTTATAAAAAGTGAAAGGGCACAAACAACCACAGCTGAATTATTCAGAGAGATCACCCAGTGACAAAAACCGTGAAAAAGACATTATTTCTCCAAACCACCGAAACTGATGAAAACAGTGTGTTGCCAAAACTCAGATCAGAAAACAGCGAAATCGCCAGCTGTTCGGTACTAGAAGCCGAGGAACTCCGAAAAAGATGCGATATAGTGTATCATTTTCCCCCAAGTAAAGTCGAAAAACTCAATGATTACATTTCTAAAGACAGTGAAAGTGTAAAGAAGAGTAATATTAAACCTAATGAAGACACTGGAGTGCCTGGCAGACCGGGTACGAGGCCGAAAAGACCACTCGAGCCGAGGTTAGCGCAGACTATGAAAAAACTGAAAAAAGTTCAAAATCGGAAAACGAAAAGAAAGTGGTGAGTGTAACCCATCAAAATGTGGGGAATGGAAAGGGGGGTGAGGAAAAGACGCTAAAAAACCTATGTCCAGAAGAAAAATTTTGCGAAAAATACAATCATTTTCAAAGTGAGAAAATAATGCAGAAAAAATGGTGAGTCCACCACATCAAAATATGGGAAATGATATGCAGGATGATGAAAGGACAGCAGAAAATACATTTTCGACAGAAAATCTATGTTCTCCACACTTTCAAAGAGACGAATAAATAGTATTATCAGGAATTAAATACCTTTTACTGTAGCGGAGGAGTTTGGAAAAAGAATATATAGGTATAGTATTGCTTGGTATTACGTGACGATTTCTAGCAGTCAGCACCGACCGCAAGCCGCGTAAAGGTACTTCGTTCCTGACGGGGGTCCCCCGATCGCACAAGTTTTAGTTATGATCACCCCTATAAAGTTAGCAGAGCCACTTGCAAAAAACCAATTAAACCTATTCCAATAATTGTCGAATAATTGTCGAGAATTTGTCGTGTGCGAAAAAAAATTGTCGCGCTCTTCTTTTTTTTTTATATGGGGTGGCTCTGCTAAGTTAATATTAAGTTAGCAGTGCCACTCACAAATAAACATCAAATATCATCACAATGATTATGAATAATTGTCGAGTAATTGTCGAAGTCATTCCTTATAGCATATATACAGTGTCACACATAAAGTACGCAACATATGGAAGTTTTTTTTTAATATATATATATAATGAAAATTTGACTTCGCAGTTGATTTTTGCTTGAGAAATGAGTAAAAAACAGCCTCTTTGCTTTTTTCATGTGCTACTCTAAACCTGTCAAATTTGAAATTTTTTTCAAAAATCCTCAAAGAATCAGATTTTTTTGAAAATTTCGAAAAATGCCTAAGAAAAAAGTTAATCAGTTTCCAATTGTATACCTTTGCTCCAAATTTGGACTCTCTACTGTCACTTCGACTTTTTTCCAATTTTTTTTTTTTGGAATCTTTCTCTTTACCGATTCGAACGAAACATGATTCAAATATCATAATTTTGATGAATACGAGACTTCTATGTCATACGTGCCTAGAAAATACCCACATTGGCGTGTTACCAGAAAAAAAAATGCACCTCCAGAAAGTCGTCTTTGTTGTTGCAAAGTTCATCTAGTTTTTTCATTTCATTGTGAAACTGATTCGGATTTTCAGTGTATGGACGTTAATATGTCAGTAATCGAATAAACGGATTTCTCTTGATTCCTATTACACTCGTATTTCTTTTTTTAACAGATTTGTATCCCGTTAGCTGCAGATGAGTTCGAAATATTTTGATGTAGTTTACACCCAACAGTGTGACTGTTGGATGTAAACTGTTTGATGTAATTTTCGAGCAAATAATAATTTTTCGCAACGTTTCTTGAATTAATTTCATAAATCTCATATTCTTTATTTTCACCATTAGATGTGTAAAAAACTTTAAACCAAAATAACTATAACCACAGTCACAACAAAACATCGTAACATTCATCGATTTATCTCAACAATCTTATAAAGAACCCGAATTCATCATTCAACATGCAGTCCTTCCCATTCTATACAAAGTATAGTCCTTTCATTCACAGACTCTGTGGCATTTTTAATAAATAGGGGATTTATATTAGCACAACACTCCCGAATGGTATTCTCTGAATGTTCTTTGTTTGCGAATGGTCTGTGCTTATACACTTTTTGTTTCAGATAACCCCATAGAAAAAAGTCCAGTGGAGATAAGCCCGGTGATCTTGGTGGCCAATAATCTTCCCAATATCGTCCTATCACTTTGTCCCTAAACATCTGACTGAGACACTGTTTCACTTCCACCGTTTGGTGGATCGGTGCCTCGTCAAGCTTTTACCACCAATTTCGTCAGAGGCAGATTATCCAAAACTTCAGACAACTGATTCATAATGAAATTTCTGTACATGTCTGCGTTCAAATTTTCTTTAAAAAAATATGGTCCAATTATTTGGTTATGTAATAAACCACACCACACATTTGTCTTGAATGAATATTGGTCACGGCATTCTATTACAAAATTTGGATTATTATTGGTCCACCAGCGACAATTTTGGGAACTAACTGTTCCGTTCAACGTGAAAGTTGCCTCGTCTGTCCATAAAATCCTGTGGGGAAATGTGGTATCATTTTCTCTCTCACCTTTGAACCAAAAGGAAAATCCAGCCCGAATAACGAAATCTCTTTCATTAATAGTGTGTATACCTTATTGGATTATGTGGTTTCTTGAAACGATTGTCCACAGAGTCAGTTTATTTGAATGTTTTCAATATCCTTCCCACGGTACTGAAGTGAATATTTCTTCCTGGATGCCGGTGATTGAAAATACAAGCAACATCTGGACATGGCACATTCTCACCTCATAAAAGAACGATTTCCACTTTGTCTTGTGTGTATAACATTGTACATAAAACTTATTTGTGAATTATGAATGTACGAAAATCTGTACACAAAACAACTCGATTTATTAAACGCAATTATTTGACATTAACCAAAACTAAAAATTTGTTTCAAAAGCCTACTAATGGAAAATTTTATTTTGATTCGATCAATTGTACTATTTTTTTTCCGAGATGTTGCATTAGCCTTGTAGTGTTCAAAATCACGGAATGTTTCATCATGTTTAGTACAAATCGCTAGACCGAAATTCTTTTGAATGGTTATGAAACTGTAGGTCATTGTTTAGTTTACAGAAAAGTATGATATTTCGGGTTTGTTTGTTACTGAATTATTGGTCAGAAAAATAATCAAACTGGATAAAAATCTATTAAAACAAGAAATACGAGTGTAATAAGAATGAAGAGAAATTCGTTTATTGGATTACTGACATATTAACGTCCATACTTCAAAAATCCGAATCAGTTTCACAATGAAATGGAAAAACTAGATGAACAAAGACGAATTTCTGGAGGTGCATTAATTTTTTTTCGGGTAACAATCCAATGTGAGTATTTTCTGGGCAAGATATGATATTGAAGTCTCGTATTCATCAAAATTATGGAATTTGAATCATGTTTCGTTCGAATCGGTAGAACGAAAGATTCGAAAAATTAAAAAAATTGGAAAAAAGTCGAAGTGACAGTAGAGAGTCCAAATTTGGAGGAAAGGCATATAATTGGAAACTGAGCAACTTTTTTTTTTGGCATTTTCCGAAATTTCTAAAAAAACTGTTTTTTGAGGATTTTCGAAAAAAATGTCAAATTTGACAGGTTTAGAGTAGCACATGACAAAAGGAAAGATGCTGAGATACTTTATGTGCGACACCGTATATACCTTTTTCATGGTGTTTCCTGGTTTATGTAGAAAATTCGCATTTTTGGCAACTGCGCATTTGTATAATGACCTTTTACGTTTTTTTTTCGTGTCATTATTCACAAATATAAAGTTGCTTATGAAACTTCCTATTTTCCAGAAGCAAAAAAGCTACGTTTTAATGTTGAATGATAGAAATATTATATTTTTACAGTAATACACCCACGTAACTTTATTGATTTATCATTTTTTCAATCAGAAATTCTCTGAACAATTGTCAAATGACCAAAACGTATTTTTCTGAAGCAGAAAAACTGCGTGTTATTGGTAAAATTCCATTATTTTTATTCTCCTAGCAGTATCTACGCACCGTATGATGATTTATTATTATTTTTCGGTTCAGATATCCATCAAATTATTGTCCAAAGACTGAAAAAATGTGTAGTGGAACCTCCAGATCTTCAGGAGCGAATAAAAGGAATATTCCGATTTCTCAGTAATACACCCAGGAAACTTAGTTAATTATTTTTTTTCATCCACAAATAAACTGAACAATTGGTGAACGACCGAAATGTATTTGTCGTGAACGCAGAAAAAGTATCGCGCTCTTAGTTTTTTTTATATGGGTTGGCTCTGCTAAGTTAATATTAAGTTAGCAGTGCCACTCATAAATAAATATCAAATATCATTACAATGGTTATGAATAATTTTCGAGAAATTGTTGAAGTCCATCTGACGTGAAGAAAACGCAAAAAATCCATTCCTTGTAGCATAATATACCTTTTTCATGGGATTTCCTGGTTTCTCTGGAAAATTCGCATTTTTGGCAACAGCGCATTTGTATAATGACCTTTTTTCGTGTCATTATTGACAAATATAAAGTTGTTTATGAAACTTCCTATTTTCCAGAAGCAAAAAAAACTACGTTTCAACGTTGAATGATAGAAATATTATAATTTCACAGTAATACACCCACCAATGAAGTTACATTGATTTATAATTTTTTCAATCAGGAATTATCTGAACAATTGTCAAAGGACCAAAACGTAAATTTTTTTGTTGTTCACGATAAATACATTTCGGTCGTTCAACAATTGTTCAGTTCATTTGTGGATGAAAAAAAATCACCAAGTTACCTGGGCGTATTACTGAGAAATCGGAATATTCCTTTTATTCGCTCCTGAAGATCAGGAGATTCCACGACAAATTTTTGTTTTGATCTTTGGAGAATAAATTGATGGATATCTGAACCAAAAAATAATAATAAATCATCATACTGCTAGGAGAATGAACATTATTGAATTTTACCAAACACACGCAGTTTTTCTGCTTCAGGAAATTCAAACACCCCACGACAAATACGTTTTGGTCATTTGACAATTGTTCAGAGAATTTTTGATTGAAAAATTTATAAATCAACAAAGTTACGTGAGTGTATTACTGTGAAAATATAATATGTCTATCAATAAACTCTAAAACGTAGTTTTTCGCTTCTGGGAAATAGGAAGTTTCATAAACAACTTTATATTTGTCAATAATGACACGAAAAAAAACCGTAAAAGGTCATTATACAAATGCGCTGTTGCCAAAAATGCGAATTTTCCAAAGAAACCAGGAAATCCCATGGAAAAAGATAATATATATATATATATATCTTGTTATAATATGATGAATTTTGTAAATATAATATTGTAATATTTTTGCCCCACGTTTTGGGTGCCATTTGTTAATTTTTGATGGATAGGAAATATTATATATATTGTTTTTATATAATAAATGAAGCTATTAGTTTTTGTTATTCTTTGTGAGTCAATTTGATATGATATAAATAGATATTTCTGCCCTGTATAATAATTCGTATGTGATAATAATAATTGCAAACGAACGTCACTGTTCTCTCGTCACGTAGCTGACAATTTTTATTCCTTTTCTCACCACAGCTAGCACAGTTGGTACGCCCTCATCTCAAAGTGGCCGGTTCAAAGCAATAGAGACACAGTTTATTGAATGGTCTTTGGTATGTTATTGATCATTGTGAGAAAATAAACAACAAAATATCAAAAAGCAATTATCTCCTTTATTCAGGAAGACTTAAAATACCTGGCCTACGAGAAATAACTTATACTAGGGTGAATCAAACAAATATTCACGGATAAAAATAATAAATCAGATCATGGATAGATAAACAGAACCTCACTTTTTCCGTGAGAGTGACGTTTTCTGTTATTGTTCAAAATAGGGTGACATAAAGTTCTTCGAATGTGAAATATGTTATTTGTGAAATAGTTCAGGACCGAAAATGCACTATTAAAGTTTTTATACCTGTTGGAGATGTCGGTGTTTCAAGATATGCCCTGAAACTGGATACCTTGTCACTACAAGCGCTATCAGGAACTCCAATACCATAAATCAGGAACCATACAGATGCGGAAATCAGCTTTGGAGACGTGGAAATGATATATAATTAAGGTAATACTGGTTTTGCTCTTCAAATGTTGGAATTCTTTCAATTTTTGTTCTCTCAAAATGTTGCGTCCATTCCCTTCTAATTTTATTTTCAATCTCCTCGTTGGCTTTGTTTGTTGTTGCCTCGATACAAGTTTCCCTTCCTGTTTTCCCATTTAAATTTTTGAATTCGCGCACTAAATTGTCACATTTTACTGTTTAGGTTTATCTTACTCAATTTATATATCCAACTATTTTTCCATACTTATTACTATTTACAAATTCTAATAATAATTGCTTATGATATCAACCAATTGCTATTCCCTCACAATTTCCAATTTTTACCTATGACCATCTATTCTCTGATTGGCTATTATCATGAAGACGTTTGCTGTTCTACCATTGGTTACTTTTAGTTATCTCCAATTTCATATACTGTATGTTTCAAATTTACAAATGTGTTGATTACTGTTTATTCCTGAAAATTTTGTAAATTTAGACTTTTTATTGTCTTTTTTCCAATTATGGTTTATGATCATTATGACAGTGTATGAAATTGATTGTGTTATATTATTTTGACATTTTTATCTATCCATATTATACAAAGGCTTATAAATAAATAGAACTTCAGAGTTATTCAAAAAAAAATATCTTGGAACTAATAATATTTAGTAATTATTTTTTTTTTGGGTTTTTTCCTTTTAAACCTTTAATGGCATAAATAAATAAAATATATATATATATATATATATATATATATATATATATATATATATATATATATATATATATATATATATATATATATATATATGCTATAAGGAATGGATTATTGGCGTTTATTTCACGTCAGATGGACAATTATTCATAACCATTGTGATGATATTTGATATTTATTTGTGAGTGGCACTGCTAACTTAATATTAACTTAGCATAGCCACCCCATATAAAAAAAACTATGAGCACGACAAATTTTCGACAATTATTGGAATAGGTTCAATTGATTTTTTTGCAAGTGGCTCTGCTAACTTCATAGGGGTGTTATGATTAATAGTTATCAGTAGTCAGTAGATCTCCGGGTTCTGAAGCGATCATAACATCTAACATCAACCCTCAATCTCAGTCGATGAGTTGAATTTATAGCATACATTTTTATTCTAGCTATTTACGAATATATTTTTTGTTGCGTTCAAAAACATAACAAAAATGAACTCTTTCGTCGCCTGAATGAAGTGACTGTAATATATAAAAAACGAGAATTTCCGTCAAATACTTACTGATGCATTTTTCTCCTCGAAAACCACACAGCGGCGCTGCGATAGGTGGTTCTCCTGTTATCCAGTCGATGGTATCGATCAAATGTAGAACCTGAAACGAAATAATCAATGCAAAGAAGTTCACGATTCAAAAAAACTATTGAGTAACATAAAAATTAGCCAGATGCGGATGTAACGGGAATTTTTGCAGGGATCGCTTCGAGTTATTTGCATCTCGAGTATTTTCAGACCTAGTATAATATTTTTCACTTCATACTCACTAAAAGCATGAAAATAACATTGAGATTTGCTGTTTGTAGCGAATAGTAGTTACACCCTTCATCTACGGATGTAGAGTTATTGGCTCCAACCAATTTCATAACCAATGACCTAAAAACCGAATTCCTTCGCAATAGAAATGTCGCTTATACTATTGTCATTTTTTCAAGGGTAATTCTTGAGTTAACGTGTTTTATGTTTATTAATTCCCATATTATTTGTGTTTATATTTTCTGCCTGATAAAATTACTGTAGTACATTTTTTACATTCTTCGATATATCGGGCTTACCTCAAGCGACTGAGACTTCGGTTGACCTACTCAGTTCTAGTTCTTCGTCTGGTGACTCTTTTTTTTCTTGCACCCGGAAATAATCGAGGCAGTGAGGTCATTAAAAAAATCGAAATGTTAAGATTGCTATGAATTATCAAGTGAAATAATGAAAAGGATCATTGATGCAATTATCAAACCACTCACATTCCTTGTCAACTCCTGCATATCTACAGGTTGTTTTCCTACCCGTTTTACATTTGCGAAAGATTTACCATTATGGAAAAAAGGTGATAAGTCTCTAGTAGACAATTATCGTCCTATTTCAATAATTCCGGTTCTGGGTAAGATTCTGGAAATCATCCTGAAGAACAGGTTGGTCCGTTATTTTGTGATAAATAACTTTTTCAGCGATCATCAGTATGGGCTTAGAGCAGGGAAGCCCACAATTGATGCTTTATTGAAAGTTGATGACCTTGAGAGAGGGGATCTCGTGTCAATCACACTGTGTGACCTTTCCACGGCTTTGGATTGTGTATCTCATATCTCTCTTCTTGATAAGCTGAATTATTATGGAGTGAGAGGACTTCCCCTAGAATTATTAAAATCATATTTGACAGATATAACCCAGTCGGTTTATGTGAAAGATGCATTTTCTGGTGTTAGAAATGTTTCACATGGTGTTCCTCAAGGATCTGTTCTGGAGCCATTGTTATTTTTAATTAATGTAAATGACTTCAGCAATTTTATGTCACCTAATAAATGTGTCCTTTTCGCAGATGATACTTCCTTAGTGTCAACTGGCAAAAATTTGAAAACGTTAGGAGAAAACAAAGATCAATCACTCAAACTGGCTTCTCGTTGGTTTACAGTAAATAAGTTGAAATTAAATGAAGAGAAGAAATTGTATTCTCTACAGTCAACACTAACATCGAGGACAATAATGGAAAGTTACTTGGCGTAATTCTTGATGCGAACTTATCCTGGTCAACTCATATTCATGTTTTGAATAGAAAACTCTCTAAGAGAATTTCTGCCCTAAGACAATTTAAAAAAGCAGTGGACCTCGATGCCTTGAAAAGTGCATATTTCGCCATGTTCCACTCTCTTATAAATTACGGCATAATTCTATGGGGTGATTCAGCACATTCAATCAAAATATTTTTTAATATTTTATTAAAAAGGCTCTGATAATAATGGGAAACGCTGAGTACAGAGCACACTGTAAACTACTATTTAAAAACATGGGAATTCTACTTTTACCTTCTCTTTTCATCTACCACACTGTTCTTGAAATCCATAAAAACATATTACATTTTTCTAAATATCTGGATGTTCACCATCACCATGTTATTAAATCACTTAACCACAGATCGTTCAAACTCAAAATAAAATCATTTTTGTTGAAAAACTGTTTTTATAACACTGAGGAATATCTTAACTCAGGTTTCTCATTAATGTAATTCTTGTCACCTTGCCAGGGTTGATACAATAGTAGGCATATTGTGTTACTAATTATATGCAGAGAATGTTTTCCACTTTTAATCTGTTTGTTTGTAAACGATGTTATAAAGTTTTAATAATTTTAATTGTATTTTTAAATTTTTGTTTGAGTGTTTTCTGTTTTTCATTTTATTATTATTTTTATTAGTACCTACGCATGACTTGCAGCAAACATGTAAATGTAAAGTTGTCCAATAAATCTGTCTATCTATCTATCTATCTAACTATCTATTTCGAAAAATGGAAGGGAAAACATTATTAATTGAATATTGAATAGATATATTTTTTTTTAATCGAAAAATCTACAATCTAAATATTGTTTCTGTAATATCTAACAGATAACAACTACTTCCCCGGCTACAGCCACCTTGTACATTTTTTTGGGTATTAGTCAAAAATGACCAAAGTCGTTCGCGATGGAAAAGCTGTCGCTTACAGTATCGTTATTTTTGGAAGGGTATTTATATTTTCTGCCTCAATGATTCAGTTGCTGCAGTACATTTCTTATATTCTTCGATATATTTTTGAAGTTGAAAGGGAAAAGACATTCTCAATTTAATATTGTATAAAGATATTTTACAGAAAATTGAAAAATCTACAATAAAAATGAAGTTATTTTCTTGTTAAATATATCCAACAGAAAACAACTACTTCCCCGGCTAAAGCCACCCTGGACATTGAACTACATCTGATATATACCGTGAAAAGACCCTCATTCGAAAGAAAAATCTAATAGTAAAATTTGCATTTTCATTCAGATAGTTATTTAATTTTATATTCCAGTCTTAATTGAGGTCACAATTGAGATGTACTTCAATGTCCAGCGTGGCTTTAGCCAAGAAAGTAGTTGTTTCCTGTTAATTATCGCGGAAAATTACTTCATTTTTATTGAAGATTTTTTAGTTCTCAGAAAAACTTTCTATTCAACATTCAATTGAAAATGTTTCCGTTTTGTGTTATTTTCGTTTACTGACAATTTTTTGTAAACAGTTAAGATCCTGTGAGGATTCTCGAATTTGTTCAAGAGGTATAGGTTGATTTAAAAGTCTCCCTTTTTTGTTTTTTCACCTGATGAGGTTTTTTGGGTATGATACTTCAAAACTCCATAAAAAAGTCCATATCTCACAACATAAGCACTGTTACGTCTACACATAAAACATTATGTTTATGTTGCTTGTTCCTGGAATTTGTTTCTGATTATTGACAAAATTTTGGTGTTCATATATATCTCCCACTTTATTTGATTCTCATCAACGTATATGGAAACTTAAAAAAAAAACTGTATGGTCCAATATTTTTGGCGTTTTCGGCACTACGAAAAAAACTCTGAAATAGCATCCAATGAATAAAAACAGGTAATCGAATAATTTTGTTTCTCTTGGTATTATATGTTTACAATCAATATTTTGAAATATTGATTATCAACCAAAACATTGCATCCTTAAATAATTTGCTGCTCAGCATTATTTACGGTTAGTGTTTGTGGTGCACAATGACAAACCAAATCGTGATGGCTTTTCTGGTTTTGAGTACATGTTTTATCGATGTAAGTGATAATTATTTACGCTCCTGGTTGCATTTTTTTCGGTATGGGAACGTTTTGTATAATATTTACGAAGTTTTTCTACTGTTATCCTCTGTTTCTCTTTCATCTGTAGAAAAAAATGTACGAGGATTTGAAAAAAACACATATTTCAAGTTGAACATATGGAACCGTTCCAATATTCTTTCAGAAACAGGTTGAATTTTGCGTGGTTTTTAATTTTTTACTTTTGAACCTCTATAGGAAAAAAAATATTGTAATCGCAAAAAAAATCTGTAAACTACCTAGAGAGCTCAATAGAGGTGAAAATTAAAATAAATGTGTGTATGGGTGTATATATGCATTTCTCCAATTGACCCATTTGCAACTTATTCTCGAATTTTCTACCAAACCATTTTTTATTTGAAATTCAAACAATCAATAAAGTGGTTACGTATAAATGAAATCGAAACTTTCAGTTTGACTCGTTGGGGATACCATTATAACGTAATTGTGAAAAGTCCCCATCGATCCCATGTGTGCAAAAAATTTTATGCAAGGTCAAATTTCGCAAAAAGGGTTCTTTTGAACTTTTTTGCGAAACGGTTAGTTTTATGATAAAAATAGCTCAGATAGATAATAGATCATGCAATCATCTACAAAAATTGTCTCAGTACTTTTTTCCTAAGATTCACCATTTCTGAGAAAAAGCGATTCTAAAATGTACTAAAGTTCACCATAACATGCATGACTACGCTGCCTATCATTGGACGCATAATATCAGTAAAACTATTAGTCTGCGCGTACATTGATATTGAATGATAATTCTGACAATATGAACTGAGAAGAAACCCAGTCCCTCATTTTATATGACCATGTGGCCTTGAGCAACATCTGTCTGCTATTCAATTGTCTACCTGGCAGTGTACGTCTACCTGCTCTTTTTTCTATGGTACCAACGACGAGATACCGTTAGTCTTGTACGTGGTTATCGCTAATATTTTTTATTAAAGATTGTGCTGTATTCAGTTTTTAAAATATGTCGCAATTTTGCTTCATTTGTAATAAACCTTTTACCTGCAAGTGAAATTGTTACTGTTGATCGTGGCATGAAGACGTTGTTTGACGCAAGTGTTGAAGGAGGTGATGAATTTACTGACTACGTAAAAGACCAAAAATCAGTGACAGTTCATGTGCAGTGTCGTAAAAAGTACACTCGGAAGAGTACAATTGCTGCAGTGAAAAGACAACATTAAGAGGAACAAGCCAGTACATCTAAAATAAGTGCTCCTCGTACTAGAGGAGTATGGGGGCAATTTTTGTAGATAATTGCATGATCTACAATTTTTGTCTGAGCTATTTTGATCATAAAACTAACTTTTCGCAAAAAAATCCAAAAAACCCATTTTTGCGAACTTTGACTTTGCATAAAACTTTCTGCACACATGGGATCGATGGGGACTTTCCACAATTTCATTATAATGGTCTCCCTAACGTTCATGTGAATTTTCAGCTTCTTGGGAATTTATGCAAGGGTGAATGTCTATTTTGACCGGATTACAGAAAATGATCGACAAACATGAAAATGAAGGATACTATCTTCCTTTGTTACACAATTAACGAATCACCCTGTATTGATATTTACCTGAATATATTTCAGATTCAATGGGTATTCCCTGGTCATAATCTGCAAATTGAAATAAACAGGTCACTTATATTTTCAAATATTTCATCAGTTATTGTGAATACACGTTTCCAATTTTTGTCTCCGGAATTGTGATTACTAACACGTTCCCTTTGTCTTGAATATCATTTACAGTCATTTGTCTTACAAGCACCAGTCAATCCAATTATCAAACACATCTAGAAATAACACATTATAAGTAGTTATAAAAATAATGAACTGTAAAAATATTACGATTTATCACCTTCCCCATTAAATGGTTCTCATCTGGAGCTTCTGTTAAGAATTTATTCATATCATTTCTTGTAAAAAAAATGTTTTGCTTCGTAACCCACATTATGCTTTTTTTAAAAGCATTCAATTTTTAAAACTTGCTGATATCATTGTTATTTTTGACCATAATTGTAGATTTTAACATCGAGTAACTTTGGCCTTTTCCAGAAAAGATGCCAGATATATTTCTCTTAAATTTTTAATTATACAGTGCGGTCCATAGGTATGGAATAAATTCATTTTTAGGGTTATTATGTATTTGTTAAAAAAACCTGAAATAGCTCGATCTCTATTGTCAATTTGACAACTTACAGTATGAAAATATTACCCCCTTCTTGCACCCTCTCTGAATTATGAGCACCTCCTCAAAAAATTTAAATGAGAAGGGGGGTCGTATGGCACCTTGTTCGAGAGGGATTTTCATTTTCTGTTCAGCAATATTAGGTATTTCAAATTTGGTGCAATCATAACTGAGAAAATGTAAATTTTTAATACTTTACGTAGAATGAAGGAAATAATGTCACATGATGTTTAGAAATTATTTTTCAATTTATTTTACAATTAAATTATATGTTCAATGACCACCATTCACTTCTTGACAATGAGCAAGTCGATCTAGGAATTCTCGTACAACATTTTGTAGGACCTCAGGGGTTGTGTTGTTAATTTCTTCCGTTATCCTAACTTTCAAATCTGCAATATTGTCTGATCTATTGAAATATACTTTTGATTTTGAATAACCCCTCAAGAAGTAATCGAGAGTAGTTAAATTGGGGGATCTAGGCGGCCATTCAATCGTTCCACGTCTTCCAATCCACCTATTGGGAAAAACTTCGTTCAAATGATCTCTAAAAATACGTTTGTAATGCGGGGGAGCTCCGTGTTGTTGGTACCAAATTGATCTATCTATTGCATTTGGATCATTAACATCAGGAAAAATTCTTTTTAATGTAGGCTGTGAAAAGTTCATCAACAAATCCGGATAAACCTCACCATTAACTGTGCCTTCAAAAAATAAGGGCCAATAATTTTGTTGTTAATGATACCAGCCCAAACGTTCACATTCGTAGGATATTGTGTGTGAGCCTCACACATCCAATGAGGATTTCTCTGCTGCAATATCTACAGTTTTGTCTATTAACCGTTCCATTTGAATGAAAAGTAGCTCCACCAGAAAAAAACAATTTTGTTTATGAACTGCAAATCTGCTTCCATTCTGTCCATCATCAGTTTACAGAATTGTTGCCTTCTATCAGGATCATCCTCATTCAACTCCTGAACCAACTGAACTTTATAAGGATGGTATTTTTTTATGTATAGCTTTCAATATCGATGATTTACTTACATCATTGTCGGCGGCAAGTTGTCTACTTGTCATATGCGGATTTTCCTCAATCGCCAACAATACATCTAACTCATCCAATTTAACATTTCGACCTGGCTTTTGGATAGTTTTTACATGTCCAGTTTCACAAAATGTTGTTTCTATTTTGCTAACTGTAGACTGTGAGACGTGTTGACCAGGGTATTTATAATTAAACATTTCACAAACTTCCTTTTGAGTTCTTGTTTTATTACCGCATCCAATCATAATTACATACACGAGCCATAGTTGAATCAAATACACACACAAATATTTTTCAATACACTGACGTGTGTCTGCAACTTATAAATATCAAAATTAGGATGTCTGAAAACCCTGGTGCTTTGCTATTTGTTGCTATCAAACTTCACCAATAGCAAAGCTAGAATTAGAAGCCCCCGAACATTGCACAAAGAAAGCACTGTCGTGTTGTTCTTCGTATTTTGTCCCATTTGAATTTGAGGTTAACTGCATTTTGACAGACGGAGAATTGAAATGAAATTGTCATTAAATTGCAGAAAATATAAAATTAAATGCATACAACATGACGAACTATGAAAATATCATTATTAGTCAATTCGTCGAGATTTGTACTTGTTTTTGGAACTGAATACAGGTGAATATTCGAATCTGCGACTTCATACTGTCCACACAAAATACAAATGTGGCCCATTCTACAAAAAGTATCCTTACACTCTACACTACCTGAAAATAAACAATTCCTCACGCACGAACGTACGAGTGATTTTTTCAAGAACAAACTAAGCAAGATTTCAAATCAAAGAGATGGAAAACGCATAGATATTGACAAAACACTGAAAATAATTCCATATAAGATGCTGCAGATGTCAGAAATTAAGTTCTGACATTAAGCGAAAATATAAACAAAAATTTTTGGACGGCGCCATCTACCACAGAGAGAAGCTCAGTTGAAGTAACAGGTGGTGTCCCCTCGAAATTGTAAACAATATCGAATCAGTTCATTCACTAGGGTTTTTAGACAACTTAATCAAAATAACAGTAGTCTACTAGATTGACATTGAATTATTCATGTGGGTTTTGTGAATAATCTTTGTCTTGAACGACTTTTTCCTGACGTTTAGCAAAACAGATAAGAAAATACCTGATTATTTCTTATGGGGTTATTTAAAATCAGAAGTATATTTCAATAAACCAGACAGTACTGCAGATTTAGAAGTTATGATAACGGAAGAAATTAACAACATAACCCCTGAGGTCCTACAAAATGTTTTACAAGAATTCCAAGATCGACTTGCTTATTGTCAAAAAGTGAATGGTGGTCATTTTGAACATTTAATTTAATAGTGAAATAAATTGAAAAATACTTCCTAAACATTATGTGGCATTTTCCTTCATTCTACGTAAAGCATCAAAATTTTACATTTTCAAAATAACTTTGATTTGTTATAATTGCACCAAATTTGGAAAACTTGATATTGCTAAACAGAGAATGAAAATCCCTTTCAAACAAGGTGCCACACGACCCCCTTTAAATTTTTTGAGGAGGTGCTCATAATTCAGAGGGGGTGCAAGAAGGGGGTGATATTTTCATACTGTAAATTCTCAAATTGACAATAGAAATCGTCTTGTTTCAGGTTTTTTTTACAAATACCTAATTACGCTAAAAATGAATTTATTCCATACCTATGGACCGCACTGTATGTATGTTGCACCATTCCATAAAAATCTCATACTGTTTTAAATACATTTTTCGGGATTTTTCTGGTAATAAATTTAAAGTCGCTGCATTGGCGGCTTCATATATTTCAGCAGGATTGTCACTATCACTGTCACTCATTTTTCTTTTTTACTGTTTACTGTTACTTCTTTATTTTAAATATTATATTACTGGCAGAAACGGAAAGCTTGTGAGTAAATTGCCTAGCAACGCAACCTCTTCTTTTGTTTTATGGGTAAATAACTCAAACAAGCAAATTAAGTGTATCTTGTAGGCTACCATCAAAATGAATTTGTCTCCAAAAGCCGTGAAGTGAAGCGGCCGTGAAGTAAATGCGGCCGTGAAGTAAATACTGCAAAAAAGTTACACTCTAGAGAGGTTATTAAATCCGTAAAACTTCCATGTTTTGTGACACCCGCCTAAAAAATATTTTTATTCATTTTAAATACGCTGACGGCTATCCGTTTCAATCACATATAGACCAGGGCTGAAGCCTTTGAAAATGGTAAAAAGTGAAAAAAAATAATAGTAGGACGAAACCTATTGGAAAAGGAAAAGAATATAACAAAAATGAAAGGAAAAATAATTTACGGGCGATCTGAGGTCGGGAAGTGGAAGGAAGTGAGTTTTTAAGGGTGAAAAACGGTTTATCTCGATTTACGGCAAAACTACAAGTCCTATGGAAAAAAGTTAAATGGCAACAAATACATAACGCTGAAAATGAATTTATTCCATACCTATGGACCGCACTGTATGTATGTTGCACCATTCCATAAAAATCTCATACTGTTTTAAATACATTTTTCGGGATTTCTCTGGTAACGGCGGCTTCATAAATTTCAGCTGGATTGTCACTATCACTGTCACTCATTTTTGTTTTTTACTGTTTTCTGTTACTTCTTTATTTTAAATATTATATTACTGGCAGAAACGGGAAGCTTGTAAATAAATTGCCTAGCAACGCAACCTCTTCTTTTGTTTTATGGGTAAATAACTCAAACAAGCAAATTAAGTGTATCTAGTAGCCTACCATCAAAATAAATTTGTCTCCAAAAGCCGTGAAGTAAAGCGGCCATGAAGTAAATGCGGCCGTGAAGTAAATTCGGCAAAAAAAGTTACACTCTAGGGACGCTTTAAAATCCGTAAAACTTCATGTTTTGTGACACCCGCCTAAAAAATATTTTTATTTATTTTAAATACGCTGACGGCTATTCGTTTCAATCACATATAGACCAGGGCTGAAGCCTATAAAAATGGTAAAAAGTGAAAAAAAATAAAATAGTAGGATGAAACCCATTGGAGGAGGAAGAGAATATGACAAAAATGAAAGGAAAATAATTTACGGGCGATCTGAGGTCGGGAAGTGGAAGGGGGTGAGTTTTTAAGGGTAAAAAACGGTTTATCTCGATTTCCGGCAAAACTACAAGTCTTATGGAAAAAAGTTAAACAGCAAAGTTGTAGGTAATGAAAAGATCTACAACTTTAGTATCCACACTTTTTTACATAACCTCAAAGTTTATGTCAAAAATTCAAACAACCAAGTTTTTGGTTTTTTATTTTTATCTTCTACAAAAAAAAACTCACGAAATTTGGTAAAAACCTTATTTTTTATGTCCCAAACACACTGTAGTTTCTTGATTTAAAATATTTATTTTTTCACCTTATTTTGACTGAATATCCAAAAAGCACCCTAATTTTCAATCGAAAATTCTCCCGTCAAAATATTAGCTTTTTTAAAAAAGTCGGTGGGCTTTTTGTTCGTTGAAATCTCTACTATCTGATGGTATAGAGAAAAAGTACATTACTACGGCAGAAAATGCAAAGAAACGAAAAAAACTCGATTCCGAATTTAATAAGACATCTACAATATTTTGAGAAAGTTGTAGAATCTAAATTATATGCGTAGATGCCTATTTATTTAATTTTGAAATAACTTATACAGAGTGGCCACTTTTTTAATGGGATTGTATTGGTAACTTTTAAACCATAAGAGTTAGAAGGTCGGTCAAATGGAGAAAAAGTTGCATTCATAAAAGCATTGTCAAGCAGTTCAAACAAATCGAGATTATCAGGGCCGGTTATTGAGATATAAGAAAAGTAAATTCTGTCATTTTGATTTTTCTTTTTTTCCCACTTTATTTCGAATATTATCAAAAAATGTCACAGGAGTTTTTTATTCGACAGTGAATTATCCTCATTTTGACATGATCAAATTTTGTATCCAACGTTTCGTACGCTCTGGGCCACCCTCAACCTCATTCTTTTCAATACGGACCTGCATATTTTATGACACTTTTCGAAATAACTTTCAACGCTAAATTCAACGATATATCATACAATGTTTGAAGGTTGTAGACGATGTGGTAACTTGATTACTATCGTTTCGGACGTCCATCGTCTTAATGTATTTAAAAGGTTTTCACGACGTTTCGAATGCTTGTATCTGCAATCGTCTTCAGGTGAATACTGAAGACGATTGCAGATACAAGCATTCGAAACGTCGTGAAAACCTTTTAAATACATTAAGACGATGGACGTCCGAAACGATAGTAATCAATATCATACAATGTCATTCAAAGTTGATTTTCAGGTGATTTTGACCCATATCCAAATTTCTTTGGGTCGGATCTGTATTACATTTAGGTACCTTTAGTTTAATTAACAACATGCAATACATTTCGATAAGAAAATCAACTTACTCATCTTCAACTGAATGGAACGTAACAGAATCAAAGCAAGAAACAAGTAATAATTATTTACAAATTTCAAGAGGTGAAAAACCTAATTCATAATAATTGAACGAAACTATCATTTAATGAAAGAAAAATCAAATGATTATTCGAAAGTAAATGATGAACATTAATAAAGTAAGTGTTCGAAATGTCCACCATTTTGTAAAATGCACTTTGCGGTTCTGGAACCCATACTTCTTATACATTTGCTTATTTAGTCTCCTTGAATACCTTCCAATACATTCTCAATCTTCTCGCGAGGAATCATTATTGTTGGATTTGTCATTTGTTCCGTTGAAACAAATTACAGAATCGAACTTTATTTTGAGATCATTACGATATAATTTTTGCAAGGCTTGGTATTCAAATTTAAAATCATTGTATTCGCGTCTCTTGACTATTTTATTAACAGCAGTTTTTGATAAATTGCATTCACTGACCACAGTTCTCGATTTTTTTTCTGGGTTCAATTGAATTTGGGTCAGAACATTGATATCGTTGATAGACTGGTTTTTTCTTACATACACACAACTCTAGGTTCATTGAATGTATTATTTTCAAGTAGTAGGCCGTTTTTCTTTGAACATATAGTGCGGTTTGTTGAATAATAAATTACTGGGACCCTATTTTATTGACGGCAACCTAACCGGAGCAAAATATGTAGAAATTATAGAAGAAATGTTGGATGATCTTCCTATACGGTATCGGCGTAATAGTCCATGCTTCCAACAAGACGGATGTGGTCCACACAACTCAAGAATAGTCACAGACTATCTAAATCGAACTTTTCCCGATTCATGGATTGGAACAAGAGGTCCAGTAGCATGGCCTGCCAGATCTCCGGATTTGAATCCGCTGGATTTTTATTTGTGGGGATATTTCGAAAATAAAATTTATGATACTACGAACCCGACAATAGAGATTCTTCGCGAGGAAATTGAGAATGTATTGGAAGGTATTCAAGGAGACGAAATAAGCAAATGTATAAGAAGTATGGGTTCCAGAACCGCAAAGTGCATTTTACGAAATGGTGGACATTTCGAACACTTACTTCATTAATGTTCATCATTTACTTTCGAATAATCATTTGATTTTTCTTTCATTAAATGATAGTTTCGTTTAATTATTATGAATTAGGTTTTTCACCTCTTGAAATTTGTAAATAATTATTACTTGTTTCTTGCTTTGATTCTGTTACGTTCCATTCAGTTGAAGATGAGTAAGTTGATTTTCTCATCGAAATGTATTGCATGTTGTTAATTAAACTAAAGGTACCTAAATGTAATACAGATCCGACCCAAAGAAATCACCTAAAAATCAACTTTGAATCTTATTGTATGATATATCGTTGAATTCAGCGTTAAAATTTATTTCGAAAAATGTCATAAAATATGCAGGTCCGTATTGAAAAAAATGAGGTTGAGGGTGGCCCAGCGCGTACGAAACGTTGGATACAAAATCTGATTATGTCAAATTGAGGATAATTTACTGTCGAATAAAAAACTCCTGTGACATTTTTTGATAATATCCGAAATAAAGTGGGAAAAAAAGAAAAATCAAAATGACCGAATTTACTTTTCTTATGATATCTCAATAACCGGCCCTGATAATCTCGATTTGTTCGAACTGCTTGACAATGCTTCTATGACTGTGTCAAGGGGTTTCTTCCCCTAATATCAAACCTTGGCGCTTTTCACTGTTCTCGGGTTTTCTCGGGCGCCACCTTTAACTTTATAGTGGAAAAGGCCACTTTTGCTCCGGGCAGTCTCAGTGAAGAAAGACACTCCAGGGGTCAATATAGTCGTGACACTGTAACAGGGCCAGCAAGGCAGGCTTTAATTGCCTTCAACTGGGTTTCGAACCTGGGTGGCGACTGCGCACTAGATGTTAAAATTCTACTCAAAATTGTCAATGAAAGAATACGAAGAACAGGATAAACAGGTATATTAAAAATACTGAAATACAGTGAGGGCGGCTGACAACAAATGAATACATGGCAAGCACTATATACAGAGAAAGCAAGGAGGGTGTTTTCAAGCAAGCGGGGTAAACTTAACAACCAAAAGCTCTGCGGTGGGGGGTGGGTATTGTACGGACTCGTATGCAGAAATTACCAGCACAGTATTGAAATGAATGTGTGCCTCTTACGATCATGCGCACATCGCATCTGCGGTACTTACAAACATTTCCTGATGTCTTTTACCTGATACAACATATTTACCAAACTCCGATCTCACTGCTTCGGCAAGGCCCGGGACGGTCGTGGCTCACACTCTGGATACTAGTCGGCCGCGTGGCTGCTTCTGCTGGGCTGGGCAAGCTACTAATTCTTTGAAATATGTCGAAACGGAACTACGGCCGGCTTCTCCCTCTTTTCCGAATCCCTCCTGATCGACTTATATGCGCGCGCCGTTTTGTGGACTCTGTCGTTTGCGATACAAATTCTACCTTCACAGAATAATTACCCAGAATATCGGCCTCCCCTCCTTCGTGACGTCAACGGCTGCTCGGACACAGTGTCATGTTCTCGGTGGCGACGGCTGTGACGTCAGCTTGGTGCGCGCGTCTCTGTCTAGACTCAACTATGCTGGGTGGCGATCGGACTGTTGGCTCGTACGTGAATGAATGCGATCCTTTGTGGAAACTTTTATTCTCGAGTTTTGCGTTCGATTCAAGTGCTTACTCCAGATTGGGGCGGGTGACGTACGATTGCTTTGTTTCAATCATTCGTTCTCCACAACCACGCTCGCGGTATTGGCGTGAGTTACGGAGGGTGTTTAGCCTATTTATCGTGTTAGGGGTGATTCACGGATTTATCACGAACCTGAATGGTATTTCTAGACCTATTATTACTTTCAAGCGGGGTTTAATTCCTTACAGGGAGCTTTTGGCTGATAAATATAGCGGGAAAATAGTAACTTCGTTACAACTGCAACTTTTTCTCCATTTGACCGACCTTCTAACTCTTATGGTTTAAAAGTTACCAATACAATCCCATTAAAAAAGTGGCCACTCTGTATACCTGAGTGACCTACGGAAAATTTTAGCCCATCAAATGGTATTCCATAGAGAAGTGGGGAAGGGGCTAGGAGGGTCTGGGCTTTACTTCCTGTTATTTCTTTGCATTTTCTGAGAACATTTACCATAGTAATGTATATTTTTTTTACACCATCAAAAAGTAGAGATTTCAGCGAACAAAAAGCACACCGACTTTTTTAAAAAACCTGATATTTTGACGAGAGAATTTCAGATTGAAAATTAGGGTGCTTTTTCGGTATTAAGTCACAATAAGGTGGAAAAATAAATATTTTAAATCAAAAAAATTACAGTGTGTTCGGGACATAAAAAGGTAAGTTTTCACCAAATTTTGTAGAATTTTTTTTTGTAAAAGATAAAAATAAAAAAACCAGAAACTTGGTTATTTGAATTTTTCACATAAAATTTGAGATTATGTGAAAAAAGTGTGTAAACCAAAGTTGTAGATCTTTTTATTACCTACAACTTTGCCATTCAACTTTTTTCTATAGGACTCGTAGTTTTGCCGGAAATCGAGAACCGTTTTTTTACCCTTAAAAACTCACCCTCTTCCACTTCCCGACCTCAGATCGCCCGTAAATTATTTTTCCTTTCATTTTTGTTATATTCTCTTCCTTTTCCAATGGGTTTCATCCTACAATATTTTTTTTGTTTCAAAAATTATCGACCCTGGTCTAATACCCTTTTCTTTCCAGAACGTACTCAATCAGTCGATCCCCACGCAACTCGAACAGGCCAACTTGCTCCTGAACGTACAGGAAGTTTTCGAGCAACTCAAACTTCTCACAAAAGACGAAGCCGATTCGACCGATAAGTCTGTGGTATATGATGTAGAATTAATGGTTGAGAGAGCGGAGTACATTCTGGACTTGTTGGAGAAAATTACTTCGCTGCGTAAGTATACAAAGTTTTCGGGGTTAATTGCTTCATGGCGTCCCTTTGGGGAGCCAGCGGTTGATCCCCGCACATTTGGTGAAAATGTGACGTTTTTGGGACACATCATGATATAAACAGTGTCTTTGCGAAAATGTAACGAGAGAAAAATTAAATGAAATTAAAAACAAGGCTGGGTAAAAATTATCGAATCGTTTTTACCACCATTTTATTAACTCGTAATAACTTCCCGACGAGCTAGAGACTTGAAATTTCAGACATAGCTCAGAACTGGATGACAATACAATATTAACTCGCTTCTTGTCTGTCTGTTTGTCCGTCTGTAATAATAATATTAATATTATTAAGGAGCAATCGATGGATGTTGAGCTCGTTAAAGATACTTCTACAGTACAAGCATGCTTTGTACAGCGTTGACGATGATTGCAAAATACTGGGTTGGAAAATTTTGAAGTTCTGAACTCATTTTTTTTAAGAAATTAAATTGAATTTAATAATTCTTTAATTTACTATTGATGACATATAAATTTCATGCCATTTTATGAACAGTAGAATAAAGATTCCATATATATATACCGGGTGTTAACGAATCTATTAGACAAGTAATAACTTCTAGAATATTAGGTGTATCAAAATGAGATTTGTTATAGGAAAATGGTCTGTGAAGAGGAGAGTTTTCGCATATTTTTCAATTTCCGGCCACTTCCGGTTTCACCGGAAATGGCTCCGATTTTGAATTTTTAAATGGAACCCCCTCTACATTGTAACATTTTTGGATTTCTGAGACAATTCTGGATCAGAATGTGGTATTTTGAAACGTTTTTACGCCTTCTTAATTTTTTACACGCTTCATATTAGCTTCACTTGTTTGTTTGTTTGTTTGTAACCGACTCCTTCGTTCGCAATTTTGACCCACTTCCAGACGTTCGGATGATTTGAAATTTGGCAGGTGAACATAATTCCGGTGACAATACATTGAGAAATTTTTGTGTGAGGAAAAAACAAAATGGCGGCTTTAATATGGCGTACGAGTTTTGTGATTATGGTCCGATTCGCTTCAAAATTGGTATCTGAGGGTTTTCGTGGTCGGAGATTATGATTCATGATTGAAAAATTCAAGATGGCGGCTCCAAAATGGTGGACGCGATTTGTGATTATGGTCTGATTCTATTCAAAATTGTTATGTGGGAGTTTTTGGGATCGGAGATTATGATTATTCTGTCAAAATTGAAGGATTCAAGATGGCGGGCTCCAAAATGGCCGCGAGTTTTGTGATTGTGGTCCGATTCTAATCAATATTGGAGAATACTACTTAAAAATTTTTATAATAATAATAATAGTTTGAAAAACTAAAAACACGCGTTGATAGAAAACTGAACTATGAAGTTGAAAATAAATAATAGTTTAAAAAAACAAAAAAACACGCTTATATAGGGAACCAGACTAAAAAAATAGAAAATAAGAAAAAAATGTATTTTATTTAAAAAAAAGCGTGGGGTGCATGGTATCGCCTCGGCCAACAATTACCTGTGATCTGAGACATTTCTTACTTTACTGCCCTAGGTGTGTAATGTACTATATAATTATTGATACCATGCACCCCACGCTTTTTTTTAAATAAAATATTTTTTTTTCTTATTTTCAATTTTTTTAGTCTGGTTTTCTATAAAAGCGTATTTTTTAGTTTTTTCAAACTATTATTTATTCAGAGTCACTTTTAATATTGCATCTAGGTGGCCATGATCGGACGTAAACTAATCTGAGGACCTCAGGTAGTGTCAGAAAATTACAATCGCAAAGTTTTAGTGACTAGTGTGATAGATAGGAATAAGACAAGTTGGCAAAATTACATTTTCGTGTCTAACTATTATTTTTCAAAAACCGACCATTTTTTGACAAGCACTTTCCGAAAAAAGGATTTTTTGACTAATCTAAGTATACTAATTTATTTGCGATTGGATTGAAAATAAGAACATAAATTAAATATTACTAAGGAAAATACTGGATAGTAATTTATTTACTTTTGTCAATTGTGCCATGGATAGCCATGATGCATACCATTTTGCAGGTATTTTTATCGAGTCTTCTTTGGAAAACAAAACACTCACTTAGGTAATGACAGTGACATATGCTTTATGAGCAGACAGTAAAAGTTTCTTAATTTTCGTTATATATCAGTTTTATTTTTCTTCAAAATAATGAATACCCAAAGTGAAATAGTGGATTTGTTATTAATATTCGGAGAATGTCATAGGAATTCAAGGGATGCTGCTGAGTTGTATGCTCAGAGATATCCCAATGGTTGAGGTTGATAAAACGGTTTCTTTGAGAGAAATTAGTCAAGAAATGCAGATAGGACACGAATCAGCAAAAAAAATACTGAAAAAGCACGGATAT
Source organism: Gonioctena quinquepunctata (assembly GCA_018342105.1). Classification (NCBI taxonomy): domain Eukaryota; kingdom Metazoa; phylum Arthropoda; class Insecta; order Coleoptera; family Chrysomelidae; genus Gonioctena; species Gonioctena quinquepunctata. The sequence goes on from JAFIRS010000167.1 coordinate 289,485, forward strand.
GGAGCATTCAAATATGTTAACATCAACATTTGTATGCTGACGATGGCGATAGACGGGAAGTGTTTTGTGATTGGCTGCCTCAAAATTATAGAGTTAACCCAAATTTTATCAACTTTATTCTATTTTCCGACGAATCACGATTTACAAATAATGGTATGTTCAATAAGCAAAATACTCGGTACTGGGCCCAACAAAATCAACATGCAATGAGACAGGGCAATTTTTAAGAAAGATTTGGCGTCAATGTCTGGGCTGGTATCGTTGGAAACAGAATGAGGCCCGTTTTCATCAACCTCTTTAAACGCGTTTTGTTCAAATTAAACTTAGATTAAGCTTTCTACACGTCATATTGGATTTCACCAGGAACTATAAACCGCGTTTAGTTCTAAACGGCGTTTCCGCTTAAAACGGGCTGAATTTGGCCAGTTACGAAGTTAAACGACGTTTAAGTTCGTTTTGAAAAGTAAGGTTAAGATAGTTTTTGGTTTTGTGGTTATGATATATTCGTTTATTGTTTAAATTGAAATTTGCAAAAATGAGAAAGTCGTATTTATTAGCTTTTGAAGACAGTAATAGTGAAGATGAGTACGTCGCTCGTCGAGCCTGGATAGGAGACAGAGAAGATAATTTTCATAGTCTGGACGGTAACGATTTCGTGATTAGGTTTCGGCTTACTGAATTTGTATTCTCTATATATTAAACAAAGTCCTATTAAATTCAGACATCAAAACAATGAAATATGCTATAAAAAATAGAAATATGACCGGCCAAGGCAATTATTTGCCTTTAGACATATTAAATGAACGCGATTCACTCAGGATTACATGATCTACAAAAGTACCTATTGCAACGTAACTGTAATCTGAGCAAGACATTGTCACTTTCATCAAGTTTTTTCAAAAACTAAACTTCGAACACCGAACACCTACAAAAATATCACAACACATGAGCCAAACACGAAAGTTATCGGTTTTCAATTTTTAGGTTATATTGTCACTTGGCTTTGACTCCTCTACAAAACAACAAAATCTATGCAAAAATGTCAGAAACGTACATATTTCACAATGTTGCCAGCTTTTGACTGTCCTTGAACTAAGTTTCAATAAACTCGGTTTAGCTTTCGTCTGTTTGTGTCGGTGAAACTGGATCGAGGTTTATCAAGATTAAAATCTGAGTTTGGTGAGAACGGAGTTTATGAAAACGCCGTTTATCAGTCTTGTGGTGAAATCGGGCCTAAATGGGCCAATATTGTTTCAAGATCAGTTAACAGGGATTGGGTACTTAGGTTTCCTTCAAAATGAAATCGAGGATCATCTTTATAATCTTCCTTCAGCAGTTTTACGCCAAATTTACTTCCAACACGATGGAGCACCCCATCATAATACCAGAGAAGTTCTTAATTACTTAATAGAGCATTTTGATAATCAAGTTATTGCAACCAATGGTCCAGTACGGTGGCCTGCCCGCTCACCGGATCTCACTGTGCTCGATTTCTCTATTTGGGGATATGTTATAGAAAAGGTTTACTATTCAAAAGCCTCAGCCACTCTTGAAATCTTAGAAGAAATAATTCTACGGGCATTTAGAAGTACGAAACGTGTTGAGGGAAACAATTGAACAAGCTGAAATGTGTCTTGAACAAGGAGGAATGCTCTTTGAAAATTTACTACAGTGAAAGTAAAAAAAATATTATCCATGGCACACTTGACAAAAGTAAATAAATTATTATACAGTATTTTCCTTAGTAATATTAAATTATTTCTTATTTTTAACCAAAAAAATTTTTTAAAAAATCGGAAGTACTTGAAAAATAATAGTGAGACACGAAAATGTAAATATACCAACTTGTCTTATTCCTATCTATCATACTAGTCACTAAAACTTTGCGATTGTAATTTTCTGACATCACCTGAGGTCCTCAGATTAGTTTACGTCCGATCATGGCCACCTAGATGCAATATTAAAAGTGACTCTGAAAAAATGAAGTAGGCGTATAAACTTTTTAAAATGTCACATTCTGATCCAGAATTATCTCAGAAATCCAAAATGTAACAATATACAGGATGTTCTATTTAAAAATTCCAAACCGGAGCCATTTCCGGTGAAAACGGAAGTGACCAGGAAGTGATAAATATCCGAAAACTCTCCTCTTCACATACCATTTACCAATACCAAATTTCATTTCGATACACCTAATATTCTAGAAGTTATGACCTGTCTAATAGATTCGTTGACATATATACTTGGTGTCAACGCATTCTCTAGCCATGATTTCAAGAGTTCCGAGAGTATGAGAATAAAACTTGGCAGGGGTGTTGGATTCAAGAATTGTTTTTTTCAATATTTCATACTCTCCCATCACTTCCAGTTTCATCGAAAACTGCCCTGACTTGGGAATTTCAAATGGAACGAACACCTTGTATATTTTTACGAGTACGATTACATAGTTTTGAGGCAAAAAATTGGTACATTTGAATTTTTAGAAGCATTTTTATTTTTGCATCTAAAGTGCATTGAACCACACTATATAACAGTTTTTTCCGCCTAGTTGATAACCTATGGCAGTTTGATATTTCCGAAACCACTAATTGTAAAAAAGGCAATTTTTTCAAATGGCAACATGTTTTAGACACACGTCCTCAGATTCTAATTATCATGTCGAATCCATTGATGGTTTCGAATAAAAAAATCAGATGGATAACAATCCTAATACAATCCTAATTATTTGTCGAAACATTATGAGGAAATTGGGGTATATCGCTCATCAAGTATGCTGTGGATACAAAATTGAATGAAACTGAATTAAATAAAATAAATGATAAAAAACCTTTTCGAAGACAAGCTTTTATTCAAATGCGCTAAAGAGTCAAAAATAATTACTTTGGATGTGTGACGTAGGTCATTCCGTGAGTTATAGATTCAAGAGCTTGTAGCGCAAAGTTTTAGTAAGAATACAGAAGCGACAAGCTTTCGAAACTCACGAAATAACATACATCCAAAGCTCTTATTTTTTACTTTTTACCGCATTTGAATAGAAGCTTGTCTTTAAAAAGGTTTTTTAATAATTATTTTATTTCGTGCTTTTTAGTAAAACATCGTCATTATTAGGCTTTTTTCCTATGAGTACTGAGCTATCTAGTTCTTCAGTGAGGAGCTGCCATCTTCAACTTATGAATTCCGACCAAAAATCAATATTCTTCGACTAAATTCATAATCTTTCACTCCAAAAACCCCGACAATTCTGAATAGAAAGCCGTCATCTTGAATTTATGAATTTTTGACAATAAATTCATAATCACAGACCCCGAAAACCTCCACATACCAATTTTGAATCACAGAGATCGTTCGCCATCTTAGAGCAGCCATTTTGATTTTATGAATTTTGAAAAAAAAAACATAAGCTTCGACCCCGAAAACCCCCGCATACCAATTTTGAATCGAATCGTACCATAAACACAAATCTCGTCCGCCATCTTAAAGGAGCCATTTTGTTTTTTTATCTGACAAAAATTCCATAATGCATTGTCACGGGAACTATGAACACCCGCCAAATTTCACGTTAATCGGACAACTAGAAGTGGGTCAAATTTAACTTGTAAGATTTGATCATACGCATCGGGACAGGTGAAAGTAAATAAAAGTTTAGAAAAACATCAATTTTCATATAACAAAAGTTAATAATCCATTCCAACAAAAAAAAGCTACCTATAATACTAGGATTAGTTGAAGGGAATTAAATGTTTGAAGTGCATTTCGCCAACTTCCCGTCATTTTCTGGCTCTATCAATTGTGTTTCGCATCACATTCATCAATGTTACTTCTTGCCATAAATAAATAATCCCGGTTTTACCACTTGCCAAAAACCTTAAACTTAAAGAGTGATCGGGAAAGTAACGGTTTGTTTTATGGGTGCACCCAAAAGGATTCCAAGCTGGTCACTAGGCTTATGTCAGGACAAACCCATGGTTGTTGCAATTTAAACATAGGTACTAGAGGATTATTCTCACGCGCTGTCGGGAGAAAATTCTATAGGAATTTGGTTAAGGTCCAAGACTAATCAATTATTACATAGTCTCATTGAATGTTGGAAATGTAAGAAAATGAAAAATTTAAGGAATAAAGTAAGGAAAAAAATAGATATTGAAATCGTTTCTTGATAAAAAAAATGGACGGTAGACTTGAGGAACGTATCTGTTTAGCTAGTAAATTGAATCACGTCATTATAAACTGGAAATTGCCCAGATATAGTTGTCCGGAGTTGTTGAAATTCAATAGTTTTGATGATTTATTTTTAATAGTTAATACTATATGGTATAGGCGAGTATCACGATGTCACTATACCATAGCTACATTGAGAAATGTTATATATATATATATATATATATATATATATATATATATATATATATATATATTTTGTTATGTTTTGATGAATTGGAAATATTATATATATATTGTTTTTGTATATTGAAATTGCTAATTATTTTTGGTATTCTTTGTGAGCCAAATTGATATGATATAAATAGATATTTCTGCCCCTGTATTGTATGCTGTAATAATAATTGCCAGCGAACGACACTGTTCTCTCGTCACGCTACCAACAATTATTATTTTCCCCACCACGGCTAAGCAACAGTACGCCCTTATCTCAAGGTGGCCGGTTCAAGGCAATAGAGACACTGCCACTGCTGGCTAACTTCAGTTTATTGAATGGTCTTTGGTATGTTATTGATCATTGTGAGAAAACAAACAACAAAATATCATAAAGCAATTATCTCCTTTATTCAGGAAGACTTAAAATACCTGGCCTACGAGAAATAACTTATACTAGGGTGAATCAAACAAATATTCACGGATAATAATAATAAATCAGATCATGGATAGATAAACAGAACCTCACTTTTTCCATGAGAGTGACGTTTTCTGTTATTGTTCAAAATAGGGTGACATAAAGTTCTTCGAATGTGAAATATGTTATTTGTGAAATAGTTGAGGACCGGAAGAGCACTATTAAAGTTTTATACCTGGTTGGAACTGTTGGTGTTCTAATTATACCATGAATCAGGATGTCTCCTCTCGCCAATCGCTGTCAGGACTGCAATACCATGAATCAGGAACTATATAGATGCGGAAATCAGAAATCAGCATTTGGGTTCGTGGATATGTTATCATTGAGGTAATATTGGTTTTGTTTACCAAATGATGGGATTATTCCAATTTTCTTTTAGTAAAATTTTTGCGTGGCATCCGCTTGGAAATTTATTTTTGATCTCCCTTGAAGCTTTGTTTTCTATCGCCTAGATACATCTTTTTCTCCTTGTTTTTTCATTTGAATTTTTGAATTCGTTCACTAAATTGTCACTTTTCACTGTTTATATTTATATTGCATAATTTATATATACAATTATTTTTCCACTCTTATCATTATTTACAAATTTCAATAATAATTGCTTCTGATACCATCTCATTGCTACTCTCCCACAATTTCCAATTTTACACCTGACCATCTATTCCCTGATTGGCTATTTTTATGAAGACATTTGCTGTTCTATCATTGGCTACTTTGAGTTAGCTACAATTTCATATACTGTATGTTTCAAATTTATAAATGTGTTGATTACTTTTTATTCATGAAAATTTTGTAAACTTAGACTTTTTGTTGTCTTTTGAGCAATTATGGGTTATAATAATTTTGACAGTGTATGAAATTGTTTGTTTTATAGTACTTTGACATTTTTATCTATCCATATTATACCTGGGCTCACAATATACATACAATTTCAAAAGTTATTCACAAACAAACTCTTGAAACCATTAACCATCTAGTAATTATTCTTTTTGTGGGTTTTTAGTCTTTTAAAATTTACAACTGACATAACATAACATAGCAATATATATATATATATATATATATATATATATATATATATATAAATAGAACGTACTGTAAAGAGTGGCCGAGGATGGTAACGGGTTGTCTAGTAAGTGTGCACACAAAACAATATCCGACCGGTCACTTGGTCAAATGAGTCTAGCAACTCCTTGGTTGGGTGCTGGAAATGTATTATAGTCTTCATTCTCTCAATTGGCGATGACAGATCTATGAATATACCCGCGAAATATACCGGCAATGTATTTTGGGGATTAAACAATTTTAGAAATACAGAAATACATATTCCTGTCACTTGGCCATCTAGTCCAAATTTCATCACTTCAGAAACACTTTACATTGTTGTATCAAATTAGATTCGAAACCAAAGACGATTTTCCAATGACTGAACTCCTAAAACTTTCAATATTGTCTTGTGAAAAATATAAATACTTTAATCGTCGAATTGTTTTCAAACAAGTTGATATTGTAACTCTTGGCTTTAATATATGTATTTATTTACCCTTTGTCTTTTATTTCTCTTCAGCTGAACAGAACTTTGTATCCTTAAGAACGAAAAAAATATTTATACACAACGTGGGGAAATTGAGGGTCTATCCTTTCAAGGATCTATCTATATAAGGCTGTGTGCCGACAAAAAAAATTGCTATACTTGGCTGTGTGCCGAAAAACAAACTATCAAGGTTGAAAAAAAATTAAAGTCAACCAGAAAATGTATCAATCATTTATGACCGGGGTGGGTTCGGTTACAATACCATTCGCAACAAAAAAGTTGAAAGAATATATGGGATCTGCTGGTTAGTTCAAATGAATACTATCATGCTTCAACTACTTGGTTTCTTGTTCACCTAGTTAATGGTGCATTATGATATATTGTGTTTACCATTTAGTAGTTATGACAACTCTTTACCAAAATATGACATCACAATCTCCGACACGGCAGTTATCAAACCGACACAGAAAGTAAAATATCTTGGAAAAACTCTTGAGAGCCATCTCAGATGGGACCGGCACATAGACCACACTAAAAAAACTAAACTAAAAAACTACGTTGCACACTTTAAAAATTCAAACGGATAGCAAACACACTAAATCAAAAACAGAAAATTATGCTGTATCAGAGTCTAGTAGATCCTCATCTGAGATATGGTATAATTGGTTGGAGTGGAGTATCGAAAACTCATCTATATTCTCTTGAAGTTATGAAGAACAGATTCCTCAGATGTATCCTACGGAAAGGTTACGACTACCCTAGCAATCTACTTTACTCCGAATCTGGAATATTTGATCTCAGGCAGTTATTTTTTATGAACATTACTGTTGTGCAACACAAAAACAAAAAAGAATTAACTACTTATAGAATCATCACACCATTAATGCACCAATCAATTGGGCAGAAATCCTATCAGTATTTAGGACCAAAACTTTACAATTTTCTTCCTGAGAACCTAAGAAGCGAATCAAATCACAAAAAATTTATGACACAGATCAAATTGTTTGTTAAGGATATACCAGGAGCAGAAATAAGTAGACAAATATAATACCATATACTCTCCCGACTGTGGGTATATATTGTGTATTACGTTGTTTTCGCTCTGGAATCATTACTACTATACATTCACTTTCACACTATAACTCTATTCTTTTCAATAGTCTACTCTGTCATCGATCTATCTATTGATTGCTTTAATTTGATTTTTATATTATATTGATATTGCTTGTTTTAATTTATCTATATTTTAACTTTTTAAACTTTAAATTTTATCTATACCTTACTTATTTTAATGCATGATTCCCATTCAATGTCTGATACAGTATTTCCATCCCTTACAGACAGGCAGATTATTCTGCCTCGTAAGATGTATTTTATTTGTTCACTGTTTTTTTAATAAATGAAGGATTTTCTGTCGATGTATTCTTCGAATGACACAAGCGATCTAGATACACAATGAAATTCAATAATCATAAGCAAAAGAAAATAATATTTCAATTTATGAATATGATTTGCATCAAATTATTTATAAGAGCCCTGTGCGCATTCCATAATAGAACAAAAGTTCAAATTCTGTTGACTATTTTTCTGTCGATTCTACAAACACTTTGCCCGTCAATACCTGTTTTTCCTATTTATTGGCGTTGACAAGTGTCCGCTGAGTGGCGCGCTTGTAACAGAGAAATCCCCGAAATCTGAAAGTGTGAGTCTAAGAGAAAGATGACATTCCGCAACAAATGTAAATCCTTCGGAAAAGGACTATCTATCTATCTATCTAAGATGTTCTACTATCAAATTCTTGAAAACCAGAATTTCAGAGCTACATTCTCAAACATTGAAATTACAGTGATTATTTTTTGACATTGCTAGAAACCAATGGAAACGTTCAATTCAAATAATTCATATACGTTTTGGCCAATCAATAGTGGAAATATTCTACCTAGAAAATTGTCGCGGGAATAATTTGAGGTATTTTGTTTTTATTGTCTGACAACCTATATTTTTAATTTGACGTCTATCATCAATTCGCATGAAAAGTGTGAAATGAATCAAATCCGGTTTAGTACATTATATAATTTTGCAAGGAAATGTGTTTATGATCGTAACATAAAAAAATAATCTAAAGAATACCACACGAGAGTTGGATATAGTAGAAAATAATTATCTAGATTTCTTTCTCAAACTTGTTGGCAATAGCCACTCGAGCCAGTTGGTCTCTCTTGTCTATTGCCTGGCAACAATTTTTCGAAAATCTGTCGAACTATTTTCACTCTTTTGTGATATTACAACTGAGAATGTGATGATGTCAAATTGCACTGGAAAGCGCTCATTTTCCAAAATGAAAAAAATAGGCGAATTACGATGAGACAAAGCCGCCTATCAAAATTATCGCTTCTCAGCATTGAGAATGATTTTCTCCGGATGCTGGATTTGACCGAAATCATCAATGATTTTTCGTCGAAAAAAGCTCGCAAGAATCCCTTTGTTTACGCTGTAATTTGATTTATTTCTTGTATTTTATTATACCTACATATGCTCGTGTCGAAATAATTTGATTGTTCTGCAATAGATAAAAAAAAAAACTTGTTTGAAAAATAATTAGGGGCCTCCACTCCTTTGTTGCCCCAGGGCCTCCACACCTTTTAATCCGGCCCTGCGTCTGTACGCCGATTAAGCTATAGATTGCTCGTGTCTCGTGCTTTTATATCATTCGACCCCTTCACGGAATGGCTTCTAATCGGCCGCGGGTCAGGTTACTAACATCATAGTTATCTTCACCCTGGCATAATAAATCAGCAGCTTGATAATTTATGGCTTGCTACTGTCGCCGAAAGAATATCAAAAAAAGAAATTATGTATGTCGTAATCGTGTTGCACTTATAAATTTATAGCGTATGTCGGGCGGGTGACAAGATATTTATAACGGGCCTTGTATATCAGTTTTGGTCGCATATTTGACTTTAGAATTTATTTTCAATCCTAGTGAATTTGTTTTCTGGCCATAGGGTTCATATATAGTAATATCGTGTTGTTTCTTATGCTTGAAAGTTTTTCTGTACTTATGGGGCATGACAGTTTGCGGAATCGAAAGATGTATAATTATACAGAGCGTTTCCTCATAAATTTCAAAGTTTGATTCAGTTCTGAGTGATGGTGCCTTTGAAATGTTTTACTCATTTGAAGATTGATTCAGTCGCAAAGTAATTATAACTTTCGTAAAATTAAAATTATGAATTTGGTTTCGTTCAATTTTGAATCCACAGCATACTTGATATACCACAATTTCTTCATAATTTTTTGACAAATGAAGATTGTTATCCATCTGATTTTCGATTCGAACTCATCAATGGATTTGCCGTGAAAATTTGAATCTTGGGAGTGTGTGTCTAAAAGGAAAGGTTGTTATCCTACTTTTCAGATATATAGATTAGGTATACAGGTTGGGTTAGAATACTTTTGAATAACGACCCCAAAGACTCCCCTAATCATAGTCAATCCGAGTACCTAGGGGTTCAAGTGGCTTTCAGGTTGATTTTATAAAATTTCTATGCTTTTAATAGTCAATTTTTGTGAATTATTCTACCACTAACGATCATTTGTAGGATTATCCGTTTAGCGATAAAAAGTGTTCAGTTGCGTCTTTGTCCATTCTCAGGTCTTTCCTGCAACGCCAACTCCGTGTGTATGTTTGACGCTCGGCCGGTAATCTACCAATTAGGCAAAGACGGACGTCACGCTCTCAAGGCGTGCACAGATCAAGGAAGCGCCGAAATCGCACCTTCCTCGGACCGACTGGCAAACGTCACGAACGCTGCCTTGGACAAGGGCCAGGAGCTATTCGACACGATGGGCGCGTGCAGCAAGAAACTCGGTCTGCAGGTCAGTATTGTTTTCATGATCGTCAAATAAGTACTTCCCAGCAAATATACTTAGTTACAGTTTTCCCAATATCAATTGCAGAAGCATAAAGAAGTCTTGCGGCGAAATCCTGTGAGTAGCAGTGGCGGAGATAACTAATTTTATTTAGATATTTTAATATCCTAAAACGTATTTCGATCGGCACACACCAAGACCACAGACGCTACTGGTTTTTAATCTTTCAGAGCTATTAAAATACAAATATAACGCGTGATTTATGACCTCCCATCGTATAGACACACCTGCCAGCATTGATGTCCGACTTGATTGGCCCAGACGAATCGGTTGTAGAACAGACAGCAGTCACTCAAGTCCACGTTGACCAGCGGGCTCTTTGTGTCGACGGAGACTGTATACAAGTAGTACAGATTATTTTTCGTTCCGTTTCTTCGCATATACGCTCGTGTTAGCGAAGTGAGTTTTTATTTGCTCCCTATAGAAACAGCTTCTGCAATTGATATTGGATGGACTATATATCTCAGAGATGTCCCTGCGATTTCAAATGTAACATGCCATATAGCATTTTTGATCGGCGCCATCTACAAACAGAAATAGGAACTCTATTGATCCGTTTTTGGCGTTCCCTCAAAATTCTAAACAATTACGAATCAGTATATGCTAGGCACCTTGAAAACTCGAAAAATGTGTTAGCATTTTGTTAAAATAAGATGTGACTATGACTGGATTTGTGATATTTTCAAATGGGTATTACCAAAATTCCACAAGAAAAAATGATTCTTAACATAAATATAGCATAATTGAAATTTGTATTACATTATCAAAATATCTCGTATTTTCGTCAGCAGAACAACATACAAAATAAGGAAATTTAAAAAATCAAAAACCCCGACTGCGTAAAAAGTGAACTTTAAAAAAGATGGGGGAAAGGTCAAGAAAATGAGATCACCCAGTAACTTCACGAAATTTTCACAGGCGCTTCAGAAGACGATTAAAACAGTATAGCAACCGGGAATTTAGCGCGGAAAAGATCATTTTAGGACATATGGGCCCCCGAAGGTCCTTAAAGAGAGGTTATGGAATATCACTTTTGGAGACTGCAAACTGATTTAAAGAATAGCTTTTCTCACTAAAATATTAACCGTAGACTCATTTAACGTTTAAGTGATAAAAAAAATAAAAAAAATACATTTTTTGTCTAAACAGGATAAATCCCAATTACAAGACAGATTAATATTACAAGTTGAGGAAAGCAAATATATGATAATTAGTATGAATATAAATACAAGATAGTTCGGAAGTTACAGTTGGAGAATACATATTCAGATAAATACAGGTAATACAGAGGGATGCAAATGTAGTATTAAGAACAGGTTGATTGTTTTAAATACAGTTTTTGTTTAACTTTGTTTTTGAAAGAACCTATAGGTTCATTAAGAATATCGATTCCAGAACAGATTTCATTGGCAATTTTACTTATTGCATACATCGGTGATTTTAAAAGTATGTTGGTGTTAGGTTTAGGTAGGTGAAAGGAAGTTTTGTATCTACAATTGCTACGAGGGACTTGAAAGTTGATTTGTGCCAATAAATCAGGGCAGTCTGTTAGATTATTTATTAATTTGTAGAGGAATAAGCAAGCACAGTATGATCTACGATTTTCTAGTGATAAACATGAAAATCTATTGAGTAGTAAATTGTTGTCGTAACCTTGAGGGGGGTAGGTCCCATCCAGCTTGAAGGACACATATTTCATGAAGAATCTTTGAACTGATTCAAGTTGATCAATATGACATTTGTATAAGGGGGACCATATCAGGGGCAGTATTCCAATCTAGATTTCACGAATGCATTATAAAGGGCAATGAAGCAGTCCTTGTTTTGAAAGTCTTTGCACGTACGGAAGATTAGTCCGGACATTCTCTTAGCGGCAGAAGATGTTTTGTTGTAATGATTGGAAAAGTTAAGTTTGTGGTCGAATTCGACACCAAGGTCCTTCATTTGTTGGCAGCGCTCTAATGTGATATTGTTGATAGAGTAAGAAAACTCAATTGGCGACTTTTTTAAGGAGTATGTATTGGATTTGCATTTTTTTATATTGAGAGGGAGTTTATTTTCGATACACCAAAGGTGGAGGTTTTGGACATCATTTTGTAATATATGGCAATCATCAATTGATTCAATTCTTCTGAACAATTTTAAGTCATCTGCGAATAGCAGCAAATTGCTTGAGATGTTGTTCCCAATATAATTGATAAAGATAGAAAAAAATAGGGGGGCTAGGTTGCTACCTTGTGGGGCTCCGTGAAATCACATAATGTTCGATAAAGTCGTGAAAAAACTCCAATTACATTTCATTTAATTTTTTACACGAAATGTCAAGAATCAAATAGTGGTGGTTGCATTGTGCTTTTGGCGTGTCTCGTTCACCATAAAATCGAACTCAGTCACGTGGTTGTGATATTAACTCATTTCAACCATTTTTTTGACATCAATTTCCTAACTGATAAACGTCCACCTGTTCATATTTGTTTGTCATATAGTTGAAGTAAATCTCCTTATTCTAGAAACAAATTGGCAACGTCGTATCATTTGCTTCCAAAGTATTTGTCAAAGTTGTTATTTATTCTGTCAGTAGTGTTTACTTAGTTTGAATTTTCATTCTTTTTACTTTTGGTTTGAAAAAAAATTTATTGATATAATTTCAGTGAATGAAGTGTTACAAATACATGATTTCCAGTGTTTACATTTGAAAACAGTGCATTTGAAACGGTTTGATACGCAAAATGCCGAATCTAAAGGAATGTAAGCCTAAATTAGGTAAGTTCATCCTGACATTTTGTTGAAAAAAAAATTAAAAAGGGCTTTCTTCGCCACATTTTTGATAGCTCATATGATTTTATCATGTTTCAAAGCATCTGTGAAAAGTTTCATCAATATACTCGTTGTCCCCATTTTCGCCACCTTTTCTCATTTTTGTTTAAAGTTACATACATTGTTTTTTCTCGTAAGTGGTCTAGCGAGGTGCAAAAGAATGAATTTTTTTATGCGAAAACCGTACGTTAAACAAAAAAAACGGAAGACCAGATTTGCTCAGAAAGGAATGAGGATTTCAAAAATAATTTTTACTTTGAGAAAAAGCAGTAGCGTATCACTTTTCTCTTTAACCTGATTCAGTGCAAATTTCGCATTAACGTCACTGGCAGGAATGAAAAGTTATGTTGTACAACAGAAAATGCCTTTTGGTGCATAGAAGATACGTTTCACAAAAATATACCAAAGTTATCATAAAAAAAATCCTAGGACATATGGTCATCTGAAGTTTTTGTCAAAATGGACCCAAGAATAACCTTCTTAAATATTAGAATGTTATTGAGAATCACCCTGTATAAATATTTTTTTTTTCGTAAAATTTTGGACTTTCGGGAATTATGACAAATCTAATGGAGTGGTCATATTTTATTTTAAAGAAATTGCTTACATATTTTTTCGATTTTTCAAGATGAAGAAAATTCGAATTAGGCCTTGAAATTTCGAATTTTATTCTGAGATTCGGCATCTCAGTAGATCTATTGAAGCTCTATAATTCAGAAAAAAACGCACAAATCGGACAATTAATATTTTTTTTAGAGAGGTGTTTAGAGAGGCTTTTAAATAGGTCACTCGGTATATAGGTATAATACACATATAGCACCTTCTTATACTTACACAAATTGTAGTTTCGGATTGATCAAAAACAGATTGAAAAATGTGTTGCCTGTGGTCAATTCCATCCCACTCCATCATCCAGAGATTATTTTATTACATCATCAAAGTGGTTACGGAAATTTCCATGTGGAAAATTTGTTAGGGATTTTATTCGGGTATTAAATAGTTCCCCATGTTTCTCCCATATTTCAATGAAATCGCTTCCAAATGCATGAAAACTTATTTCGTGTTATTCCGTTTCAGTTTATTTTTCTGTTTTTTTTTTTCATTAACTTAATACTGGTTTGTTTGAGAAATCTCATAAAAAATTATTTATTTATTATTATGTATTTCTCACTAGGTTATATCCTGCTACAGGAACATCATGAATAATGACGTGGTACCAGTCAAGAACACTCTCATTGGAGCTATAAATGTGCATAAGGAGGCGCATTTTGAAGCGATCAAGATCAGGAAGAGAGCCGGCGATTGCGTGGATGACATCGTCAAGAAGTACAGGGATATGATGGAAAAAGTTCTAGAAGAAGCTCTGATCTGTAAATAGGACGTTATTATCTGGTAGTGATCGGAACCAACGCTACACATTCGGTTTGTGAACACTGAATGAAAAATAGTGAAATCCAAACTCATGCCAAATATCTCAGTGTATTCTCCCATTCACGATGGTAACTTCAATAATAATAAGTGCAAAATAATGAAAGAGTTTCAAATATTAATGATAAGGAAGGCATAATCATTTCGCGAGATGAATAAAAAGTTCATAATATGTTCCTTTTCATTTCCCCTTCGTACACTAGAAATCTGATTTCGATAGAAGATATGTGTTTTCTGGTTTATTTTGAAGAAACTGCTTCGAAAAAAAAGGAAAATAAAAATCCAACCACTTTTCTCAGCGTTCTAGAGATTGTGGTATTTTTTCCAGAAATAATTGATTTCGCCTATCTAGTGGATAGTTTAGAATGATAACTTGCCGTACTTATTAATATACATAATGTCTATATTATATTTGAAAAAGTTTTGACACCATTCAGATTCAATATCAAGTTCTTCATGAAAAACTATAACTTTGTGCAGAGGAAATCAAATCACTGAAGAAAGGGCAATTCCAAACAGCATGGAAATAATTAAAAACCAAGGTTTAATAATCCATCAAACACTGCTCTCAAGCATATTTCACATTTTTCTGCTCCTCCAAATTAATTTAATTATTTTCTGTCTGTCTGTTTTGCTCATCCTAGAGGTTTTCCCAGAAGGAGAACAGTCTTCATTTAGTTTTTTTGCTAAAAGGAAACTGAACTTCGCTTTGTATTTTTATTCAAGAATCATGGATATGTTTTTCATGAAAATGGTAAATACATATTATTATTATTATTAATGATTTCTAGTATATTGGTGAATAGCAGGCGGCATCGCAAAACTGATCAATGTTAACCCGTTTTTTTCTCTATTCTACACGTAACATAATTCCTCATCATAATATTTATTCCATACAAGAACCCAATGGGTATTCTCAAAGGACCGACCTAGATGATGACATCAATAATTTCAATATCTGCATAGGAAAATGGAAAACACTATATGCGATTTCTCTGAACTCTTCCACATCCACGCATCTTGGAATTTATATCGAATTCCATTTTATCCGAGGAATTTCAGAGAATATAACTCAGTTTTAATCGTAGTGCAAAAGCCGGGAAAACTTCTCATCTTGCCATGGTTTCCGCTACATTAAACAGCATTGTACTTGAAAGTTCTCTACTTTGATTCTCACTTCATAGTTGGTCTATCGTGCATAATGATTGTTGTTGTTGAAACGGGATATTCATACATAGCCCAGTAACATTATATTCTGATTTTATAGAAAAATATAACGGAATTACAATTTTATTCAAAATCTCGGAATCTATCAACTTTTCGAAATGGAAAATATTCGAGAGTAATATCATAAGTGCTAGGGGTTTTATCGAGGGTAATATCATATGTGCTATGGGTTTTATCGCTCGAAAATTTTTGAAATTTTCGAGAAAGCATTTTGCCTAGAAATTTTACTGAGTGCGATTCGTGGTCTTATTATCAAATTGCACGGGTTGAATTTCCTAGAGGCAAAATGCTTGAGGAAAAATTTCAAAAATTTGGCGATGAAATCCTATAGCACGAATGATATTTGAGAGAATATTTCCCCAATGACATTTGAAAGTGGATAAAATTACCAGAATGCATGTTATATTTGAATTTTTAACGGGGAACATTACAACAATTCTTCTCGTTCCAAAATTGAAGAAATTGTGTGTCCGTTTCTAAATGCTTCATTTTACAGATTCATTCATTTACAATGATCATTCACTGCTGGCGAATTCGCCCAAAAACCTAAAATTTATATACATTTTTCACTATTGAATATGTTTGTATCTGAAACTGATTAAAAAAAGTACCTGATGGATACGGAATCGAACACGAGTCTCCCGAGTGAGAGACTGATGCGATATCCACTAGTCCATGAGAATTATTATTGATGTTATGAAAATAACGGATTTCAATTATTCATGGACTTACTTGAGAATCTGAGGTTTTTAACGTGCTGAAAATAGTTATTTTCCTAACAAGTGCGGAAAGTGATACTTTCCCGCACGTGACTGTGACTGTTTCCCGCACCAGTTGCGAAAAAATTTACTTTTCGCAACTGGTGATGAAAACATTTTATAACGTCAACGAGTTTTGAAAAGTGTCAAAATGTCAAATGTCAAAATTAGAAAAACAAAATTCCATACGTTTCTTCATCACCTTCCTTTAAAGTGTGAAGAAATTTAGGTTTAAATGCTTTCATTTTGTTTCGTTTCAGATATCGCCGAATATTCTCTCTCGGTAAGTTTAAATCCAAACTACCGACTCGTAAGCTTCTGTTTGGGAGGTTTGTAAAATAATCTACAACGGCACGATCGTTTGAATTTCTTCTTCGGTGATAATTTAAAAAAATATGTTTGGTTACTGCACCAGATCCTTTAAATGTTTTGTTAATTTTACTAACGGTGCTTCTGTCAATGGGAAGTCGATTTGGATGTCTGTGATTGAATATCCTAGCTACTTCTCTTTCACTATGATAATTATCCCCAGAAATTCTTACAATTTCAATTCTTTTTTCTAATGATAATTGCAAAGCCATTATTAAATGCACGTAACTAACAACTATTTTTTATTTATTATTAGCTGTCAAAATCACAGCCTACTATTGGTTTAGTACAATACCTATACCTAATGTATTAGTTCAGATTTCTTCAAATTATTGATACCTTCTCTGAAAGCTTGTTTCAGTTTAGTTTCGCAGAATTTAAAGGGAACAATTTTTATTCTGCTTTCCGTTTTATTATTGAATGAATAATTTTGATACTTCAAAACATGTTTCTGTTCATTTAGTTCTTATCGGCTATGGAAGAATGTACTACTGCATAACTTGAAAATGAATTTTTAATTTTCTGTTATTTTCGAATACATTAATAACTTACACTTGAATAAATGATTTTAAGGAAATATAATTTACAAATCCAGTGGCGCTTCCACCACAAATCGCTCACATTACCATACTTTCAGGAGTACGAAATGAGCTATTGACGTCGGATTTTCACTGTACAAGCTCACTGGTGTTCTACTTTGTATAGTGTTGCCAGATTTTAAATATGTCTATAATCTAAATAAAAATTAAAGTTGTTGTAACTTCGTTGTTAACCATAATTTTTTTATGAAATTTCGATTGTTTTTATTTACGAATCCAGTGGTGTAGTCAAATTCATAAACTTTTGCCGTTTTTGCCAAAGGAAAAAAACTATAGAGTGTCTTGGAAATGGAACTAAATTTATGAAAATTTTGTGTCAAAATACAGTTTTTGATGCTCAATATTATTTTATTTTTTAGAGATTGATTGAAAAATGCGTATTCTACAGGGGTGGTTCCATTTTAAATGGGTCACACTGTATATGCGTTTTGTATTTTAAAGTATATTTAAAGCGATTATGAGTTCTCGTATCCTCGACTTTCGATGCCCAGTATTCACTGAAATTAAAAACAAGCGATCTGCGGGGTTTGATGAGGTCCCCGTGTTTTTATCGAAAAGGGTATTATTTGTTACACATCTTATAATTATCATTTTGCACCGGTAATAGAGAACTTACCGGAACAAAATGACATATCGACAAGATATATAAAATAATTATTTAAATAATTTTTTTTCAATATACCACGTTTTTGAAGCGCATTAAAAAGTATAAAATAATTTCTCCTAGCCCCATACAGATCATATCCTCATTCATATCAATAGCTATGAAAATAGTTGAAAGATTTAAAACGAAAAACGTGGGGCGCATGCAATAGAGTGTAGGAAGTGTCGTTGAGAAAACCCACACAACACTTCATATCATTTGCAGTGCAATAAAATTTTCAGTGACCTAAGTGAACTATCCATGCTTCAATTATAAATTGCATGTGCACAATGTTTTTCGTTTAAAATCTTATAACTATTTTCATAGCTATTCAAAATTCTCAATCACGAATGTTCAGGACAATCTCTATGGAGTTAGGAATCTGTATGGGGATATAAATCTGTATGGGGCTAGAAGAAATTATTTTTTACTTTCAGTCCGTTTTGAAAACATTTAAATAATTATTTTATTCTTTTTAGTCCGTTTTATAAACGTGGTATATTAAAAAATATATTTTTCTATGACTATTGAAAAAAGCTTCATTTATATGACCATTTCTTGATAAGTAATGGAGTCTAGTTTCGTCCCCGAGTAGGTAATGATCCATTACTCAACAGGTTCGAACCAATCACAGTTGAACCAGATTCATTACTCAACACTTCGAAGCCAATCACAGATGAGCATATTCATTACTGTGCAGTTGTGTTTGAATTGTTTCCATTCGCAAGTATGCCTTGAGAATTTAACAACTTCAAACTTGTTCGTTTTGTAAAATATTATAGTTTCTAACGAAAAACAAGAAGAAAAGATGGATTCGGAAAGTGACAACGAGTGTACCCCACCAGAAATGTGTAGTGCGGCGAAAATAACATCTTCAATTCTATTACCAAATAAATCCAGAAAAAAATATGAGACGATATATGCAATTTTCATGGATTGGCGAAAGGAGAATAATGTGAATTCGTTTTCGGAAAATGCACTTCTAGCATATTTTTCCCAATTAGCTGAAAAATATATATCGTCCTCGCTTTGGTCACAATATTCAATGTTAAGAAGTACCATTCTAATCAACCACGACGTCAACATAGAACGTTATTCAAAATTACGTGCGTTTTTGAGACGCAAATCCGATGGTTATATACCGAGAAAGGCTCAAATATTCACCCCAGATGAAATGAATTCATCCATAAACAAAGCACCCGACGGAATATATCTTGCGACAAAGGTAAGAAATTGATATTTCTTCAAAAGTTCACTTAACAAAATGAGAGAACCTAGTTGGGAACTTGAATAGCTTCATATCAATTCAATTTGCAAGCACCTCGGTAGCACATAGCTTAAGCTCTGGACTTTCAATCCAGTGATCGTAAGTTCGAATCATGCCGTCGCCGGTGAGGTTTTTTTCTTTTCCAACCACTGATTTAACAATTATCAAACTGTTTGAAATTGAATAAAATAACGAAAAGTGGAAATATTTTTTATGTATCTTTTTTTGGGTTGCACTGATCATGGGAATCATGAGAACCTGTCGTGCGAATGAAATGCACTCTATGAAAATAGGGGACTTGGAAGATCTTGGATCGGCTATATTAGTCACCATACCAAACACCAAAACGAAAATTATTCGGAAGTTCACCATAACTGAGCTTTTTCGCCAAATTTGTATCAAATACGACCGAGTAATACATTAACAGATTCATTTTTTTTGAATTATCAGAAAGGTAAATGTACCAATCAAAGAATTGGAATGAATAAACTCGGAGCCAAGGGAAAACAAATCGCAACATTTTTGAAACTTCCAAATCCAGAACTATATACTGGGCATACCTTTCGTAGATCAGCTGCCACCCTGCTAGTGGATGCGGGTGGAGACATCACTTCTTTGAAAAGGCATGGAGAGTGGGAGTCAACATCTGTGGCGGACGGATACATAGACGATTCGATGAAAAATAAAATGAATACTGCAGAAAAAATCTTGGGTTCAATGAAACCGTCTACCAGTACCAGCAGCATCTCACAAACATTTATTCACTTCGGAAATGAAAAATGGAAATGTGAATTTGGATATAGAATCCTCGATACCTTCAGTTATGATTTCCAACTGTTCCAATTTCACTATTAATTTCATTATCAAAAAATTATTTTGTAGATTTTTTCATTCAATAAAAACTTCCTGTTATGCAATTGAATAAATTACACTCTTTCAGTATTTCCTTCACAAATGAATCTGATTTTCAAATAGTCCTGATATAAGCCTCAGAAAAAGTATAGTATTCTGCTCGCGAGAAATAGCCATTACTCGCTCGAATGATTTACGACGCTCACCTTCGGCTCGCGTCGACAAACTTTATTCTTTCGAGTACTATTACATAATTATATTATACTTTTTAGTCCGTTTTATAAATGCGGTATATTGAAAAAAATACTTAAATAATTATCTTATAATTTTTAGTCCGATTGATAAACGTGGTATATTAAAAAAAATATCTATATATATATATATATATATTTCTTCCAACTCTATGTCGCTCATTGTCTCAATTGAATTTTCCCTTCTGGGTATCCGGATTTTTTTGGGAGTGTTCTACCGTTCTATGTTCGGGTTTTTATATGCTCTCTTGCCTATTTTTTGGAGCTTTAACCAAACTCTCTTGCGCGATGCCTGCGTTGCACGACTGCATCACCCATGAAGAGCCCATACGTTATCAAACAAATTGCGCAACACAGATGTCGCTTTTGATTTGATTTTCCATACTTCAGGTAACTCTCTGTACATCGCAATAAATTCTCTCCAGATCTCTCTATTATCAATAGTCGTCATGGTCACAAGTGAAGCAGCCGACAACTGAAAAAACGCTTTGCGCAAACATTCCCGTTGTACAAAAGATTTCAAACATTCTTGAAACTCATCAAACAATTGCGTAACGCATCAAACACTGCCATACATTGGTAAATTGTTGCGCAACAGCATGTGTTGCACAATTTGTTTGATAAAGTATGGGCCCCTTGAGGAGAATCGCAATGGGATTCACTATCGCGGGGCTCACTCTAGATCACGACGCAACGTCCGCTCGTCACCGGTATGGAGAGATTGTGTGATACTAACCTCACTTTTTGTGGTCCGTAAAAAAACAAAGAGATAGACAAGAAAATGAGTATTGTCACGTAGTTCTGAGCCATTTACGAAGTTTCAAGTCTCTAGCTCATCGGAAAGTTAGTTTGAAATCTATAAAACGTGGAACTAGAAAGGGAAAGTTGTCCCTATCCTCAAAAATAAAGATCGACTACTCATAAGAAACTATAGACCTGTGACAGGTCCTCAAAAATATTTGAATATTCGTATCTCAATAGACTACTTACGTTTCTGAGCAGAAATTATATATTGTCAACATCCCAGCATGGATTTCGTGAACAGAAATCAACGTTTCCCAGCGATTAACTAACGATTGCATTAAGTCATGATAATTTGAAAGCGAAATTGATCCAGCATGGCAAAGACGTTGCTGCAAAAATTGGTTAGCTTTTTTCGCCACTGAAAGGGAACATTCAATACAAAGAAAATAACATCAACCCCGTTATAAGCTTCAATAATGTAATTATGAGTATGGGTGTGCCGCAAGGCTCGGTTATAGGCCCTGTCTTGTTCATTTTCTGTGTCAATGAAATAAGAACAATATTTTGTGGTATTTGCAGATGACACGAGTGTGATAATCTCTGATAAAAATGAAAATAGTTTGAAAAATAACTATTCTGATGTAATCAATGCTGTCAATTCGTGGTTCAACCAAAACTAATTTTTCTGCAATTCAGATTGAACAAACTCCTGTGCTTTCATAATCATGAGAAACGAACAAAATTATTCTGCCTCCAAATAGATGAGTGCCTTAGTTTCAAAGAACATTGCGAAAAAATGGTTGCCAATTGCAATTCAGTCATTTAGTTATTCAGAAACCTGAGAAATAGATCTAGATTATGCCTATGTCTCGTTTAAGATATGGGATTTGTTTTTGGGGGTCCAGTGTGTATTGCTCGAAAGCTAGTACTGAGAGCCATATTCAGAATTCCGATGACTCATTCATGTAAAAATATATAGATAGATAGATAGATAGATAGATAGATCTTCATTTCCAACAGGCAAAGTAGTGAAAATTCTTAAAATAACAAAAAACAAATTAAATTAAATCATGTTAGTAGTAGTGGAAATTCTTAAAATAACAAAAAACAAATTAAATAAAATCATATTATCCAGATAACAATCATTCATTTTGTGTTCTATCAATTATACAGAAAAAAATATGCTCGAGAGAACTGCTATTCAAGTCACACAGGTCACAAATCAGATTAAAATTCCAACACATCAAAGACACAGGCGATCTACGCATCACATTGGTTCGAGAAGCCTCACAATAGAATGTTATTTCATATCTGGAATTCAGACGTGGTATGAGGTAATTAATTTTTGTAAGAGCAAGGAACAAAGAATATTATTGTGCGTCAAATTATGAAGAAAAGAAATAGTAACAAAAACTCTACGTGTATTCAGGGAAATTACATCAAAACCGTCAAGAAGTACGGAATAGTCAATTCCTCGTTCTGGATAATTCCCTGTTACTTCAAGTAACAGGAACTTAAGAAATTTTCGCTGTACAGCTTCAACTTGAAGCGTGTGGCAATCATAAATGGGGTACCATATCAATGCCCCATATTCAAGTTTAGACCTCACATATGCGTAAAAGAGTGTGAGAATTGCGTCTATGTTATTGAAATCCCTAGTGTTTCTCATTATGAAACCCAACATTCGATTAGCTGAGGAGACAACTTGATTTATGTGTGGTATAAAAGTGAACTTTTGGTCGAAAGTAATTCCGAGATCTTTCATCTCATTGATCCTGTCAACAACATTATCATTTATTTCATAGGGAAACTCAATAATTCTCTGTTTTCTAGTGAACGATAAAACATAACATTTTGATATATTTAGTTTTAGATGATTTTTTGAGCACCAATCAAACACTAAGTTGATTGAAGTCTGTAAGTTTTGACAATCTTCACAGTCACTGATGACTTTGAATATCTTTAGGTCATCAGCATGAAGTAGCTAAGAGCAGCTTATGTTCTTAGCGAAATCATCGATGAATAGTAGGAATAGAAGTGGTCCTAGATTTGATCCTTGAGGCACTCCGGTACTGGGGGTGTATAGAGCTGACTTATAGCTTTCGTTTTCTACAAATTGTTTCCCATCGAACAAGTAATTGGAGAATAGTTCTATCAAGTTTTCGGAGAAGCCGAATGATGATAGTCGCTGAAGAAGTATATAAAAATCAATTTGTTCAAAAGCTTTCTGCAAGTCCGTGTAAATGACATCGACTTGTCCGACAATACAAACTCATGACTCTCCCTAGTCCAAATATATGTATATATATACCGGGTGATTCTCTAAGTTGGCTCACCCCTATAACTTTTTTATTATTGAAGATAGAAAAACTAAATTTGGAGGTTGTCTATTATAGTTCAATTAATTTTTTGACATTTTTACTTGCTTTGCCGTACTTCGGGTTTGACCAGAAATGACCACAAATTTCGATTTTTGAATCTATATATTTTTACTTATTTCGATCGAGAATGACATTCTAAATCCCATAACACCTCACTTGCTAATATTTGACAAATGAAGTCATTTTTATTCCAATTCTTATTTTCCGATCTAGAATGCCATGGATCGTGTGAATCGCTTAATCAAGTAACATGAAAAAAATGCAACTTTGAGGCTTATGACTTCACAGTCGTTTTGAGAATTATTCAAAAGTCGCAAATATGAATTTTTCCAGTTAACTTGATTTTTTCAAATGGAAATGGGGTGGCTCGTCGGCTTTTTGTGAAAGATCATTTTTTTACGAATAATTTTATACCACACACTTTCACTTTATTTTCATTATTTTTCTGAATAATTGCAAGAAGCGATCATACCTAAAAACAAATAAAACGTATTGGGTATACTTATGCACTAAGTCCTGTAATTCTAGTTATCCGTGACAAACAATTGAAGCTGTTGCTAAAACTACCTAAACAAGTAGGCTTATGAATATACTGTCACTTTTAAAAATGCATTTGTTGCGTAGTTTATAATTTGATATGGAAAATTATACTAGAAACGAGAAAATTGACATATTGCTAATTTACGGAGAAGCAAAAAAGAATGCAACTGATGCAGCTCGAATTTATGCTCAGAGATTCCCTAATCGTCGCCATCCCACTCGGCATTATTTTCCAAAACTGGAAAGGAAAATGCGAAGTCAACCAAAAGAAAATGCCAATAACTCCATCGTCAGTGAAGAAAAAGAAGTAGACGTGTTGGCCTATGTTGAAGTGAATTGCACGGCGTCAATTCGCCAAATTATTTCTGAGTGTGATATAGGTTATTCGTCCTTTTGGAGAATTCTTCACAAATATAATTATCGATCATTCAAGTACCGACTACACCAACATCTTTACGATAACGACTACAACGAAGATGAACTCATTGCAACTGATTTTTTTGACTAAATACAGAGAAAATGTACGTTTTCCATATAAAATCATTTATTCAGATGAAACTCGATTCACAAACTTGGGTCTGTTCAATCGGTCTCAAACAAATTCACATCTGATGCAAGAAAGAAATTTTCAAGAAAGATTTGGTTTCAATTTCTGGATGGGTAATATCGGAGGAAAACTTTTGGGGCCAATAATTTTCGACGGACAACTTACTGCGGAAAGATATCTACAGTTCCTCAGAAATCAAATTAATGATTTCATTGAAGATTTGCCACTGGCTAACCAAGTTGATATCTATTTTCAACAAGATGGAGCGCCACCTCACAATTCTCAAGTCGTAAGAGAACATCTGAATGACACCTTCCAAGAAAAGTGGATTGGCACTCATGGACCTATTCAGTGGCCTGCAAGGTACATTCTTACATATTTTTTTATAATGTATTATTTCTTTTTCATATTCCAGATCATCAGATCTTACTCCGCTAGATTTTTTTCTCTGGGGAACAATTGAAAATCAGGTGTATAACACAGCATTAGCGACTCGTGAAGAACTGGAGTATAAAGTAAGGGTGGCATTCCAGAACATCACTGCGTTACAGCTAATCAATGTGGTGCGCGCAACAATTGAAAAAGTGTAACTTTGCCGTGATGAAGGAGGAGGTCATTTCGAAAATGTAGAACTTTAACGGACTATTTTGCCTCAAAGTCGTATTATTCCCATGTTGCTTGATCAAGGATTTTGAAGACGACGTGTATGAAGCAGAACAAAGTTTTTCAGTAGAAACCCAGAATCAACGACAAACAATTTTGGGACAGGATGAGGCTATCATTAAATTGAAAGAAGATATCAAACTTCTACAAGAAATAAATAAAGAGTCTGAATTAAAGGTCATACAAGCTGAAAATTGTATGAAGGAAATGGAAACAATAAGGAGTAATATGTTGGTTTCCATTGAAGTTCTTACTCAAGAAAATAAACTATATATTTGTCAACTCGAAGAGATCAAAAATGTAAAGCAACCATCCGAAATGGAACTGAAGAAAAAACAAAAGAACCAGAAGAACGGGAATGAAGAAGTACAAGCCACAGAGAGTAAGAAACCTATTTGTAAGGACAGTAAAGTAAAAACCAATGAAGGAGTTAAAACCAAGATTTTATTTGTAGCGGGATACCAAGGAGGAATACGGCAAAAAATTTAAGTAATATATTAGGTGATACATTTTCAGTTCAATCTATACTCAAGCCATATGCAAATGATAGTTTGTTAGTTGAAACTGCCCTTAATGGTAGCAAAGATTTTAGTTATAACGATGTGGTTATTTTCTGGCCAAATATATGCGATAAGGATATCATCAAAGATTTTGTGAACAAAATGAAGCATACTCAACCACTCATTATCTCGCAAGCCTACCAGTCTGATTATTGTTATAATAATAGGAAAGAAAATGAAAACATTTACATAAGAAATTTGGAGATGTTTCAAGAAATATATGAACTTGGACTGAAAAAATTTCCAGTTTTTGAGTGCAATAACGTCATTACTAGTAACCGTTATAAAGTAGGTTTTGCTACACAAATTTTCAAACAAAAATTGCTGTTAAGTAAAGGAATAGCAATGTACATACAAAAAAACTATTGTGACGCAGTAAAAAAAGTTTCAGATATCGCTACTTCAAAAAATAATGATAATAGTGAATGCAACTATTTTTTATACCCTCGATTGTCTCAAGTTGTACCAATCAACATCTGCTAGATACAAATGAAAATTCATCTTCTATAACATTAGACATTTTTCATCAAAACATACAATGTTTGAGTAATAAAATTTTGAATATTGACGTGGTTTTGACAATATCAAATGCGATATACTTCTAATTTCCGAACATTGGTTGAATGAAATTCAAATAAAAACATACTTATTGAGCAGTTTCAATCTGATAAACTACTCATGCAGAAAAAATTCTAAGAATGGCGGTGTAGCCATGTACAAAAATAAAAATTTCAGGGCTAACTATCAAAAAGTTGATGTAGACTCTGTGTGCAGGGAAGGTATTTTTGAATGTGCTGCAGTTTTACTAAAACAAGATTTGGTAATAGCCGTTGTTTACAGACCGCCATCAGGAGATTTTAAAAATTTTTTGGACTGCTTTACTGAATTTTTGAACCTGAGAACAGTTGCTAACAGGCAGGTCATTATTGGTGGTGACTTTAACGTAGATTTTTCTACAAGAAGTCACAACTGCATTTTATTGAATGACGTACTAGGATGCCATAGTTTATTCTCAACTGTGAAGGAACCAACCAGGGTATCACAAACTTCCAGTACATGCATTGATAATTTCTTAGTTAGTTCTGAGCTCAAATTTCATAGGGCTGAAGTGATCGATCTCCATTTATCTGACCACTTTCCTCAACGTATCAAAATATTACATTCTACGTCAGCAGCGGCTGATGAGGAACGTAATAAAAAACATCATATAATGCATAGATCTTTCAATGACCAAAATAATAATATTGCTTTCCTAAATTGCATAAGTATTGAAACTTGGCATAGTGTTTATAGTCAAGGAAGGTTGAATGCAACTTCATGAATTTAATGATTCATTATTTAGATTCATGTTTTCCTCTACGTGAAATATCAATTAAGAACAAGAGAAAACCATGTAAAAATGAATGGATCACAGAAGACATCATAACACTGAAACGCCAGGTTAGTCTTTACAACGATTTGGCTAAGACCAACAATATTTATAAGGACATAAGCAAATACTTGCAGCAACAATACTGCAATGCACTGAGAGCAGCGAATATTAAATTTAATGACATGCGAATACATGGATCGGAAAATAAAACGAAAGCTATGTGGAAACTGATTAATGAATTGAAAACAGGTAGGTATAAAAATAATGAATTAACTATTACACAAAATGACTATCCTTTACCAGATCAGATTGTTGCTAATCAGTTTGCAAACCAGTTCACCATCCCTATCAATAAAAATTTTGAACGTGACTATAGCTTTTTAGATTCAAATATTTCCTTATCGCACATATCATTTTATCTAGAACCCGTTACGATTGTTAAGTTGAGTCATTAATAAGTAGACTGAAATCTTCCAACTCCTCTGGCCTTGATAATATTTCTAATAATTTATTGAAGAAATGCAGCTCGTGGATTAGTGAACCTCTGAATTACCTAATCAATCTTTGTTTTGAGGAAGGAAATTTCCCAGATAACTTCAAACTGGCAATAGTTCAGCCACTTTAAAAGAAAGGAGATCCGAATGATTTTGTTAACTACAGAGCAATAAGCCTGTTATGCAGTATCTCTAAATTATTTGAGATGGCAATTAGGGATCGGTTAACCAATTACTTACTTAAGTACAAACTCTTATCGTCCGACCAACATGGTTTCTGCAGTAACAAAAGTACAGAGACAGCACTATCTGAGTTCAGCGGTCGGATCATTTCAAGTATTGACAAAAAAATGTTTGCTTTGGGTATTTTCATTGATTTCTCGAAAGCTTTCGACCTAGTGGATCATAGATTAATCACTGCCAAATTAGAGAGATATGGAATAAGAGGTTTGCCTTTAACTTCAATCGAGTCATACCTCAGTAATAGAAAACAAATGATAAGAGTCAATAACATTTTCTCTGAGGAAATGGAAGTAGAGCAAGGTGTGCCGCAAGGTTCTGTCTTAGGTCCTCTACTTTTCAACATTTTTGCTAACGATCTCATTCTCTATATTCAAAGGGTTCAGAATGTTCATGTTATCTGCTATGCAGATGACACGAATATTTTGGTTGTTGACAAGGATCTCAATAAGCTGAAAACTACTGCTGAAGCGCTATTTGCCAATATTGTAAAATGGTCCAACAATAATAACCTACAACTGAATCATCGTAAAACAATAACTGTTCTTTTTGGTACTGATGATGAAATCAAACTTTTTGAAGGTTCCAATGATGAAATAGTAAGTAGTAAATCAGTGAAACTATTGGGGGTTACCTATGATAGGAAATTCTTGCTAGTATCGATACTAGAACGAGCTGCAGAGATTATTTTAGAAAATTCAAAATCCTAACTGTTGTAAGCTTATATATACTGGATGTTTGTACATACGTCTATAAAAATAAAAACGCGTTTTTGAATACTACTGAGAAGCATGACCATAATACACGTTTCAAAGGCCAACTACAACCTGAGAATCACCGGACTACGCTGTACCAAATAAGTTTTTTTTTTACTGGCTGTAAATTATACAACTCTCTTGATGAGCATATGAAAAGCTCCCTCAATTTAAATATTTTCAAAACAAGACTGAAACAGCAGCTAGTTCAGAAGGCCTGCTACACTATAGATGAGTACTTAGTATAATTTGTGTTATGTTCGCGATATATGCAATTGATTTTATTTGTATTCAATATAGCATACTTATGTAATTGTTTTGTATTATTTTTAAAATGAATTTCTCAATTTTTTATCATATATTTTAATCTAATGGTATGTATTTTATTTTATTTTGTTTTGATGTTTAATTTATTTTGTTTTGATGTTTATTTGTGACTTGTTATAAACATGCATCTGTCTTTGGTCCTTGTGATTGAATTTATATGTATATTTTATGATGAATGAATTGATTGATTGATTGATTGATTGATCAAGAATGAAGCGATTCACACGATCCATGGCATTCTAGACAGAGAAATGAAAATTGGAATAAAAATGACTTTATTCGTCAAATATTGACAAATGAGATGTTTTTGGATTTAGAATGTCATTCTCGATCGAAATAAGTAAAAATATATAGGATGTCCCATTTAAAAACAGAAAGTTGAGGTCATTTCCGGTTAAACCGGAAGTACGGCAATGCAAATAAATATGTCGAAGAATGTAAATTGAACTATAATACACAACCCCCAAATTTCGTTTCTCCATCTTCAATAATAAAAAAGCTATAGGGGTGAGCCACCGTGTATATTTATAAAAATGAAGATGCATTCGTCAAATTTCGAACACATAGTATGTAAACACGAAATAACGATTTCTTACACTCTGATTGTATAAGTACCAGAGCCTTCAACTCCTTACCATCCTCTATTGAAAATCTGAAGTCTATAACCGAATTTCAAAGAGATTTGAATAATTATGTCATTGAAAACAGTTTTATGAAGTAAGGCAGTTTTCCTGAGATTTCGTGCTTCAACTTTTTTTAGCACTAGCATTATTTATGTGTATGGAATATGTATTTATAGTGTAGTATATAGAATAATGGACAAATCCAATACATGTATGTAATGTCTTCGAGGAGAATTAATATTATTATTATTCTACCGAACGTTACGACTCAATCAGAGTTCCGATTGGTGCTGTGTGTGTGTTTTGTTTGTATCAAAACAAATCAAAATATTGTAACGAACCTAGGCCGGACCTGTCGCCTCACGTGTTGCCATCGACAGCGATGAGATCATCCCCGGAGATATTCGAGAACCATCCAGTGCGCTCTTCCGCGGAAAACAACGGTCAATATTGGAAACAATTGGAACATGCCGTCGCCAACCGTCCGAATTCGAAACATCGAGAATGCTGTATCGGAGATAAATAGACAGCCCTCAAGAGGGAGTAAACAGTCTGAACGAGCCCATACCATCGAGCTATACAGTGGCGTAGTAATATAAATTAAGTTGTAGATTCAGTGTGAAATAAATTATTTAAACCAAGTTAAGTTTATTTACGTTACAATTGGTGTCGGAAGTGAGATTTTGAAAATAAACAAGTGATCGTGGAGTGGATAGTCAGAAAAATAAATTGATAGACCTTTTTGTACGCCCAAAATAGACAGTGGCCCGGTTTCGCGAAGTGGACAATGTGCGGAATATAAACGATACACTCTTCGCGTGAAACAGACAATAGACTGGTGGCCCGTGGAAAAGAATTCGCGAAGTGAATTTTAACAAACTGATAAACTTTTCGTGTAAACAGACTGATACCTCGTCAAAGACAAAATGTGTCAAGAAAAGTAAACCCTTTGCGGACTTGAAGGTAGCGAATTGAAACAGGAATTGAGGAAAGGAACTGGAAACAACGGGTAAAAAAGAAACTCAGGAAAGACTTGCAGAAGGACTTATACAAGAAGGTGAGGACCCCGAACATTTTATCGAAGTTCTCGGAGGTGATTTGAATCCGATAATAGAACTTGGAAAGAAGAACTGCAAAAAATCGAGGACTTGGAAAATTCAAGAAGCTTGAAGAGAAGTGCTAGAAATCTGAAAGCTTAGAAGTTCGAAGAAAATTCTAGAAATCTGAAGAGAAGCTTGCAAGAAAATTCTAGAAATCTGAAGAGAAGCTTCTAGAAAATTCAAGAAGCCTGGAAGAGAAGTTCCTGGAAAACACAAAAGGGCCTAAAAAAAAGAATCTAAGTGTGGTGGGGCTAATTTCCTAGAAGAAAGAATGGGAAACCGTTGAGACAGAGATAGATAAAATTAGGAGCAAATGAACACGGAGGTAGATAAAATCAAAGATGGGGTCGAGGCAGAGATGGACAAGATGAAGGAAATAATCAGCGATGGAATCAAAGACGGAATCGAGGCAGAAATGGACAAAATAAAGGAAACGATCAGTAAGCTGGAAAACAAATTAATAGTGCGTCCTCCACAGAGATGGTTAACGAAAATGCAATGCTGGACTTGAGTTTGAACGTGGATAAAGTTCAAGAGGGTATAAAAGATGTCAAGGTCATTTCAGAAATAGGGAAGCTTTCCATGAAGCCGCCTCAATTGACGGAAAACTCCATGGGAAAATTACCGCCGACAGTTTGAAGCAGCGGCCAAAGCAAATGGATGGAATGCAGGAAAGAGCTGTAGCACTAACACTTGCATTACGTGGAGAAGCGACGAATATTCTACAAACTCTACCGCCCAAGAACAGGAGGACTATGATCAGCTGATTAAACATCTAGAATTACGATATGGCCACGCCCATTTGGAACACGTATACCACTCCCAGCTGAAAAATCGCTGCCAAAAATCGGGCGAATCCTTACAAGAATTCGAAACTGACATTGCACGCTTGGTCTGTCTCGCATATCCAGCCATACCGAAAATGTAATGGAGCGATTAGCGGTTCAGGCATTCTTGGATGGACTCCGTGACCAAGAAACCAGACAAGCGTTGATATTAGCTCGTCCAACACATCTCGTAGACGCATCTGGCACGAGCTTTGAATTTGAGGCAGCAAAACAATGCTGCAAAAGCCAAAGTAAAGTTCAAACGATTGAGGAAGACTCACAGGAGCCTGCTAACTTGGAAGCTGCCATAAGAAAAGTGATGAAGGAAGTGTTGCCTGAGAAAAGACATATAAGATGCCGGAATTACGCAAAATTGACATGTGCGTAGCAAATGTCCAACATTCATCGACCCGATGCAGGAAAACTAAGAAAGGTCGATGAGAAGGGCAATCGTCGGCATGTGTCCGGCAAGCCCCGGTTAACAACGCATATGTCGCTATGCTTCAACGACAGAACAAGGGTGTCTTCGTAGACGGTCTCATCAATAACGAGCCTTGCACCATGCTGCTAGATACAGGTGCGACTAGGACAATTCTCGGCCTTCCTTTGCCAGAACACCGGAACGGATTGAACTGACAACTTGAAGCTACGCACAGCAACAGGGGAGCCAGCTACTGTATATGGCGAGCTACCGATTGAAATAATTTTGGGCAACACTAAAGTGAAAAATAAGGCACTTGTAGCGGACATCGAAGACGATGCAAATCATCGGAATGGAAATAAAGAATTACAGAGGGTTTGAATTGGGTTTCAAAGACGGCGTCCTACGTGTCAACGGAGAAGAGCTGGTACTTCATGGGAGAAGTGAAGAGTTGATCCGTGTGCTGTTGGCTGAAGATGTAAGCGTACCTGAGAGGGCTGAAACTATTCTGGAGGCTCGCCTGGACGGGAGTGCGAGCAGTGGAGACGTGGTGATGTTCGAGCCCAAACTTCATGATGAGAAAATTGGACGAGGGATTGCACTAGGGAAGACCTTGTTGCGTGCTGACAAATTTGTGCCGGTAAGGGTCATGAATGTCAATTATTTCCCAGTGACCTTGAAGAAAGGAACAATTTTGGGGCACTGCTCGTCAGTTTCATCCGTGATCCGGGGCGTACGAGGTACGATTAGCCAACCCAACAACTTGCCCACAGAACTAGAGAAATTAGTTGCCATCTCTTCCAAAGACATAAAACCAGCTCAACAGCCCAAACTAAGAGATTTAGTCAAAAAGTACCAAGACATCTTCGATACCGGACAAGGAAAAGGGGGTCGAACTAATGTGGTCCAGCACAAGATTGATACTGGGGGTGCCCGACCGATCCGGCAATCAGCAAGAAGACTTCCTCTTGCCAAGAAGGCAGAGGCTGACAAAATAGTCAGCGAGATGGGAAAAGAAGGAGTTATCGAACCGTCTGACAGTCCCTGGTCCCCTCCAGTCGTATTGGTGAAGAAAAAGGATGGATCGACACGCTTTGTGTAGACTATCGCCAACTTAATAATGTCACGAAGAAGGACAGTTACCCTCTCCCGAGAATAGATGACACCCTAGACACGTTGGCTGGTTCCACGATTATTCTCGACCCTTGATCTGAAGAGTGGATACTGGCAAGCAGAACTCGCTCAGGAAGATCGAGAAAAGACTGCTTTACCATCGGCTCAGGATTGTGGCAGTTCACCGTTATGCCATTCGGGCTCTGTAATGCTCCCGCCACATTCGAAAGATTGATGGAGACAGTGCTGAAGGGACTCTCATGGAACACGTGTCTAGTGTATCTCGACGACATAATTGTGGTCGGCAGATCGTTCGAGGACCACGTGAAAAACTTGGAGGAAGTATTCCTGCGACTGAGGAACTCCGGATTGAAGCTGAGCCCTAAGAAATGCCATCTGTTCCAAAAGAAGTACGATACCTCGGCCACGTTGTCTCTGGGAAGGAGTAGCAGTGGATGACCAGAAGATCAAAGCTGTTAAGGATTGGCCCATCCCAAAAGACATTCACCAACTTCGAAGTTTCCTTTGGTTTATGCACATACTATCGCCGATATGTGCTGGATTCGCCAACATCGCTAAACCACTGACCAGGCTCACGGAAGGCCAAACAAAGTTCCAGTGGTCCGAAGAATGTCAAGATTCATTCAGGAAGCTGAAAGGAGCTTTGATCAACGCACCTATACTGAGCTATCCCCTACCCAAAGGGAAATTCATTTTGATACGGACGCCAGCAACGTGGGACTTGAGCTGTCCTATCTCAGATCCAGGAGGGACAGGAGAAGGTCATTGGTTATTTCAGCAAGACGCTTAGCAAACCAGAGCGCAATTACTGTGTCACCAGGCGAGAGCTGTTAGCTGTTGTAAAGGGAGGGAACACTTCTACAAGTACGTGTATGGAAGAAGATTCCTGCTGAGAACTGACCATGCAGCTCTCAAATGGCTCTTACAGTTCAAAAAATCCTGAGGGTCAAGTAGCACGTTGATCGAGAGATCCAAGAATTCGATTTCGAGATCGAACATCGAGCCGGAACTAGCCATAAGAATGCAGATGCCTTGTCGCGAAGACCATGTCCAGATGATTGCTCACATTGCCGACGAGCAGAAGAGAAGGAAGCAACACTTTGTAGAACCGCGGCAATGGATGACAACTGGAATGACAGCAAGATCCGGAAAGACCAAGAGAAAGACCCTGACCTTGGCTTAGTCGTCAGCTGGAAGAAGGGCAACGAAGACCATCATGGCAGGAAGTCGCAGGATACTCGCCGGCTGTTAAGTCCTATTGGGCACAATGGAACTCTCTTATTCTGGACAATGGGATCCTGAAACGTGTGTTGAGGCCGAGATTGGTGGGGAAGACAGACGCCAAATAATTGTTCCAGGAACAGAAGGAGGAAGTGCTGGGGGAAATCCATGATGGAGTCGCTGGAGGACATCTGGGAGTGACGAAGACCCTGCAGAAAGTGAGGCAACGGTTTTACTGGGCCAATTGTCAAGCTGACGTCCAGGACTGGTGCAGAAAGTGCGCTGTATGCGCTGCTAGCAATGGACCTCGAATACGACCCAAGGCCCCGATGCGTCAGTACAACGTAGGCAGCCCGTTCGAGAGAATCGCCATTGACATCGCCGGCCCGTTTCCCGTATCCGACCACGGGAATAAATACATCCTTGTGGCAATGGACTACTTCAGTAAGTGGGCGGAAGCCTATGCCCGCCCAACCAGGAAGCCATCACCGTCGCCGACGTCTTGGTGAAAGATGGATATGTCGATTCGGTATTCCAATGGAGCTGCACTCGGATCAAGGCAGAAATTTCGAATCCAACCTTTCCAAGAAATATGTCTACTGCTGAACATCCGCAAGACAAGAACCACGGCCCTACATCCGCAGTCCGATGGAATGGTGGAACGGATGAACAGGACGATCAACCGCCACTTGTCCAAGGTTGTCTCTGACCATCAAAGAGACTGGGACCAGTATCTTCATTTGTTCCTGATGGCCTATCGATCCGCAGTACACGAGTCAACCGGTCAAACTCCTGCTAGTATTATAATGGGCCGAGAACTGCGACTGCCTTGTGACCTGAAGTTTGGGATACCGCCAGGACAAGACACTGCGGGAGAGGACTACGTCAGCAAACTTCGGCAGAGAATGGACGACATCCACGAACGAGTCCGGTTGAACATCCAGAGTGCCAGCGATAAAATGAAGAAGACCTATGACATCAAGGCCGACGCTGGAGGATTTAAGGTCGATGATCTGGTTTGGCTGTACAACCCCAAACGTCGTCGTGGACTATCACCAAAGTTGCGGAACTCGTGGAAGGCCCGTATAAAATCGTGAAAAGGATAAACGACCTTGTGTACCGAATCCATAAGCCACCCCGAGGGAAACCAAGGGTCGTCCATTTCAACAGGTTGGCCCCTTACGCTGGAAACCATGACCAAGTTCGCACCCTCAAGCCACCGGAGGATGATATGACGTTCGAGAAGTTTATGTCCTTGTATTCAAACGGGCAGAAAGTTCTACATGGGGTTACTAGAGAGGAGTCACGAGACCTTTCGAGGTGCCTGCTGACTACGCACTAGCGCACTGTGTGGCAGAAGATCTTCAAATGTCCAGGGCATCGCCGTAGTGTTCTCCAAGAAATTTGGTCAACTCCAAACACTGCGGAGCAGAATCCAGAAGTTGGTGGGTGCTACAGTTGAAGAAAGGCCAGAGAAACATCTACTACCTAGTTACCAAGAGGCATTCCCAAGATAAACCGTCCTATGAAGATGTCTGGAAGAGTCTCACCAAACTAAGAGATACTATGGTGGACCAGAATCTGGTGGATCTAGCAATTCCAAAATTGTCCTGTGGTATTGATGGGTTGGACTGAGAGTCATAAGAAGTATGCTGGAGGCGATATTCAGATCCAGCGGCGTCAAGATTTTGGTTTGCTGTAACCCTTCCACGACCGATCATGAAGACCGTGGAGTGTTACTTCCATCGAACTTCACGGTGCAGATATGGGGAGTCATGCAGATATCGTCACACTCCAAAACGGTCAATATTGGAAACAATTGGAACATGCCGTCGCCGTCTTTAAGAAGGGGGCAATGTAACGAACCTAGGCCGGACCTGTCGCCTCACGTGTTGCCATCGACAGCGATGAGATCATCCCCGGAGATATTCGAGAACCATCCAGTGCGCTCTTCCGCGGAAAACAACGGTCAATATTGGAAACAATTGGAACATGCCGTCGCCAACCGTCCGAATTCGAAACATCGAGAATGCTGTATCGGAGATAAATAGGCAAACCTCAAGTGGAGTAGGACAATCTGAACGAGCCCATACGATCGAGCTATACAGTGAAATAGTAATATAAATTAAGTTGTAAATTAAGTGTGAAATAAATTAGTAGAACCAAGTTAAGTTTATTTACGTTACAATATACTTCATTGTTTGAACAAAACAATTACAATCGACAAAACGTTGCTAAATACTACTCACACATAATGAGTGGATGAAATCTCGAAGTTTGTGTATATAAAATAATACTTGAGATAATCCAAGTCAAAAATTATTAAAATCTATGGTATCCTAGGTATACCTTTCGAAATGTCTTTGAAATAATCATGTATATACATGCAGACACATTAAGAATTAATTCAAGACTAGATTTTGAAAAAACGTTGAGTAATACAGGTATTACAGTCACAGCAATACAACATGAAAGTAAAACGAATAAAATAAGTGTTTAAAAATAAAACAAGATATGTTATCTGAATGGATTAGTTCCTAGTTCCTACATAAATAACAATCACATTATAATTACGATCACAAGTTGATAAAAAACAATTACGATGGGCAAACGTAATACAGAATTGATGTCAAATACATACACTCATAACACGCATATACACACATTTGTACACATATATTGAGAAGCGCTCATATTTTCATATTTTCATTGATATAGTCCCCGAAACGTCAATCAAAAACTATAAATAGAGAAGTATCTTTTGAATTTTTACTATTTTTTTATAGGCAAATTCAGAATACGGCAAGTTACTGACTAATTGAATCATTTCCTTTAGGAAATATAATTTGGTAAATGCAGTAACTTATCGGGGTGCACTAATTAGTTTGCCCTTTTCACAATTGTATAGATTTTCCTGATTATATTTTCATTTTCAGACTGTGGAAGGTTACCCAAAAACCATGTCAAAAAACTTTGTTCCTCCACAAAAAGTCACTTTCATTCAATTCCTGAATACACTAATCGAATCAATGGTTTTGATTGAAGCTGGAAGATTTTTGTATAATGAGACGGCATTATATACCAGGGATTTTTTATTAAATTCGAAGAGGGAATGGGAAGCCTCAAGTTGTTATTTTGGTCATAGATCCATAAATTATGTCATAAAATGATTTGTTTTCATGTATAAAACATGCTGTTTCGAGAATGAAAAGAGAAGAAAGTGTAGGGATTTTCTTTGAAAAGTTCTTTGCAAGAGACTCTAGACCCAACTTTGCAAAGATATCGCACAGCACGCTTTCGCAGAGTGAAGATCATTCCAGAATATTGAGAATTGTACCCCAAAAAGCTAAGCCATACCTGGCATGTGACTCGAATGGGGCATGGTATACTATTTTTGCAGTTGACTTACCCAGTTCATTCGATACTACACGCAGAGCATAGCATCCCGAACAGCATAACAACATTGTTGTGAAAGTTGAAATCACTGTCTATATGAATACCTAAAAATTTATTTGAGGTGTAGGATGAGATTACGTCATACCCTGTAGGTAGGTACACTACAACGGAATCAAAATAGGTTTGTTTTGGTTTTAATAAGGAAAAGCACATTTAAGTTACACCATTATCTCAGTCAAGATATGGCGAGCCATTTTACTATGAAGGTCAGTTGAGTTCTTGTCATGCCATAAGATAGTCGAGACGTCTGCAAAAACAGTGAACACACCTTCTATTTTCAAATTCACAGGAACAGAATAGACCCAAGAACGGGACCCTGTGGTACACCATGCCAAATTCGCCATATATCTGAGAGACTATTATCAGTTTTCACAGTTTGGGTTCTCTCATTCAGATAGGAGTCGAACCAATTGAAGCTTTGTCCTCTGATGCCGCAGACATGAAGCTAACGTAACAGTATTTCATGATTGACACAGTTCATCACTTCCTTCAATTTCAGATTAGAATATAGATTTTCCAGAAAGAGAAAAAGGTCAATAGGTTGCACTGGAAATGATTTCATCATAGTTTATGAAATCTTTCGCTGACTAGTTCAAATGGGTGTCCAATCTGATTTATTTATTTCTAACAAAGAAGTTTATATTCACTGATAGTGGCCTAGCGGTTGATTGAGACGTTCTATACCTGCAGTGCATTGAATGTAATTGCAGGACTTTCAAATATTTTCTTTGATTTTCAAGTTTTGAACCGGGTATTGTTCTGCATTTTTTTGGTATTTTGAAATGCCACTAAAACCAAAAGGTCACTGTAAGCTTTGTTGGCTTAGGCGGCGCATTTCTACAAATAAATAAGGCAATTTTGTTGTTCACATATCATCAATGTTTTGTACTCCTTTTGGTTGGGAAAACCTACTGCCTGATTTTCCGTATGTCGGGGAGAATCACCCTGTGTATTATTCTGAATAACTATTATTCAGAACCCAGTTTGTCCCTCTCCCTCACCAATGTTACAAACCGCCGCTGAATTCTCGCTCTTTGAACGTTCATGTGGGTGGAAAATTACTTACGGGCAATCTGGAATCCATTCTTCGCAATGCGAACACTCCCACTGGAAACAATCCGAATTCGTTCCCGTTGTCCTTAAGCGGCTTCCTTGCAATTAGCGTGTAATTACCTTCCGCGTCCGCGTTTTCGTCCATGTACACAATGTACCTGAAACAGATGAAGGAATTCTAGGAATGGTGGCGAGAAGAGTACCAAGAAAGATTATGGTGAGGGGCGGCAGACTCTTCACACAATAATCAACCTCAAATGAAAGATTTTTGTATCTACATAATATCTTCCAAATAGGCAACACTTTTCCCATAATATCATTAATATATCTATTATGAAATACTATGTGGTGAAAATACTCTATGAAATCAAATATTATTGTATCTTTCCCTTATTTTCAATATTTTGATTAGTTTCATTATTCCACTATGCTTTTTAACACTACATTATGATGTCCACATATTTACATAAAACTATGAACTACTGTAAGCAGAACCTCACCTTCCATGCACAACCCGACGGTTATAATGAAACCCTAAATAATGAATTATTATTATTATTGGACTGGGTTCTTTCTGAGCGACCCTTTTCAAATCACAAACTAATAATTTTATTAATTCATAGTGACAATAATGACGTGAGACATGATACGATTAACAAACTCATCCTGTCGATTTTCATATTATTTCAGATGAATTGAGCCTATTTCTTATGAATTGAGCCAAGAATATATCGATTAAAAAGAGCAGAAATTGACTTTTCTGACGTATTGTAAAACAACTTTTATTTCAACTACTAATAAATACAATAACAACAGATGTACTAGAATATAAACAAAATATGGATAACTGGATTTAGTTCTCCATTCCAAGTTAGATTCGTCAAAAATTTCGTATCCAATACCGAGGTTCGAAAAAAATTACCTCATTTTTTTCTATTGGAAGCTTAGAAATCTTTTTAGCACATATCATTCAAATTCCAGATCCATTTCGTTCATTGCAAACAAAAAATAAGTCCATGACTTTTTATCACAAAATTCAAGGAATCAGTTTTGAGAAAATACCAGGTGTCGCATGAAAAGGCAATAACAGAAAACGAGGAAACGGTTATCAATATTATGCTATCCACAATCGAAAATCCAAGAATGTCATTATCGCAGAGAGAGAGAAAGAGAGAACTTTGGTGTATCCGAGGAATCAATCAGAAGGGTTCTATTGAAAAAAATCAAAGCATATAATCAAGAATTCATTCACACTCAGTCAATTTAAATCAATTTAATATACATTAGAATTGCCAGCACCCAAAATTACAGGCAGTGTGCAGATAAATTCAGGATCGAAGGTAGAGATCAATATCACTTCAAAGAAAATGTTTGGACCTGTATTTTTTGGGCCACCGATGTATGCTACAATATATGTACGAATTGAAAAGGGAAACATTCTCAATTGAATATTGATAGAAATATTTTTCTGTTAATTGAAAAATCCACGATTAAAATGAAGTTATTTTTTGTGAATGTCTAACAGAAAACAACTACTTCCCCGGCTAAAGCCACGCTGGACATTGAACTACATCTGATAGATATTCTGAAAAGGCCCTAACTCAAAAGAAAAAATCTGAAATTGAAAACTTGCATTTTCATTCAGATAGTTATTTGATTTTATATTCCAGTCTTAAATAAGAACTCATAAAGATGAATGAGGCAAAGAAGAATGTTTTCCAAAAGAGAGTACTCACCAGAAATCATTCGTAACATTGACGCAGGAGAGACATCGCATTCACTAGGTCTTCAATACATTTTTGTCGACGAAAATCTATTTCACGCTTCCACGATCATCAGGAAGACCGGAAGAAATGGAAAACACATTTTCAAGAAGCAATCTCACTTTGCAAAGATGGAAAAAGTTAGAATCATTTCTTTTGGAGAGACACTTTGAAATTAGTGTTTTCTGACATTGAAACCTGTCATGGGGTATGATAGATTGATTTGTTGGAAATATAAACAGGATGTTCATAAAATCAGATGTGGAATCATCTGCGACTGAAAGATAAACTTTAGTCACTATCTTCCATCGTCAAGATAACCTCTTGTGAGGTATTCATGTTGAAAAGGGAAACGTTCTCAATTGAATATTGATAGAAATATTTTTCTGTGAATTGAAAAATCCACGATTAAAATGAAGTAATTTTTTGTGAATGTCTAACAGAAAACAACAAAGGAACCCAACGTCGAAAATAGAATGGTTTGTTCTTCGAGTTCAAATACTGAAATTCCTAGAAATATTCTTTTACAAGGTGAAATAAAAGCTGCTTTTCACAAACTGATATTTATTTCCATCCATCAGTTTCCATTTCCTATCACCATCTGAGGAAGTACGGTCTATTTGATTATCATCAAACTGGATTATTTGTTATACCTACTCGTTCTGTTATTTTGGTTGATTTCATGATGACTGAAAAATATTTTTAATTTTGTTGTTTTCCAGAATTTTATTATTGTTTTGTATGTACCTTGTTCTGAAAATAAAATTTTTTTTTTTTAATTTTTTTCTTGTTTCATAAGAACTTTAATTTTGTTCTTGATATCATGAAACAAAGATTGATTTTGAAACCTTATTCTAACCACGA
This sequence comes from Gonioctena quinquepunctata, assembly GCA_018342105.1. NCBI lineage: Eukaryota > Metazoa > Arthropoda > Insecta > Coleoptera > Chrysomelidae > Gonioctena > Gonioctena quinquepunctata. The sequence goes on from JAFIRS010000167.1 coordinate 331,097, forward strand.
ACGAACTAACAGATTCTACGAATCGATTACTATATATATTTTGTTAGTGATCGATTTGCCATCCCTTCATTTCATATGATACAACCATTCATATAAAATACAGGAATGGCAAATAGATCAGTTATAAAATATATACCATATCAACCATATAAAAGTGACACATTTGAAAAACCCGCCTTATCTCAATCGGCAACTGAAGATAAATCTGTTTTACCAACTGTACTGAGTTCGGCCAGTTGCGAGATATGTCGCCACTGTCTAAACGTGGTGCCAACTTATTCTGCAGGTTTGACAACTCTTTTTGTTTTTAGTTTCTCTATGGTGTCGCCTATAGAGATATCAGAATATTGAATTCAAGCAGGCTCAAGAGAATGCTGACTCACTAATTGTCAACAGTGCCATTTTGGAGGCCAAGGAACTTGAACAAAATTCCATCATAGTTGGAGGGTACATCTGCTAGTTCCAGTGACACGGTGAAATGAAGGAAGTCACAGGAGCATTCATGGAAACACTCAGCAGTCACGATGATGTTGCCGCAGAAAAAAATGTGAGAACGTAATACACAGGCGCCATCGACTCAATTCAGTCTTTGGAAACTTTGCGATTCCACCTGATTGTAAAATCAGTGTCTAACAGAAAATAAATCTCGTACGACTGCCACATACCTGCGACGCTGTCATCAATTCCAAAGTTGGTTGGACAACGACATCAAGGAGGAGGGTATGCAGTACGGAAGATCTAATGCCTGTTTAAAAGGAAAGAGATTCAGCGCCTGAGACCATGCTGTGTCTTGCGCTTGCAGTATTTGCAAGGTAGGATTGCCAAATACTGCAATGACATGGAGTGTGACAATGCCGAACCCATTCCATCATTGGATGAGACTGAAGAGGATGACATGTTTCACCAATTTTGGGCACTATCACATCACGTTTTTGAACAAATCAAGGATGACCGTTTCCTCCATGGTATGACGGAAACGCTTTTCAATTTCACCAGTTCCCACAATTTGATTCTCTATTACAAAGACTCTTTAGATGACCTCACCTAACAAAATCACGATTTCTTACAACTAAGATTACATTGCCTGTGAGTTCACTGATTGGAGTTTTCCAGTGGTCATTGGCGTTGGTAAAAACTCACCCCATAGCACTTTTGTAATGCATCTCTTTCATAGAATCGATAATGGCAGTTCCGTTCATCGGATCACCCCCTACATCCAGTACTTTGATCAATGCTCTGGCATAGAGGTGTACAGCATCATACAGGTAGGCTGCTTCTGCTCTGATCTTGAAAAAAAAATAAAAAAAACTGAGGGCGCGAAAAATATATATTCTTCGGTCGAATAAGAGTTATTTGTTTCACTGCCACTTCTAGGTGAGAGTTTTGAGTTTTCCTTTACCTCTTCTACGTGAAATTTTATCTGTTGTAATTTATTACGAAGAAGTTTCGTATATAATCATTCATCAGATGTATATTTTTCTGAGTAATGACGGTTTTATATCGAGGTGAGTTACCTTCAAACCTTTTTTGTAGTAAAAACTCGGAAAATCTCTACCCAGAAAAGGAAATGTTTTCAGCTTCAATTTTAAATACGGCGCAGTTACCATGAAATTGAAAGTTAGACCAAAAATGAGCCAAATACTCATTTTAAAAATGGATTATGGCTTTTAGGCATTATATGGTAACATCCATTTTTCATAATCACTCAAAAATTGTATAACAAATAACGCTTATTCTTCCAAGAATCATTTCAATGGATGGAGAAGATTATTGATTGAAAATTATATATTTCGAGCATAAGGTTCAGTTTTTGGAAAAATGATAGGAGTTGAGAGCGATAAATAACCCTGGATCACCCCACAGTGGAATTGAATCTTCCTAAAAAACTAGTTAACTATTGCACTATAACAAAACTGTTTAATATTGCCAAATTATTTGAAATATTGCCAGATTTTTGTCATGGCATTGCAAACATTTTTTTATCAACGAATAGCATGGATTTGCCTCTACTGTAACTAATATACTGTATCAGAATGATATCGTAAGTGCTTTAGAGGCTGGAATACAAATTAATTTTGTTTATGCAAACTTTTAAAATATTTTATATGCTTTACCATTTAATTTCATATACTCCATTTTCAACCGTGGTTAATTCCTCAAAGAAAACATTTAGGCTTCTAATGAAAATGAAGAAATGTTTATTCTTGGCATTTCATTTGAAAATTTCATGTGAAAGCCAAGATTTTGTTCATTTCTGTAGTGTCATTGAAATAATCATAATTATTACCTTCAACATTCCCGAATATTTTATTGCTACACTATTCACCAATATTTGTACATTATTCACCTAACATTACTATTATTCACAGCAATGAACTTTATTCAATCGCAAAAAATTATTTTATTCCAGTAACGGCTGGGTAATGTCAGGAGAGAAGCTGAAACAGCCGAGGAGTTCGAGAAAAAAAAGCTTTCAGGTCACCAGACTTTTCAGTAAGTGTGAACTGCCTAGACGACGTAAAGAAGAATCAGAAAATAAAACGCCCCGAATACTTTGTATGTAAAATATAGTCAGTTATACCGTCAGAGGTTGGTGCAGAGAAAGAAGGAAAGCGTTTTATTAAAATCGGGGTGCGATTCATGAATTTCAACAATGCCCAAAAGATAATATGTTATTAGATAATTCATTCTGGGTTCGAATAATCACAATAAAAATTATTGCTGCGATCAGCGATTTTAATTCAATAAAATTCATTGCTATAGAGAGTTCATAATGCATGAAGTTTTGTACCAAATAACTATAATTATTAATATTCAGAGGGTTTGTTGGAACAGTTTGGTTGAAAAAAACTATTGTTTCCTTGTCAACGTTTTGAATTTTATCAAAGTCATTTTCAGAGCTCTCTAACAATTAGTGTTTGTAAGTTGAAGGTGTTTAGAAATAGGAAAAATAACAATAAGGAACAATAAGCCACAAGAGTTGAAACATTTCCAGTTAATTGTTTATTATATTAAAAAAGGGGGACTCACCAAAAAATCGTTTTTCTGAGTTTGATGCATATGAAACTTAATACATGAACAGACATTGGTCATATTCCGATATTACTGGAAATACTGGCCACAGTAACCAATTTCAGAATGCTTCACAGTGGCAGTAATGTTGAACTGCTGATAATTTTCGGAACGATTCGGGCCAGTAAGGGAAAAACGAAATACATAACTTATAACATAACCTATTCTTCTCATGATGAAATGATGGCCTGAATTAATCAAATGTTATTCGATGAAATATTGAGCGATACCGATTCTGATTCATCGGATAGCTCAAGTACCTCGAGCTCTAGTGGATCTATGGAGGATTCTATGAAATTAATAATTATTCTTGCCAATATTAGAAGACCTATAGAAAGAATACCAAGAATAGAGGGTTTCATTCAAAATGTAAATTTATACATTATCACTGTTGATTGTGTTTAGATTATAAATATTTGAATCATAACATAACCTACCTTTTTTCAATTGGGGAGGGGATACTGTGATTACATGACCTTTTTTGTTCCAGTAGCACCAGTGAATCTTTAGCCTCTAACAAGGTTTCTTTAAAAGTGGCGCGAAAATATTGCCAGTAAATTTCAGTAAAATCAGAACGATTAAATTTACTGGTCAGTACTGATCGGGAATATCGGAACATGGCCATTATCTATTATTTCGCTAAGGAGTCTTTTTGACTGCAAGGGTTTTCCAAGGATGATGGGGTTTGGGGAATCAAAAGTATGAGCATTTTCTCTAGTATGTTTTACTTGAGTGGTGGGATTTTGGGCATTAAGTTTCATTAAATATCAGCCTGTTTGACCAACGTAGCATTATACCGGGTTACTCACTATAAATTACCCACCTTATCATCGTTATTATAGTCGTTAAAAAGAAAGTTAAATGTAAATGCTGTGAGGTTATGACTGAATTTTGATAAAATGCTATCAAAAATACAGTAGCGTGCAGATTGCAAAGGATATTTTTTTTAAATGGGATACCTTGTATATTATTGAATTATTGGAATGATCTTTTTTCCGGATTTCAAAAATATAACATATGTTAACCCTATCTTAAAACGTTTTTCAGTTATTGAACGTCGAGTCACTTGAGTTGTTACTGTAAATACCTATCCTATGAAAGTTAACATTTTTAAAGTAAGCTATAAAAATGACAACTATATTATGTTTGTATAGTGACATTTCTTCAATGGAATAATCAAAATGGGTTACAGTGAGGAAGAAAAAGTTCAAATATATACTGTTTTTAATTGTTTTGTTTGAAATTGTTTTTAACCGCCAACTCAGTTGCAAAGCAACCCTCGGAAGTCAGAGACTTTTGTGAGTTAAGAAGACGGGGACCTTAGCTTTTTAAGTGTCATCCGATGCACTACTCGGCTGGTAACCGTGGACAGTCCGAAGGATTGATATCTGGATACCAAAAATGTTCGGTTGGTCACCTTTTCTCCTCTCGCTCAACGAAACAACAGAAATAAATTTTCATTTCAGTAACCGTGCCGAGAATAGAACTCAAACCATCTCACGGCCACCAACCCAGTTACAAACAAACAAAAATTAATGTGCAGCAAAAAGTGCATATAGGGTGTTGTATCCAAATCGTCCAACACCGTCAGAAAGTACATTCAAAAGTATTTACCAAAAGGTGAATCAGTTTCAGTAGAGAAAACCAGGAAGGGCAACTAGATATACTGCTTCATTTCGAAGGTAGGACTATACACATTAATTCGCAAATAGACTTTTTTGAAATTTTTCATTATTTTTTAGAAAATTCAGAATGTAGTTCAAAAAATGTGGCCGGTCAAATAGGTAAAAGTTTTTTCCTACAACTGCTATGAAAAGTAGCGTATTTCTCATAGCTTACTCAATTTCAGAACCATGTATTGCTCATACTGTGAGAAATATTTTTTCTCACGGCACTTTGCCCACACCACATACATTTATATGGAGAATCAACAAAAATCGATAAAATCTTAGTTGGCTGCTGTTCAGCTTTAAATAGTTTTTTTTAATTTAAAAAATTTCAAGAAAAAGTATGAATTGGCATACAACAAATTTATGGAATGGAGAAGATATACAAAAATAAAATCTTTTTCGGAAAGTGTACTTTTGGTATACTTTGAAGAGATGTCGAAAACTTCTACACGTCTACACTTTGGTCACAATGTTCAATGTTGCGAAGTACTATCAGTATAAAGAATAACATTGATATGTCCAATTACGTTCATTTTTGAAAAGAAACTCCGACAATTGCGTCCCCAAAAAATCAAACATATTGACAGCAGACCAATTGCAGAGATTTTTAATCGAAGCTCCAGACAAGCAATATCTACCTTCTAATAAAGGTGAGTTTATTTAGAAGGAACTATTTTTAGAATTTCTTTCGCTTTTTTCCTCGAATTAACATAGCTTTTTGTAATTAGTGAGTTTTTAAGTTGATATTAGATAATTATTGAAATTTCTGCTTCAAATTCTGCTAGATAGATATATGTACTTTTAAACAAGAATTTTAAAATAAGGCTCAGTGGTGAAGTGGATAGTGTATCCGCTTGGCACACACACGACCCGGGCTGGACTCTTTTTTTTTAAATACAATTTTACATCCTGATATTTTTATTTGTAGGTTGCAGTGGCTATTGGCGTAGCAGAGGCATGTCGTAGAGAAGAGTTGTGGAAATTAAAAATCGATAATTTAGAGGATTTAAATCGGCTTTACTGATGAAATTAGATAACACCAAAACAAAATTGCCAAAAACGTTTACTGTAACAGGAGAATTTTATAATATATATATATATATATATATATATATAAAGAATATGCTGCTCTTCGACTGATTGGTTTGCCAGAAAAACGTTTCTTTTTAAATTACCATCAAGGAAAATGCACCAGACAGGTTGGTTGGTTGGCTGGTTGGTTGAAAGCTGACGAGCCAGAGACAGGGTTGGCACTTAGCTTCCCTTGACACTGCGACCAGCTGGGGTCTATTGTATCACTCTGTCGTCAGTGGTTCCTCATTCAAATAGGTTTGTGCCTTCAATTAGGTTTAGTAGCCTGTTGATAAGGTTCTTCGGATTCATGCCTTTTAGGGGCTGATCTCTCCAAAGGTTCTGTGTCGCCTACTACTTAGGACGTCACAGTCGAAGATAATATGAGAGGCTGTTTCCTCCTCTTCATCACCAGACAGGTAGTCGGCATTAACAAATTTGGTAGTATAGCTAAGACAATTGAATTTTTTTTCGAATTGGAAAATCCCCATCTATATACAGGTCACTGCTTCAGACGTTCTTCGGCAACGATTTTAGTAAATGCAGGAGGATACATCGGGGAGTCTATTAAAAATAAAATCTTCAACTCTATTGAACTGTTTACTGGAATGGAGACAGAAAATGCACCGTATATGAATGATCAACCCTCAACTTATAATAAAACAGCAAATTTACTGAAAAGAAATGACATTCCGAGTTTGACCAAACAACATTGTACAAATTTTACTATTAACTATAATTTTAAATAAATTATTTAACTGTTAAGAGGTAGGATACTTTAATGTTATTCTAGTTTTGCTAACCATAAAAATAAATATGAAGGTACCTTACTTGTATTCTTTAAATTTGTGCAGTTGAAGGGAAAGTATAGTGTGGGGAAAGTACTTTTTCTCACTTTGCGGCACTCGCCCTTCAGGCTCATGCCACAAACTTCCACACTCGTGAATGAAGATCCTGATTATTTAAATAAAATATAATGGACTGATGAGTCATCCTTTTCTACGATAAGAGTTTTCAATAGGGAAAATAGAAGGTCGTGGGAAAAAAAGGACAACAGAAAAAGATTGGTAAAACAAATAAAGAAAACAGGAAGAAAAACAGTACGCATTTGGTGCGGAATTTTGATAAATAAGATTGTTGGCCCTATATTTTATAATTATATATTAACAGGAATTATCTATCAAGAAATATTCATCCCAGAAGTAGAAAATATTCTTTTACAGAATTTTTTGGAAGCTGAGCTTGGCAGTACGATTTGGATGCAAGATGGAGCAACCCCGCATAGTGTCCTACCCGTTCAAAAACATTTGAATAATGTATTCCCAATATGGATAGGAAATAATGGAAGTATCAAATGGCCACCCAACAGTCTGGACTTGACCCCTATGGATTCATTTTGTTAATAATAATAATAATATTCAACTCATTAAAGACACGATTCGACTTGAAATAGAGAATCTGAATGTCAATAATGAAGCAACTTCCAATGCACTTATAAATATAAGAAGACGTTATCAATTGTGGAGGAAACATGCAAAAACCGATGAATCCATATCTATCCATTTGGAGATAATGACAAAAAACGTATACAGGGCGATCCCAGAAAAATTTTAAAAATTTTATAACTGGACTTGACTATCCGTGGTTCATATAATAAAAATCTCAAGTTTTGCTAACATAACATTTTTTATCCTTTTTTATTATTATTTTTTTTTAATTTATCGGTTTTTGTATAAAATCTGATTTTTATATGTTTTTGCATGAATTTCAGATTCTGAAATAGGGTTAATGTTTTGCCTCAATTCTTAGGATAATGTGATTTTGAAAATAAAAAAAACAACACAACTAAAAATAAGTATTTGTATTCTCGACAAAAAGCATTCTGAGGAAAAAGTGAGAAAATGTTTTTCAGGAAAACTAAATATGGATAGCTGGTTCCTCTTCAAGGCAGTCACATGTTCCATCCTCCTCATCAACTTCAGGATCCTCCTCATTCGAAGTAGGACCGTGTAGTAATGCCAGATACCAGTGCAGTTCCTGTAACTCCTTCCAATCCTTATCAAACTGCTGATTTAGCAGATGCTGAAGAGACTTCTTTTTTTTGCGGAATGCCCCGTACTGAATCTTTTCCTATTATAGTCAAATCTGTATCATAAAATTTTGGTTTCAAAAGTTTTTCGAATTTCTCTGAACCATTAGTGAAATGGAAGTTTTCGAAAGTGGATATTTTAACCAATCTTCCCGCCTTGAATTTTTGGAGGACTATTTTCTTTTTTTTTTATATTCCTGTAACTTTTTTCAATCCAATTTTAAGTTGTTTGAAATCAAAAAGTCTCCAATCGAATCCAATTTTTTTCACCACTCCCACTTTCTCGTAAATTTTCTCATAGTCCTCTCTGAACAATAGCGTAACCTCTTTTATCAGGAGCTTTTCTACTCTTCCGAAGACACGGTCTGCTGATAAATACGAATGACCCCTCAAATACAAGTATTATTTTTGTGATTTGGATTGGAGCTTTGAATCTGAGCCAGAAATATAGAGAGTGTATAAAATGAGAATTTTCGTTTTGCCCACCGCATCCGTCGCAGAAAAGCCATAATCCAAGGAATCCAGATGATTCAAAAGTGCAGATGCTATCTCTATTGATCCTCTACCTGCTTGATCTTCAGTCCATGTATAAAAGGATGGATGTTTGGACTGACTGTCAACGCAACAAAAAACGTACATGCTAACTTGCTCAGCATAAAACGCATCATCAATAGGCGTTCGCAAAGGCTGAACCTGCTGTAAGTCAAAGCAAAACGTAATCGAGTTTTCGGGAGTCTGTTTTAAGATAGCATAGAAAGGATTCGCCCTTCTTTTGTGGACTGTAAACTCGGTGCGAAACTCTGTTTTAATTTTCACATCTACTGTCCTCTTGATCTTGAATTTGAGTCTAGTACATTGTGCGCAGACGTCTGATGCTGGACTAGAGAACCCAATATTGAAATCATTAACGAATATTCTCCTGAACATGGAAAAGTTCACCCCATTTTCGGCATCGCATTGAGTTAGATACATCTGATGTTCAAGTCGGCGGCTAGATGAATTCTTTTAGATTTTTTTCTATTATAGTGACTTTCTCTACCTTGTAGTTTGCCAATAAACTCTCTTACTTGATTTTTTTTGTCAAAAGTTTTGATAGATACATGATCGCCACCTCGTTTTTCTTTCGGAATGTTCCCTACAGATAATGCCTCAGCGATATAATTTATTCGATCGTTTTTTACATTTCAAGAAAAACGATTGACATACTTGTATTTTCCTCTTCGTAACTCTTTAAGGGAGAAAATAGTGAACAGAAAAATTGCGGCTCCTGGACTGACTCCTCTCTGTTGGTCTTTTTCTTTCAATTGGCACTACGGATATGTAGTGGCACAATTTGGTGTCCTGTTCTATTTTAATATTGTTTTCAAAAACTTAACTTCGAATGGCTCGTACGTCACTTACTGCAATTCTGTCGCAACAATATGTAGGACCAATGTGATTGCAAACTTTCTCAAATTTATCCAAATCAGCATTGCTTCAATGATATCTAAAAACAAACAGATACTGTGAAAACATTGATCCCAAAAAGATTATCTTGATGTTTTACCTTCTGTGCCTTCTGTCGTTTCGTCTCATTTGTCTTTTCTCCCTACTTCCTGTACTAATTTGTAATACACTAGTTTTTCCTTCCATTATAAAAACTTCAAAAGATGCAAACCAAATAGAAATATAAAATAATCTGCAAACTTATTTCACTCTACACTATCAGTAAAACCCAAGAAGAATAAGCAATATCTGAGACAGGGGAATCCCAATCAGATAAATCGGCAACTTGAGAGCCGAAGTCATCTTTTTTATTTACTCATTACTGAAGAATAACACATATGCCCATAAAATTCAGAACTCTGTAACATTACAGTGCGCGCGTACTTGCATAATAGATGGTACCACATTATTAAATTTTTTATCGGGTTTTGCTTGTAATTTGGATTTATCGGTAGTTGCTCGAACTGGTCGTCACTTTCAGATACCATTTTCAAGGGGATTTGTCGACTTTTGCTTGTATCTGATGTGCTAGCTCGACGATGCGCACCAAAATCAGTAACAATCAATCCTTAACTCAAAAAATTCGAAAAGTGGATTTATCGGTTTTTGCATGTTTGCTCCTCAATTATGCATTGACAATAATGGTGGACACATTGAACATCTCTTATGAGTTATCATGTTATTTACATTTCCCAAATAAATCTTTGTTATCTATTTTTGTATAAATATTCGAACTTTTTCTTCCTCACTGTAAACCATTTTGATTACTCCATTGAAGATATGTCACTAAACAAACATAATATAGTTGTTATTTCCATAGCTTATATTAAAATTATTAACTTTTATAGGAAATGTATTTACAGTAACAACAAGTCTGAGTTATTCGACGTTTGAAACTCAAAAACTGTATAAGATAGGGGCAACATATATATTTTTGAAATCAGGAAAGAAGATCATTCCAAAAATTCAATAGTATTCAATTAAAAAAAATCCCCTGAAATCTGCACGCTACTGTCAAACCACACAACTTCACATTTAACTTTTTTTTTCTATACAATATAATGAAAAACAATGATGAGGGTTGATTTACAGCGAATAACCCGGTACAATTGTTACAGCTAATTTGGTAGATAACGTTTGATTGTAGATCAGTAGGGGTTTCTGTTTTTTGTCGTGAAAACGAAGTTTCACCAACGGTGTTGAGAATGCGATTTTGGAATTATTTTACTTTATTGTCAAATTAATAGTTTTGTTAGAACGTTTGTTATCGGATTTTTTTTATTAATGATGGAGGGTTATTATTTTTTAAACGATTTTTCATGTGTTCGAGATTTTTTTGTGGTAGGTATTCTGGGATTGAAATTTTGTTTTAATATTTAAACTAAGGCCCGGTATTTTCACCTCCGGTTATACTAGGAATTAATTAACCAACGATTAGATTATGCTTTTGTTTAAAGTTTATTGTTGAGCAAAAGCACATTCTAACCATTGGTTAATTTATCACTAGTATAACCGGAGGTGATAATACCGGACCTAAGCCATTTAGACAGCTTATAGATAGGGAATTTCTAGATTCCCTAGCCGATACTTTGACGAATATTAAATTTCATCTCATGTATTTTTCTATTTCATCATTCACGATAGTAATTCTGGGTTGTGCTTCCTTTTAAGATTATATTTCATATCGTGTTGGCGAGAACGATAACTCAATGAATTAGAAAATCTTCAAAATATAATATTGGTCATTTCATTTGGGTGTATACATATTTGTTACTGTCTGCATAAACACCCTGAACTGATGGAGGTCGTCATTCAGAATTGGTTTGATTAATAATTCTCGATTTCACTGATGTCTTGGGATGCTGATCGAGGTTTAGCCAGGTTGATTGCAGTGATTTATTGAGTCTGCAGACTTTTCATGTATTTTCCCATAATATGTTTTTTTGCGTTGAAAAGATTCCATGTGCAGATAGTCCTTTGGGATTTGCAAATTACGTTTATAGTTCTACCAACCACCAAACAAGATATAAGTAATGAAATGAATGAACGTTGAGTTATAGGCAAGGCATCAGGTTAGGCTGTTTGCTGAAATTTAAAATAGATACCAAAATGCCCAGTAAGCTGAAAAGTGAATCCTTTGAAGTAGAGGCTGAGTGAACAGTGGTAACTTTAACAAATGCCTTACCTGCAGTATTTTCTTAATGTCTACCTGTTTTACCCCACCCAGAACGGTGAGCGGGTTGGGAAACTTGAACGGCGCCTTTTCCATGTAGAAATTCACCAGACTTGTGAAATTTTCGAATCCTACGGGACTTGATGATACCACCCCAAGGTAGCTTTGGTAGGCTTTTTTGGCTACTGGGTCCGCATCGTCTCGTAAAAGACCTTGGAGGTACTTCGCGGGGTACTTGTTGTCGTACTGCTCTATGTCGACACCAACTACGAAATACTCCCCTGAAAATGAGAAATCCATTTCAAAATAGAGCCAAACAAAAAACTATCTGACAATTTTATTCGTCCCTTTCTTGTGTATTTTTTTTTAATTCTGGATTGTCCGCGGTTATAAAAGTGGGGTGGGCTAGCTGAAAATTATACCAAAATATTTCACATCTGCCAACCAATGCACCCCGTCAAATTCAGATAGTACAAGAGTAGCTGGGCCTAGCCCCACCATGTGACTAGGCCGGCGGGAGGGAAGTGCCTGTGACGATCCCAGACACCGCTGGGCAAAGGCCAGGTCCCTCTCTCGGTAATATGGTAGAGTGTTTAGTAGCTTCGGCGAACCCTCACTCGATCGATTACTCATCAAACGTTACACGAGTAATATCAGATCGAAAGTCTGATATGGCGGTGACCCATCACACGCTGACAGGGGGAGTCTTGTTAACATGGGAACCCAGGGGTCTTGTTAACATGGGAACCCGGTTTGCCGGTGCCTCTCCACATGGCGTTGTACTCTGGGGGGCGTGGTACTAGGTAGTGGACCGATGGAAAACAATACCATAATTCGGTAGAGACGGGGGAGTCCTTCACCTATGGGTTGAGGTGATTGTATTCCCTGCTGACTCGGCGGGAAGCGGCGCATTAACCCGCTCGGGCACTGATATCCCACAGCCAGTAGCTTGTCTTATCAATCAAGTAGCCCCACCGTCGCTGAGTTATAACGGTAGCTAGGATTACTTAGCGCGTCGATCCGGCGTATCCGGATCTCTCCTGCGACCCTAAACCTCTTTCAGGAGAGCGATAAGCCGAAAGGCAGGTACTTTCTACTGGGAGGTGGGTTTATATGGGGAAAGGTACTCGGACGGGCGTCCGAAGTGCACCCTCGGGCTTTATCAGTACATGGGTAGAGGAGTCTAAAAAGCCTTGGACACAAATTTTCCTGGCCCTCTAGCGGTGTTGATGACGTAATCAATATGGCTGTCAAAGTTTTGTGACACGCTTCTACATTTCCCTATATAACTCGGGTTTTTGTTGTGATAAAACGCGCTTTCCAACTGTATATTTGACATTCTTGTTAAGGTTCATTATAACAGAAATATTTGCACTTTATCAAATTTGTTTGTTTTTTATTTTGATTTTTTCGAAATATTCTGCTAAATAACTTGGAATTAGTAACACGTAGCTGAAAACACGTCCCATACTATTTTGTTCGTCAGAAAATTACCTTTTGACAGTATACATGGATTCTATCTCATCACGAACAGCTGAAAATTTGCCAAACAATGTATCTTTGCACAGCGAGTCGTTATGGCAACAATGTAATTCATATGAGTTCCGAAAAAGCGGCTTTATAACTGTTTGAGAAGCTAATGTAATTTTTTTAATATTGCTGCATATGTAAATAAATTCTAGCTATTTTAGGGGGTATTTTTTGAGATCGTAGCTCCCCTCAAAATTAAAATTTCTGGGGGCAACTTCAAAAATGGAATAATAAATAAAATGGATTAAATAAATAAGATTCCATTAAGTAATACTGAATATGTGGTTTTTTTTCAGACAGACGTCGTGTGAAGAACCCCACCGTGTAAAGAAGATATTACTTCCGTCTACCTCATAGAAAGACAGAAATTACCTTCATGTCAATGAAGAGGAAGCAAGAATTGGTTGATGCTACGACTGACCGTGGTGGCTCCGTTTGTTTGGGACCTCTGTTTGTTATGCCAGAAGCATTCAAAAGAGCGCTTAATCATTCGGAAATATGAAGGTTATTTAACAATGGCGAAGAATCTTGCAATTTTTGCTGAACATGGTGAGCTTTCAAGTGCTATAAGAAATTTGGATCAGTAGGACGATGGAACTGGTCTTTCACAAACACTAGTAGTCCATGCAGCAAAATATCACAAATCTTGCCAGAACAAATATGACAGTCAAAAGGCATAAAAACTATCTGGGGAGAAGAAACAGTTCATCAAAATCAACAACATCATCATTCTTTTGTCCAGATGTGAAAAAGGTGTGTATATTTTGTGATGAAGGAGAAGGTAGAGAAAAACTTGTGACCCAGAGGACAAACTGGAATTATCTTCAACATATTTGGTAGTATGAGAAACCAAATATCACAAACTATGCTATGAGTATAGCATAGCTTTCTAACACGTGCAAGAGCTGCTGAACGTTTTCGTAGAGAAGATCACCATAATCCTGAAGAAGTTGTTTATGGTACAGTTATACCGCAATTGGTTCAATACATGCAGGATTTGCACTCATCTAGCAGTACTTCTCCACTGTTTAAACTTTCTTATCTTACAAAATCAGGGTATCAGTGCATGATGTACATGAGAATACAAACTGACGAAAATAATATCAATAGAACACATCTTAAGGAACGACTATTAAAATTTACACCCAATACCCAGCGTGGATGCAGTCACAAGTTTGTTTCTACCTTCTTCTTCATAAAACAGACACACCTTTTTCACATCTGAACAAAATATGATGATCTTGTTTGATGTAGATGGACTTTGGTCTGAGCAATGGAGACGTCCTTACTGTTTTTTTTTCACCAGATAGTCTTTCTGCCTTTTGACTGTCATATTTGTTCTTAGAAGATTTGTGATATTTTGCTGCATGGGCTAGTAGTATTTGTGAAAGACCACTTCCATCGTCCAACTATCCAAATTTCTTATAGCATTTGAAAGCTCACCATGTTCAGCAAAAATTGCAAGATTCTTCGCCATTGTTAAATACTTGCGAATGACTGAGCGCTCTTTTGAATGCTTCTGGTATAACAAACAGAGGTCTCTACAAACGGAGCCACGACTGGGTCAGTTGTAGCATCAATCAATTCATGCTTTCTCTTCATTGACATGATTGGGTAATTTCTGTCTTTCTGTTAGTAGACGAAAGGAATATTTTCTTTATACGGTTTATTCCTCACACCATACCCATAAAAATTACTTTGTCGTCATAACGACGAAATGGAAGTGATTAATAATAAAAGTAATTTTCTGACCAACAAAGGAGTCAGTAACACGTTTTCAGCTACATGTAACATGTAACGGATTACGTAATCAACACCGATAGAGGGTCAGGAAAATTTGTGTCCCGGGTTTTTTAAAGTCGTCTACTCATGTGATATCTGAATCCAAAGGGTCGCATTGGTTGCCAGATGTTAAGTTTTTTTCAGCTATTTCACCCCACTACAAAACTATTATGCCAAAATTGTCTAATGTATTTCTGTAGCACACCCTGAATATTTCAAATGATTTTATTATTTGAAAAAATATTCCCATTCCCTCCTTAATATATCGACCAATTTGAAATCTCCAAAACTTCTCGATCATAAACATTCGGAGGTCATTATTTCCTACATGTTTTTCCACCATATCCGTATGTCATATGATACGAACATGAAATGTTTTACCTAATTCTCGAAAAAAATTTATAAGGATGGGTCTTTTGTCCGAGTTTTTATAGACGGTCCATTATGTTATGGCTGTAATGGAATATCTTCTCTCGAGCTTTTGTAAATGGCTATTCGTGCCCTGTTGGATACGAGGACACAACAGATTCATGTCGCCCTCTAACATTGAAGGGCACCCATAACAAAGCCGTTGATAATTCGAGTTGAAATGATTGGGGATCTCATGAGAAATCGATTGAATTGTCATGATTGAGGAACAAAAATTTAAATTTGAATTCAATTCCCTCACAAACCCCGTTACCTATCATTTCAAAATAAATATTTAAAAAACCGATGGCGTGGCCAGTCGTGGAGGTAGATTTCAGAATATTCATTCAATCAAGCTAACGAATCATGTATTAGAAAAAAAAGGAAAATAAACCTTAAATCTTACGATCTGAAGTTAGAGATGGTTTCAAATCCTTCTTCGGTCTTCGAGCCGTCTGTGGACCAGATCCGTGCTCCTTCCTCCTAGTGTTCTCTTTCTGGTATATTTATTTTGTATTTTCTATTGAAGTTGTATTTAGTTATCATGGCATTGAGACATTCCTGTAGTTGGATCAGCCCTCAGCTCTTGGAGTTTGATGATGGCCATGGCCCTTGCATGAGTCTGTAGGTGACAGCTCTTGCATGTCCCTGTATCTAAATATGTAATAGTGGTCGGTTCAGAATGACCTCCAACGCAGCCGTGGGGATGGTTTTCATGGCCCCTGTGGCACTGAGACATGCTTGTCTTTGTAAGCCTGTTAATAGCCTTATGATTCCTGACTGACAAGTCTTTGGCCACCACGCCACTGACCCATATGATATCATGGGCCTGATTACCCTTGTGTGCATATGGTCATCTTGGGATTGAGTCCCCAGTTCTTGCCATACATCCTCCTGCACCTGCCTAGTGCTATGGATTCTTTTTTGGCAATTTTTGTTGTATGGGCTTTCCATGTAAGTCTTTGATCAAAAACTACCACTAGGTACTTTGCTGCTTTGGCCAATGGAATTTATGTGCCATCCAGCACTGGTGGTTGCAGGACCTGCAGCGCTCGTTTTCTTTGTGAAAGCGACAATTTGTGTTTTCTGAGCATTGACTGATAACTGTTCTCTTTTGCACCAATTATCTACGATGTTTAGGGACCTTTGTGTACTTTCTGAGATTATTCCCGCAAACCGGCCTCCGACGACTATCGCTAGGTCGTCTGTATATTCAAGGCAATGGAGGCCTTCTTGGATCAGTCCACAGTAGCGGTGACAGACTCCTCCTTATGGGCAGTCTCCACCTGCTTTCGCAATGATGGTTTCCTCTCCTAGAGTGGATATGATTGTCCTTATCTCTAGACTGGCCCTTATTCATCTGCATAGGTTTGGCGGAACCCCTCTTCTGGTTTGTGCATTCACTTGTGCGTCTGTGGTGGCCTTGTAGGAAGGTTTCCATGGCTATTTCTTTGTCCTCTATTGACTTTGAGATCAGCCTGGTTAGTTCATCCAACGCGGAATTAGTTGATTGACGATTACTCAGAGGATTTTCTTTCAGTATTTCGTCTCTGATGTATTTGTCTAGCAATAACTCCGAAGTTTTTTGAAGAATGATGGCTCTGGATGACTTTGGTGTTAGGTCCGTGTCTCTGCCTAGCTTGGGAAGGGAGATCACTTCCACTTTTTGCCATGCAGTTGGCCAAACAGGCTTTGAGGATTTTGCAAAGGTGTGGTATCAGGTCGTCCACTGCCATTTGTAGAAATGCTGGATAGATTCCATCTATTCCCGGTGATTTGAATGGTTGGAACGTGTAAATTAATTTGTCAAGTGAAATACCTATTTATCACAGGCGTTATAGGTTGTCCCATTGGGAGAGGGGACTGGTGCGAGATGTGGTGCAAACTCCTATGGGCGCTGGCATAGGGAGAGAGAGAGAGCGAATCGGCGTATGCTGGTCTTACCGTTTTAATTCCTAAGAAATCTGGCGAGGTGAGGTTATGTGTTGATTATCGGGCATTGAATGCTATCACTGTGAAAGATAGGTATCCTCTCCCTTTGATCGCTGATCAACTGACCAAATTGGTTGGGCCTAGCCCCACCATGTGACTAGGCCGTCGGGAGGGGAGTATCTGCGACGATCCCAGACACCTCTGGGCAAAGTCAAGGTCCCTCTCTCGGTAACATGGTAGAGTGCTCAGTAGCTTCGGCGAACTCTCACTCGAACGTTTACTCGTCCCACGTTCACACGAGTAATAACAGGTCGAAAGTCTGATATGGCGGTGACCCATCAAACGCTGACAGGAGGAGTCTTGCCACATGGTGTTGGACTCTGGAGGGCGTGGTGCTAGATAGTGGACCAATGGAAAACAATACCGTAATTCGGTAGAGACGGGGCAGTCCTTCACCTATGGGTTGATGTGATTGTATTCCCTGCTGACTCGGCGGGGAGCGGCGCATTAACCCGCTCGGGTACTGACATCCCATAGCCAGTAGCTTGTCTTATCAAGTGGCCCCACCGTGGCTGAGTTATAACGGTAGCTGGGATTACTTAGCACGCTGATTGGGCGTATCCCAATTTCAGATTCCCCCTCATGTTGTGTATTACTAGTACAGCTTGAAACCGGAAGGTAGGTACTGTGCTGCTAATGGGGGGAGGAAGAGCAGAAGCCCTCGTCGATCGTGGGGAGGGTGGAGCTTGCGATTTTCAACTTCTGTTCGCAGAATCGTTGTTTTGTGACCAAATTGGGGAATGCAGGTTTCTTCACTGTATCGGACTTGGCGCAAGGGTTTCATCAGGTTCATATGCATCCAAACTCGGTAGATAAAACAGCATTTATCACTCCAACTCTCTGGCGGTTTTTCAGCGAATCATCAACGAAATGTTGGGCCCCCTTCAATATGGCGAAGTGTTGGCGCATATGGATAACTTGTTGATTCCTTCGGCGGGCGAGGATGAAAATCTGGCGCTATTAGATGTAGTATTGAATCTGATAAAACAGGCGGGTGTGAAACTTTAGTTGGCAGAATGCTCCTTCCTACAGTATTGAATATTTGGGCCATGAGGTAGATGCAGATGGTATTCGACCCAGTAGGAGGAAAAACAGACAGTACTGAATTTTCCTGAACCCAAGGATGTTCATGGCGTGAGGCAGCTTCTGGGATAGGCGTCTATTTCGAAAAATTCATATATAACTTTGCAGTATTGGCGAAATCGTTGACTTCTTTTACAAAGAAAAATGAACCATGGAGTTGGTTAGGCGAACAGCAAGAGGCGATAGTCAGGCAAAAATTGAATTGCATACAGATGCAAGAAAATTGGGCGTTTCAGGTATCCTTCTACAAAAGGGAACCGATAGTAAACTCGGACTGGTTGAGTAGGTACTTTACCAGGGCGATGACGGTGCAGGTGCAGTAGTTGTGAGAGATTAGAGACTCTGGCGGTGGTCAAATCTGTTGGGCGTTCAGGATGTACCTCATTGGCGTACATTTCAAGGTGGTTACGGACTGTGTGGCCGTCAGAGCAGCGTTGCTCAAGCGAGATCTGGTGCCTCGCATTGCTAGATGGTGGCTGACGATTCAGGAGTATGACATAGATGTAGAGTACCGACCAGGTCATCGAATGCAGCATGTGGATGCTCTTAGTAGAAATTCACCGGCGGAAGTTATTTTGGCGTCAATGTAATTTCGATGGGAAGAGAGGATTGGTTCCTACAGGTGCAGTTACAGGACCCAAAGGCGCAAGAGCTTGTGCAATTGCTGGTGAATGCGCGAGCTGATGAAGAACTGAAGGCGAACTACGAGCTCACGTGGGGGCGACTTTATCGTATAACTCCTAAAGGTTAGGTTGTATGTACCAGCTATGGCAAGATTTGGCATTCTAAGGAGGTATCATGATGAGATTGGTCATCCGGCGTTTTGAAGGTGTCTGGCGGTGGTTGAAGAAACCTATTGGTTTCCGAAAATGAGGCGATTCGTATTCAAATATACAAGATCATGCCTTAGGTGCGGGTTTGCAAAGGGATAATATGGGCGAGGCGAAGGTCTGTTGCATCCTATTGGACGGCGATCGATTCCATTCGACAGTGCATTTTGATTACTTAGATCCCTTCGTTAAAAGTAGACGGGTTCACCAAGACGTTAACGGCATTGTTCGGCGATTTTGGTTATCCAAGGCGACTAATATCCGATCAAGGCAAGGCATTTACCTCCAAAACATTTAAGGCATTCCTAGCTGGAAAGGCTTTGAATGCCGAGGCAACACTTAGGGCAAATGAGCAGGTGGAAAGAGCGAACAGAACAAAAATTGAAGCATTGTCTTCAACTGCAGAGACTGAAAGTCGGTGGGACGAGAATTTTCCGGACGTTGTCTGGGGCCTCGACAATGCGGTCAACTCCAGCACGCATTTCTTTCCTGCTTGACTGATATTCTCTCATTGTCATGACCGAGTAGCTGATTTGACGAATGGCGAGCTAGCTAGCGACAACAATATTAAGACCCAGAAGGCAAAAGGTGGTTGCGAAAAAGGCGGAAGTGCTCCTGACCAAAGAACTGGAAGATAGACTCGCAAATTGAGAAATACGAATGATGAATCTTCTCAGACGGCTCAGAAATGTGTGAGGCTTGAATATCCGGACCTCAGGGCAATATGATTGTTCGGACCCTGTCTGATTGTACCGGATCTCGAGGACTAACGCTGACCCCTCAAGCACAAGAGAATATTCAGGAGCTGCACGAAAGGCGAAAAGGCGTTCCGATCGAAGGCGAAAGGTTGCAATTACATATGAAATGGGCGACTTGGTGCTCTGGCGTAGCGCTGCTATTGAAGAGGTGGGTACAAGCCTGAGTGACAAATTGGCGAACAAGTTCGACGGTAAGCAAGGTTCTGGTTAATGATCGATATGTCATTGACGCGATTAAAGGCGTTAGAGGCTATAATAGATTGTTAACGACAGCTGCTGTAGATTGCTCAAGGCGATATCCTGGTGTTAATGAGGTAGAGTATGAGTCCGACTCAGATGACGATGATGAATGGCATGCTGGTGCAGGCGAATATGATGAATAAATGGTGAACAGTTTGACTGGAGATTGATAGGGTATTCCTAACTGGTGCGACCAAGGTGTATGGGTTGGAAGAATGGTGCCGAAAGGAGAATGATCTCGACAAGTGGTCGAGCGAGGTTAATATTTATTCACGAATTAATGGGGACATTAATGTTTCAGGATGGCCGACTGTTCCAACCCACGTCTGAGGAGCAAGGCCGACCCTGGAACTCTCATAGTAGCGGATCGGTGACAGGCGACAGTCTAGAATGATCGACAGCGGTGAATGGCTTATTGATTTACTATTGAATTGAAGGTGTAATTTTGGCAATTTAATAAACGGCGATTTAGTTAAAAACGAGTTTTAACAATCGTTAGGTAAGGAATAATATCTATTACAGAAGCTGCAGAAAAATATAACTTGAAAATCAGCTACTTTGCAGCACATAAACAAATCAGCTGTGGGACACCCCAGAACTTGACCGGCACGGGCCTCGGGAGAATGTGGTTATTGTGAAATTGAAAACATTGATAGAACATTTTTTGGGCTGTACTAAGTCAATTTGATCGGTCAATTGACCATGGGATTTGACCCCAGTCAATTGTACGGTCCTACACCAAACGCGGGACGTCCTAGTGAAAGCTCGGATGGTAACGCCCAGGAGATAAATTAGACATTCGTAGCGCCAGAGTGGGATACGGTGGAAAGCTCCAACTGCAGAAATAATTCGATTTTTTGTTGTGTTGCTCCCTGCCGAATTTAGTTCTAATCCATCCAATAGATTTTGAATGATCAAATGGCACAATTTTGAACTTTGACATTTTTTTATTTATGATGGATGTCAGTTGAGAAATAATGTTGACTGTTCTGTACAGTTTTTCAAGGGCTTTCAAATGACATATTGCAAGTCAAGTTCCGTAAGATATAGTTTCTGTCATTTCTAAATAGTGACACTTCAATTTGACAGATGACAGCCAAAAACTAATGATCGCATTCACACTTCACACTTCAATTTGACAGATGACAGCCAAAAACTAATGATCGCATCGGGACAGACACTGTATCTTCTTACCAAATTTCAGCTCGATTGGTCAAATGGTTCGGCAGTTATCGTGGGAGATTGCAGACAGACAGACTCCACTCTGAAAATGGTCTCAATCGTTTGGGGGGACCTCAAAACGGATATTTCTATTCGGTGATTCTTGTGCAGAAACTCCAGCATGCCATTCATGTTTCCTCGAAGTGATTGCGTCGAAATATTAATAATCTTTAGCGAATGTCTATAGCAGTTTGGGACACTCGGTATAACTTCCAAACGAAAACTGAAGTGACCACCATTTTCTTGTTACTCACCTTCTAAATAAACCCCAAATCAAAATCTATAAAAGTAACCCTTCCACTTGATACTTAATATGATCAACTGACTACAAAAAAACATCACATACCAAACGTCTACCTCCAAAATGTTCAGATAATTATATGAAAAGCAAACAGATTGATGGAATCTATGAGGGTTTCGTTGAAGGCCCACACCAAAATTAGTCTGTTGATATTCTTCATTGCAAATAACAGTTTAATGCAAAGAAGGAAAGGTGTCCATTATTTACCCTCCCAATTCTCGTTCCTTACAAGAACAAGATACAAGTTTGCACACAGTGATAGTGCGGGAGAAGGACATATTGTTCAACGACACAAACTCTCACCCAAGTGTCTGTGTTCTTGTTTCGGGCGATTAAATACACTCTTGGAAGTATTCAAGACCATTCAACCCGTAGTGACAGCTCTAATGGCTGAACGACATTTCACTAGCACGACATAGATAATAGAGTTCCTCTTTTGGAAATTATATGTTATAGATCAGGAAGGGTTATACGGTGAGAATAACATTGTTTGTACATCTTCGTCGAGGTTTCACGCAGAGGAACTCCGTATTATCCATTGAAAGTATCGCAAAAAAACACTATATTTTGCTAATTGAATTCTAACAGTAGGTATATGCCATTTTCATACGAGAAACGGTCAATAATGACACTTGGCAGAGATATAATCTGATAATCAAACCTCAATAAAGACTTACATCAATATAAATCACAATTATACTATCAACTGAAACTTAGATTATATATTACTTGTTTCCTTCTTCTCTTTGGAATAATTGTTGGAGAATATGGCTTTTTTTCGACCATGGGAAAATCAAATAATGATGATGATTGCCTATTAATACATACTTCCTCGCTTATGGCATATTTTTTTTATTTTAACGTATTTTCAAAATATTTAAATATCTAAATAAAATTTGTTATGTTCGCCTATGGTGTTCAAAGGATACCGCCGTAAGACTGCGGAACTTATTTGTATGCTTCTACAATTGTAACTTGATTTTCTTTTCTTTTTTTTGAAAACAATATTTAAAGTGGGTTTGAGTGTCATCTGTCTAGTTCTACAGCAGATTCGCCTGAGTCAATGAAAACGGACCGCAAGCCAATGATAGTGCTATTAGGTGTGTCGATACGTTGAGAGGCCAAGAAAACGAGATATATTTGTGTTTCTTGAGGTCTGAATAAATAAAAGCCAGTAGCGTCTCTGGTCTAGGATCGAAACAGGTTTTGAAATATTCTACAGTTCTGTTGTGTTTTGTTGGAAAATATGGCTTTTTTCCGACCATAGGAAAAATAAATTATGATAATCCGATTGCCTTTTAATACATACTTCTCCGCTTATGGCATATTATTTTATTTTAACATATTTTTAAAATATTCAAATATCTAAATAAAATTAGTTATCTCCGCCTATGCTGCTCAAAAGATACCGCTTCAAGACTGCGGAACTTGTTTTTTATGCTTCAGCAATTGAAAATGGTTCAACTATAATCGACTCCTGTGAAAACATCAAATATTACAGGAGTAAAAGAGCACTCACCAGCTTATGTATGGCTCTTGTTGAAAATAATCACTAATTCCTGCCAAACCTATGTAGCCAACACATTCCATACGTTTTCCTAACGAGGAGTATATCCACTTTCCCATTTAAACACCTGTTTCAGATCCAGATTAATTTCAAATAGTGGGTGAATTTGATGATAATCACTTATAAACAATTATTTCAATTACAGGAATATTTCTCAAGATATACACTTTCCTCCCCCCCCCCTTTGAACGGTTCGACGTTCCATTTTGAATGATATCACCGATACCATCGTGATTCCTCGATAGATGGCGTGAAGGGGAACATCAACTTAAACATTTCAAATAGCATGGGGGATGAAGTGGCACATCGTTGAAAAGATAATCAATTCTCTTTTCAACCATCTAGTTTTTAATTTCGTCAATACATTTTTTCACAATATGCATTTGAAATGTCAAGTATAACAAAATTTAAAATGCATATTGTGAAAAAAAGGTTGAAAAGAGAATTGAATTATCTTTTCAACATGTGCCACCTAACCCCCTATGCTATTTGAAATTTGATTGCCCCCCCCCCTCCAACATCAGCAATATTTTTTCTTTAAAAGTCGGAAAAATTTTTTTATGTTGACAAACATAGTTGAAAGAATAATTGAATTCTTTTGAACGATATGCAACTCGATCTCTATGCCTTTCCAAATTTTCAAATTGATGTGCCTCCAGCGCCCTCTGTCGAGTAATTGTAATGTATCGTCCCTCTAAGAGTGAGACCGGTTATAAATATATTCAATGTCTCATTGTTTCACATCAAACCGTTCAAAAGTTATCGAGGTAAGGGTGCCATTCAGATCCACACTTATACTTGACATTTCAAATGCATATTGTGAAAAAATGTTTCAACGAAATTCGAAAAAAATAGGATAGTTGAAAAGAGAATTGAATTATCTGTTCAACGATGTGCCACTTGATCCCCCATGCTATTTGAAATTTTCAAGTTGAACTCCTCCTCCTCCACCTCCTCCTCCTCCACCTCACAATGTTTTTAATTTCAAAAAGTTGTTTCGGTGATACCATACAAAACGGTCCATTGTTGTATGTCGAACCGTTCAAAAGTTAACAGGGGGGGGACTATAAAAATCCACAAAATTCCGGGTAAATTCTTCCCCCCGTAAGATACGAATCAAAATGAGATATTTCCAGCCTCTACGATTCGACTAGAAAGCGCCATAAGTTTTCATTCGAAAATGAAACCCTCCAAAAATCACTTATACCCTCCCGACTAATCCACCCAAATTCAATTATTTTTGCTCCGACTTACAGTTAACGCTCGGTTATATGGTTGAAATCGTATTCGACATCATGAAAGTAAGTCACTGTGACAAGGAGTAAATTACTTCCCGTTTAATTATCCGGTATTTTGCTACTTGACAGACGGAGACAAGAGCTGACTACTACAGAAAGGAAGGACGATCGAATGGATATTTCAGTTGGTCTGGAAGAGATTCGGATATTCCTTCTATGTGAACGATTTCAAAACAGTCATATAATTTTCGCTAAGATATCAGCAGTTTGAAAATATGAACAGGATGTTCATAAAATCAAATGTGGAATCTTCTGCGACTGAAAGATAAACTTAAGTCACTATCTTCCATCGTTCAAGATAACCTCTTGTGGGGTATTCATGTTGAAAAGGAAAACATTCTCAATTGAATATTGAATAGGAATTTTTTCTGTGAATTGAAAAATCCACGATAAAAATGAAGCTATTTTCTTTTGAGTTAGGGTCCTTTCAGAATATCTATCAAATGTAGTAGTAGTAGGCTTCAGCCGAGGAAGTAGTTGTTTTCTGAAAAAATCTTTCTATTCAATATTTAATTGAGAATGTTTCCCTTTTCAACATGAACAGGGTGTTCATAAAATCGGATGTGGGATCATATGCGACTGAAAGAACATAAAAGGTAGGATAATTATCGCGAACAATCACCCTGACGGTGTTGCCAGCTGTTGGAAATTTCACTTAATACTCATAAAAATGTAAGTGTGTATGTATCAAAAACGTGAAAACTATTTTCAGGAAGAGAGAATAATTTTTTCTTTGAATGTTACTTATCTATTGAGGGAGCTCTAATTACTATACAAAAAACACTAATGATTTTAGTGGAATACACTACATTTTTGATGATGTATCTTTCAAAACAACCAGCTGACAGAATAACACAAATATTTCACATATGTAATTTTTTTTCTAGTGCATCCGAGTGCAAATTTTGTTTTTGAAAGATTTTCAGTCAATCAATAGATTATATATTTAAGAAGTTTTATCGAGAAATGATTATGATTTCGATTATTTATTTTCAAATGGTGGATTCTGTGAATGAATAAACATAAGTAGGTACACAAAACTATATTATTTGCAATAATAATATAATAATAATAATAATAACGTTTATTAGAGTAAAACCAATACAATGGATCTATAAACACCACTAATAAACGAAAAAGAAGTACCACAGAAGGAATATTAACAAAAATATCGCTTGTGTGTGGTGAGATGTGAGTAATATCCCAGATATGATGATATAATATATAATAATAATTTGCATTATAAATAACTGAATATATAAAATAAAATTATGTATATAATAATAATATAGTATAATAATAATGTTCACTTCTATATACATTACTATAACAAATATACCATACATTAGTTGCAATGAGTATCAGTTTTTTAATGATTTTCCCGAATGAACTGGTGGACCCACAGAAATCGGTTGTGCGTAGGGTTTTCTTTGTACATTCTAAAATTTTGGGGCTTGTGGAATATGCTATGATGAGATGAGAGGGGTGTTTCATCAGATATACAGGGCATTTCATAATTGAATGCTGATCCTAAAGAGCCATAATCCTCGGATGATTTTAAGAAAAATTCTTCATATGAACTTAGGTCCGCAACCGCTTTATTTCCAAAATACAGGATGTTGAAATTTAACAAAAAACTCAGTTCTTTCTTGATATCTCTGAAACTGCTTTGGCTTTTTTTTTTCAATTTTATACATGCAAAGTACGCATAAAAATAATTTTTTTCCATGTTAACAGTGGCGTCAAAATAATGATACGCCGCTGTCTTTTTTCCAAATAAATATTATTTTTGTAATTGTCCTCTATCTTCTCATAAAAATGGTTTTTTTTTCATCCAGCGGACGGTTTTAGATTTAGAAAATGAAATACATTCATTTGCTTGTCCCTATTCGATTTTTTCTCTTAGTCTTAATTTCACAATTGTGGTAACCTAAGGATCTAGGCAAGATTTTTTCAATTTTATGGTAAGTATTATTTAGTTTTTGTAATGAGTACGCATAAAAATAACTTTTTTATTTTTAAAAACATAACTATTATGAACAAAAAATACCAAAATCAAATTAACTGTTCAAAATGTCTGCCTCCTGCAAGTATGAACGCTGCAGCCCTCCTTGTCATTGACTCGCGTACTCTTTGGAAAATTCCTGGAGTATTCCTTATTGCTTCACAGGAAACTATAACGCGGTTTCGCAATTCTTCCTCGGTTAGAATTGGTTGACTGTACACCAAAGTCCTAAGATGTCCTCAAAGAAAATAATCAAGACTGTTTAAGTCTGGGGATCCAGTTGGCCATGACTCTGTTCCCCCACGACCTATCCAGCGATTATGAAAGTTTAGAGCAGGTGCACCATCGTGCATAAACCACATGCGATTTCGCATTAAAATAGGAACATCTTCCAACAGAATTGGCAAATTATCTCCAAGAAATCGGCGATAATGATATCCATTTAATCTGCGTGGTAAAAAAAAGATCCAATTAGGTAATCTCCAATAATTCCAGCCCAGACATTTAATGAAAGTAATGGAAAGTCTCGAGGAAGTAGAGCCTGAATATGATAGGGATATAATAAATAATCATGAAGAATCCTCCATACTAGAATATGAGCGATATTCAAATGATTGGTAACTTGCCTCATACTCATTTCAGGATGTTCGTCAACTGAATTCAAAAGAGCTACCTCAATTGCTGGAGTTCTTGCAGTCCGATGTGCTCCTTTCAAGTGATGATATGGCTCAAAACTTCCTGTTTCACATAACCTTCTGTGGGTGCTTGAAATCGTTCGAGCATGAAGAACCATTCTATTTGGGAAGCGCTGTTAATAAAGTCGCCTGGCTTCACATGCGTTCCCGTCAGCAAGCCCATACAAGTAATGCTTGTCTGCTAATTCGGTATTTGTAAAATTTACCATGTTTTTTTTTGATAAACAAATTTTTATAACGTGGATAATACCACGTATCTAGCTAAAGAAGTGTCAAAATTGTTTATGTTAAAAACAACGAAATGTGTTCTTACTAGATGTTTCTAGCCCACAAGATAATCCTACTACTCTTCAACGGCTGATTTCGCATAGGGACAAGCAAATGAATGCATTTTATTTTCCAACTCAAAAACAGTTCGCCAGACGAAAAAAAGGCAAGAGACCATTTTTATGAGAAGATAGAGGACAATTACAAAAATTATATTTATTTGGAAAAAAGACAGTGGCGTATCATTCATATTTTGATAAAAAATATGGCATGGCATGTTAACACTGATAAAAAAAATTAAGAAATCCTTTATCATGGAAAAAATGTATTTTTATGCGTACTTTGCATGCACCAAAATTGAAAGAAAAGGCCAAAGCGGTTTCAGAGATATTGGAAAAAAATTGATTTTTTCGTTAAATTTCAACATCCTGTATCTCAGAAATAAAGCGGTTTCGGACCTATGTTCATATGAAGAATTTTTCTTAAAATCATCGAAGGATTATCGCCCTTTAGGATCAGCATTCAATTATGAAACACCCTGTATAATACTAAATTCAAAAGGGGGGGGTTAATAACCCAGCAATTTATTGATTTTTTATTCATAATATATAGTGAATTACGTTTCGGTCTAAGTTTAATGTATAAGATTTGAGATTTTTTTCTAGTCAAGGTGGTATGAATGATGAGATCTTTTATACATCTGTCTACGACATGAAAAGTCGAGGTAAGTGTAACGTTGTTCTACCGCTTTTTTGAGAATTTCGAAATAATATTGAAGTTGGTTTTTTGCCTCGTGTATTTGTGTTCTATTGTGTTTAGGTCGCGTTAATTTCTGTATAGGTTAACAGGGACACAGTAAAAAAATTATTTCAAGTCGAAGCATTTCGCCCCTTTATATAGTTCGTCTGTACGTATCTATACGGTCTCTTAAAAATTATGTTTAGGAAAATTTATATTTTCTTCAGGTGGATATCTGCTACGCCTCTCCACCCTATTATTCCATATTGAAGTCTATATTCTATTAATGAGTGATATAGAATCTTCATATGGTGGGTGTTCAAAATTTCAACCAAATATTTGAATTTCGGTAGCATTGACGATGTTGTGATCGTGTATATCCCATCTCGAGTTTCGATCTAATCCTAATCCTAAATATTTCATCCTATCTGTGGAATGAATGAGTTTCACTAGGTAATGTCTTTGAATTGAAATCGTTTCATATTGAGGTAAATTATTTTTGTAGATAGCAAATGGCATGAATTTGGTTTTTTCGTAGTTTACAGTGAAGTATTTCTGGTCGAACCATTTCAAAATTCCAAAACCCAATTCGATTTTATTTTTCACTTTCTCCCATGAATCATCTTTGTATAAATAACACAACTGTATCATCTGCAAAGCTGAATATGTTTCCTTCACATTTCAGAATAAGTAGTTTATTTATGTAAATTGTGAATAGAATGGGTCCTAAGACGGTACCCTGTGGTACTCCACAGGTGATTGTTTGTTGAGTGCTTAGCTTGTCTCTAATTTGAACCGATTGTTTCCTATTTGACAAATAATTTCTGAATAGTTTTGGTACGGATCCCAATTCCTCCAAGGCCTCCAGAACCAGTTCATGGTTAACTGTGTCGAATGCCTTGGAGAGATCGAGGAATATGCCAAGTATCATCAAACCTCCTTCCATACCTTCATATATTTTTTATGTAATATTCGCGATTGCATCTTGGATGGATTTCTTCGATCTGAACCCATATTGTTTATCTGAAATCATTTGGTATCCACCCATATATTGTGTCATTCGAAATTTGATTATTATTCAATATTTATTGTTATATTCGTTATGAGTGACACGGGCCTATAATTTTCTGGTTTTGTTTTGTCTCCTTTTTTGAAAAGGGGTTTTACAATGCTCATTCTGAAATGTGAAGGACATATTCCAGTATAGAATGACTGTGATATTTCAAAACTAACTGACTAAAACGTTATTTTTATTTTCGTTCTATTCGATTATTTCAATTGACGAATTCTTATATAACCCTTTGAATGAAAATAAGTTCATAATTCCTGATATTTCGTTATTCAAAGTTTATGCGAAAAATAGGTTTTCTGAAGTTGAACCCTTCTGAATTATGTATTAAGATTGCAGCTGAGGAAATCATTTAATCTTTCAATAAATGTCTACAAATAAGAATGTAATCCATCAATACATCTCAATTTTCAAGTTATTCTGCACAATTTCGGTAATCCTCACACAGTAACGAAAAGACAGCTGTTTATTTTGCTTGTTAACCTGCAGCCGGTCAAAATGGACTGGATGTGTCAAATTGAATATGTGTCGACCAATACAAACTGTGTTTGCACCAATAAGGAGGGTAATTAGGCGTGGCTATATTATTATCTCTGCGGCTGAACATAAATAAATGTTATTACTTTGTTTATTTCTATAAATTTAACTTCGTTTGTATTTTTAATAAAACAATATTTTCTTAGCTGAATAATAGAATACCTATAATAATTACTGATTATATCGCATAGGCCACTATGAGGAGACAACCGTCCGATGATACATCCGAAATGAATTATTTTTTCATTTCAACGTACCACAGAGATATTCGAACCTACGTGCTCCCAAGGGCATTATCCACAAAATCCGCGCCCCAGAGAACGAGAAAACAAGAGATTCTCGATATCATGTTACTCTTTCTCCCATCTAACTACGAAAGAAATCACCACTCTTTGTACTGTAAAACATATTCGGTATATGGAACAACTTAGATAGATCATCGACACAGAAAAAGTTCTTCTAAAATAAATTGCCGTATAATATTGAAATATGTGAGGATGAAAAAAATTTATCGACTTATGTGATATATTACTATTCTTTCGTTCAATTCATGAACTGATACAAATAATAATAATACATTTTATCAGTTACCTTCAATAACATACACTATGATTCTAGAAGGAAAAAGATATAGATGTAAGGTATTAGGTAAATAATAGAACTTTATTTTATTTTGAATTGATGCGGCTGATACCTGATGAAAATCCATATTGAAACAAATAAAATACACTCACTTCGAACTAAATGATTTTCACTAAACTGGGTTTACAAAACCACGACACGTGTTTCGCTATACAATAGCTTCTTCAGGTGGAGATAATTCTAACTCAACAATCACGAAGTAGCGTGTTAAATAATCAAGGCAGGAAGTCTAATCAAAAATATTGGGGATATTCCAATAGGTACTTAATAGAACAGAGACTGAGTAGAATGGGGATTATATCCATTACCTGTTTAATCTTCAGTGGAATAAAATTCAACAAAGATATTTAACTTTTTGCATTTCTTGATATCTAAATTTTCTAGAAGGTCGAGTTCAAAACTTTTCTTTTCTATTTTTAATCGTTTACAGAACAATGTTTTTCAGTTGAGAGGTTAGTAGCAAAAGCTGAATTTAATTTTTTCATTGACGAAACAGTTGCTATGTTCTGATAATCGTTTTTTGAATGTTCTGTCTATTTGGCCTATGTAACAAACACAAGAGCCACAAGTTAATTTATATACTCCAGATTTTAGATTTATCAATTTTATCTTTATTTTTCTTGATAAATTTACTTAAATTGTTATCTGTTTTATATGCAATATTGATGTTGTTTTTACGTAAGAAAGTAATTTTTTTTTTCGGTGGGATGGACTAAATATGTTTTTTGTTTGGAGTTGGAAACACTTTTTGTGTAGCTTTTTAATGTTTTCTCCAAAGAATATTATCCATCAGATTTGAAATATAACCGTTAGCAATTGCAATTTGTTTGATTATATGATTATGAATATATTTAGTTGAACAAATCAGAGACTGAAAATTTGCTTCTTATGATTTGAGATTATTATCATATTTTTCCAGGGCAAATTCAGATTATGTACATCAGGTCTCAAAGTTTCTATTTAGTATAATGAAACCGGAATTTTGTTCCTCAAAATTAAATGGTAGAAGCATGCCGTGTTATCTTTACATGCTGAGCTATCTAGTCGCAGGCACGAGTTTTGCGCTTTAGGTAAATTTCAAAGAAGTACTACCTATTGATCGTTTATTGATCAGCAGAGGAACAAAAAAGATGAACGCTGTTAGTAACTTCGTATTATCAGGTAGGTATATATATATATATATATATATATATATATATATATATATATATATATAGAGAGAGAGAGAGAGAGAATAAGAGAAATTTGTTACGAATCCAAGAGAGCCCACCATCTGCCAACAGCTATTTCATGGTTTCCCAATCATCAGGACGGCTTCCACGATAACAGATTGTAGGTGTCACTATCTATAATTTGATGATTTTCACATTTTTGTACTTGCCGGTAGGTATTAACCGGTATATCATATTGAAAGTTTTTAAATTGTCACACTGTATATTGAATTTTTTTATATATTGAGTTTTTGTTTATATTGATTTTTAATAAATATTAATTAATTGGACGAAAATTTGGCCATATCCCTGAATTGAAATGCTAGAAACGATTCCAAAGCTAGCTTGAATTGGGGTTGAATATATTAAGAATTTATGATATATCTCAGGACAGGCAATCATAACTGTCTCAGCTACAGAATTGGGTACCGATATCCAAAGATAGGGAGTTAATGGCCACGTTTATACCATATGTGAATTTGGTAACCTTACCAAGTGTATGTGACCAAATTCAAACCTGATGTTTTGGTAATCGTTTATTCACATCGAGTTTTGTCGAATGAATAATTAACCAACTTGGTTCTGGTTTGGTATTTATTTAGTCATGTAACCCTGAGAAAGGTTTGAAACTCTGCTATCTAATTCGGAATTGTGTCATCTGTCAATGACAATGTCTGGATGTCAGTGAGCTCAGGCTCAATTATTTTGAATTCCATTTGTTCGGCAGTTTTTGTAAAGCCCCTTCTCAACATGTCTTCTTCAAGGCACTTGTAAATGTCTAGGTGTTCAAAGTTTTTGCCATCCAAAATTGATATCAGTTTCTTGTCCAAAAATATTTGGAGAAACGCACTGGTTTCTTCATCTGTCCAATTAATACCTTTGGACTTTTTTATAGGAGGTTCTGTGTTAATACCTACCGGTATTAACACCTATTTGATACGAATTTGAAAGAGACCACAAGCCGTCCTGATGATTGAGAAACCATGAAACAGCTGTTGGCGGATGGTGGGCTCTCTTGGATTCGTAACAAATTTCTCTTATTCTCGTTATTTGTTTCGCGTTACTCAGAACGCACTAGGGGTACGACTATTGGTGTCGTGGATTGGCCTATGCTGACATCTGTTGGTGACCTATCAATGTGCACGAAATTTCGTGTCATTAAAATTCCACGATAACAGGTCTAAGCTTCAACACACAGATTATAGGAGTCACTATCTATAATTTGATGCTTTTCACATTTTGTACTTGCCGGTAGGTATTAACACGATGAGATATTTGATACGATTTGAAAGAGATCACAAGCCGTCCTGATTATTGGGAAACCATGAAACAGCTGTTGGCGGATGGTGGGCTCTCTTGGATTCGTAACAAATTTCTCTTATTCTCATTATTTTTTTGCGTTACTCAGAACGCACTAGGAGTACGAATATTGGTGTCGTGGATTGGCCTATGCTGACATCTGTTGGTGACCTATTGATGTGCACGAAATTTCGTGTCATTAAAATTCCACGATAACAGGTCTAAGCTTCAACACACAGATTATAGGTGTCACTATCTATAATTTGATCACTATCTATATATATGTATATGTGAAATGCAAGGATTGTAGATGTTACATCTATAATTTGCAGAATAAAGCTCAGGCCCAGTTTACTCTACCAATTACTAATTTCAATAACTGCTTAATGAGTTGGTCTCAATTTTTATTGGAAATTTTCGACAATAATTTTTGCGCAGTAAATTACTAAATAAGCATAAATTGTCTGTCCAAGCAATTGACGGATCTAACAAAATCTTGAAAATGTGTCCAAAAAAACAGTAATGGAAAGATAATGAAATAAAGCCAGGATCCTCGAAAAAGAGGCCAATCTTCATTAGAAAAATATTTGCTGAATAATTAATAACCACAAAATAAATATTAAATTAAAACTTGGTAGGTAGGTGTACCTACCTACCTAATTGCATAAGTGGGAATATCTTTTAATTGCAAACAACTTTTTTCAATAATATTTTTCGATATTTTCCATAGTAATGTCACTTCACTCCATAGTAAATTTAGAATATCAGCCGATTCCCGCACGCCACTGATAATAACGGCTATGCGCGTATTTAGTCTAACTGAATGCACCAACTTTTATAAAAAATTAAATTTTCTGAGAACTTTAATAAAAAAACCCATATGGTTCCAAGATTTTGGCGGACACTGTATATATATATATATATATATATATATATATATATATATATATATATATATATATATATATATGTATATATATATATATGTATATATATATATATGAAAGGAAGGAATATCCAGGGGACTGTTAAAAACAAAATGGAAGAAATATAATGGACATAGCTCTCAAAGAAAAGGGTTAACTGTAGACACGTGTTTCGGACTTTCGGCCCTCATCAGTACGGTGAAGAAGTGCAAGGATGAACAACACTTGGTATTAAATGACAAATCAACGGAGTCAACAAACAGAAGCCAGCCGCACATTTGTGGTTTCGGTTCGGCTGGCTTCTCTTTGCTGACTCCGTTGATTTGTCGTTTACTACCAAGTGCACTTCTTCACCGTACTGATGAGGGCCGAAAGTCCGAAACACGTGTCTACGGTTAACACTTTTCTTTGAGGGCTGATGTCCACTAAATTTCTATATATATATATATATATATACAGAGTGGCCACTTTTTTAATGGGATTGTATTGGTAACTTTTAAACCATAAGAGTTAGAAGGTCGGTCAAATGGAGAAAAAGTTGCATTCATAGAAGCATTGTCACGCAGTTCAAACAAATCGAGATTATCAGGGCCGGTTATTGAGATATCATAAGAAAAGTAAATTCTGTCATTTTGATTTTTCTTTTCCCACTTTATTTCGAATATTATCAAAAAATGTCACGGGAGTTTTTTATTCGACAGTGAATTATCCTCATTTTGACATGATCAGATTTTGTATCCAACGTTTCGTACGCTCTGGGTCACCCTCAACCTATTTTTTTTCAATACGGACCTGTATATTTTATGACACTTTTCGAAATAACTTTCAACGCTAAATTCAACGATATATCATACAATGTCATTCAAAGTTGATTTTCAGGTGATTTTGACCCTTATTCAAATTTCTTTGGGTCGGATCTGTATTACATTTAGGTACCTTTAGTTTAATTAACAACATGCCATACATTTCGATAAGAAAATCAACTTACTCATCTTCAACTGAATGGAACGTAACAGAATCAAAGCAAGAAACAAGTAATAATTATTTACAAATTTCAAGAGGTGAAAAACCTAATTCATAATAATTAAACGAAACTATCATTTAATGAAAGAAAAATCAAATGATTATTCGAAAGTAAATGATGAACATTAGTGAAGTAAGTGTTCGAAATGTCCACCATTTTGTAAAATGCACTTTGCGGTTCTGGAACCCATTGACATTTGCTCATTTCGTCTCCTTGAATGCCTTCCAATACATTATCAATCTTCTCGCGAGGAATCATTATTGTTGGATTTGTCATTTGTTCCGTTGGAACAAATTACAGAATCGAACTTTATTTTGAGATCATTACGATATAATTTTTGCAAGGCTTGGTATTCAAATTTAAAATCATTGTATTCGCGTCTCTTGACTATTTTATTAACAGCAGTTTTTGATAAATTGCATTCACTGACACAGTTCTCGATTTTTTTTCTGGGTTCAATTGAATTTGGGTCAGAACATTGATATCGTTGATAGACTTGTTTTTTCTTACATAAACACACAACTCTAGGTTTATTGAATGAATTATTTTCAAGTAGTAGGCCGTGGATAAAAAAGAACATAATAAGAAATGTCATATTATTTGTCACTTCGTTTATTATTGTGTCACAAGAACTTGTCATTAAATACTTTTCTGAGTAATTTCAATTTAACTTATTCGATATGGTAAGATACACAAATGAGGAGAAGAGAGATATGTACGAAGTGTACATAAAACTAGATAGAAATTCGTTCAAAGCACAACAAAGGTATGGTGAATTATATCCTGAAAGAACAACACCAAATACTAAAATGTTTCGACGTTTATCTAGAACGTTACTTGCACATAATTCATTCATCAAACCTAGAGGTCCTTATGTACGACGAAACGAGCCTATCAATGACATCAATGTTCTGGCCCAAATTCGAATGAATCCAGGAATAGGATCGGAACTATGGCCAGTGAATGCAATTTATCAAAAAGTGCTGTTAATAAAATACGCAAGAGACACGGATACCAGACTAAAATACCAACCCAATTCTGTAATTGGTTTCAACAGAAGGTGCGGAATAACAACAATTTTGCGCACAATATCATTTGGAGAGACGAAACAACATACACAAATTCTGGCATGTTCAATCGAAGGAACAAACATTTTTATGCCACAGAAAATCCTCACTTAATTCATGAAGTTAGACATCAATATCATTTTTCTTTGAACATATGGTGCGGTTTGTTGAATGATAAATTACTGGGACCCTATTTTATTGACGGCAACCTAACCGAAGCAAAATATGTAGAAATTATAGAAGAAATGTTGGATGATCTTCCTATATGGTATCGGCGTAATAGTCCATGGTTCCAACAAGACGGATGTGGTCCACACAACTCAAGAATAGTCACAGACTATCTAAATCGAACTTTTACCGATTCATGGATTGGAACAAGAGGTCCAGTAGCATGGCCTGCCAGATCTCCGGATTTGAATCCGCTGGATTTTATTTGTGGGGATATCTCAAAAATAAAATTTATGATACTACGAACCCGACAATAGAGATTCTTCGCGAGAAGATTCAGAATGTATTGGAAGGTATTCAAGGAGACGAAATAAGCAAATGTATAAGAAGTATGGGTTCCAGAACCGCAAAGTGCATTTTACAAAATGGTGGACATTTCGAACACTTACTTCATTAATGTTCATCATTTACTTTCGAATAATCATTTGATTTTTCTTTCATTAAATGATAGTTTCGTTTAATTATTATGAATTAGGTTTTTCACCTCTTGAAATTTGTAAATAATTATTACTTGTTTCTTGCTTTGATTCTGTTACGATCCATTCAGTTGGAGATGAGTAAGTTGATTTTCTTATCGAAATGTATTGCATGTTGTTAATTAAACTAAAGGTACCCAAATGTAATACAGATCCGACCCAAAGAAATTTGGATAAGGGTCAAAATCACCTGAAAATCAACTTTGAATGACATTGTATGATATATCGTTGAATTCAGCGTAGAAAGTTATTTCGAAAAGTGTCATAAAATATCCAGATCCGTATTGAAAAAAAATGAGGTTGAGGGTGGCCCAGAACGTACGAAACGTTGGATACAAAATCTGAGTATGTCAAATTGAGGATAATTTACTGTCGAATAAAAAACTTCCGTGACATTTTTTGATGATATTCGAAATAAAGTGGGAAAAAAAGAAAAATCAAAATGACAGAATTTACTTTTCTTATGATATCTCAATAACCGGCCCTGATAATTTCGATTTGTTTGAACTGCTTGACAATGCTTCTATGAATGCAAATTTTTCTCCATTTGACCGACCTTCTAACTCTTATGGTTTAAAAGTTATCAATACAATATATATATATATATATATATATATATATATATATATATATATATATATATAAATATATTCATCAATACTTCGGCTAAGTTCGAAGATGGACCTCATCGGTTGGATAGTTTCAAAATGGCAGTTGTTGAAAGATTTAGTTCTTTTATAACTTTTATCCGGGAAGATTGTCTCTGAGATGTACACACAAATGAAAACACAAATAAAAACCTCTGTAAATTACCATTCATGAGAATCAATAATTTTTGTTCACCCTGTATGCTCCTTTCATTCGAGGTTCATACGTTCGTGTCAATCAGACACTATTTGAGTTTTCCTTCCGCCGACAAACAGAATTGTATTTTAACATTTCTCGAATTCAAAGTTAAATTAACGAATATAAAAATAAATATTAGTTATAGATTTCCGGTTCAATAAGAGAATCCTTCTCCAGTAATTCATGCTCCAATTCTCGAGAGACGAGCAAACTTGCAGAAATAATCGCGAAAGTTTTCGAAACTGAAAATAAATTCCAACCACTAACCTTTATCGAAGAGTTTCTTCTCTTCCATGGCGATCATCAGTCCCAAGTGTTCGTAATAGTTTCCCAAAAACAACGAAAACTGCAACAAATAAGTGGAATTTATTATAAAACTTCCTCAATCGCATATCTTTGTGGATCGGAACTTGTAATTTAAGTACAGAATTCTATCAGTCCAATATCGAAACGAAAATAAAAGTTAAAACCTTCATAGATTAAAGTTAGTGATATACCGCTTTTGTTCAAAATTTTTAACTCATATCATCAATATAAATAGAAAATTGTTGATTTATTTGTCCAAGTCATATATATATATATATATACACATATATACATATATATATATATATATATATATATATATATATATATATATATATATATATACTGTGTCAATATCTCAACCTATCCAAGACAACATAATCAACATTAGTTAATATGTGGAACTACCGAAAGATCCAACTTGAGCAATTCAGAGGAAATACAATGAATTAATTAAGATCCTGTTTAAAGCAAACCAAATTGATAAAGTTATAAAAAAGAAACTCATCCTCGAAGTATGCACCATATGGGTAACTTATTTATTAAGGGTTTTTCGACAAAAAGTTATTTCTGGTAAAAGTTTGTGCATTCCCAAAAACTAAACATGCACCAACGAATTATAGTAAAACACACGTAATATAACTTAAAAAATTTGATTTTGAGACAAGAGTAAAGTACCCTTATTTTGAAAAATCTCGGAAAATGTTATTCAAAAAAGTTGTTCAGCATAAAAAAATACATATAGATTTGAAGTCATGGCCATCTAAGTAAAGTTTTATTTTTTATCCCATTTTTTTTCAAAAAAGGGACTACGAAAAAAATAATTGCTAAATCGATAAATAGACAACATCCTGTATACGACGGTTTATTTAAAAAGCCTGTAATATTACAAATTACACAACTATTGTGTTAACCACGGTCAATTTTTTTGAAGAGTGAAATAATTTTCAAAGTTTTTGGTGCAGTTATTTTTATTTTTTGTTAACACCGAAAATTGCTCAAAATTATACAGCATTGTAACAAGCACTTAATATTCAATAATATCAAATCACAAAACATCAAAATGAAATAAGTATTTTGGCACAAACTCATTGATTTTCTGGAGATTTTCTTGCCCAAAATAATTCTTATATTCGCTTTGAAAACAAAAGCATGTTTCCGAAAGAAGTATTCTACATCTCAGTATGCACAGTTCGGTTCTTCTTACACAATCGTTGACTGCATTCGTAATGTGCTCCGGTTGTATGGCCCTCTCACAGTTAGGAATCACAGTTTTCAAATGTTCTCTATCCCTAAAAGGTCGATGTTCGTAAACTCCCTTCTTCAATAAACCCCAAAAGAAGAAATCCATTGGGGTTCAATATGGTGAGCGCGCTGGCATTGGATACTTTGAGTAACGTCCTATCTATTTTCCATTAAAGGTTTCATTTAAAAATTGTCGTATTGCTACACTATAGTGAATAATAGCTCCATCTAACTGATACCAAATTATGTCTCTTTGTCTACGCGGCATTTGATTTAAAATTGGTAATAAATCTTGTTGTAAAAATTGCAAATATTGGTTGGCATTAAGGTTTCCATCAATAAAGAAGGGACCAATCACAGTATTGTTTAACAGTCCAAATAAGACATTGACCTTAAATGAGTATTGGTCCTTGCACTCTATAGTGAAATGAGGGTTTCTTGTAGCCCACCATCTACAGTTCTGTGAAGTTACTGTTCCATTAGTTGTAAATATTGCTTCATCAGTCAAAATATTTATTGGGAACCGTGCGTTTTCTTCGTATTCTCTCTGATACCATGCGGAAAACTCAAATCTTGGGAAAAAATCCCTTTCTTTTAAAGTATTTATAAATTTTAGTTTGAAAGCTTTGTACAATAGTAAAAGGTACATCAAGAGATGTCGTTATTTGTTTAATTGATCTCTTAGCATTTTCTATAACTTTTAAACACACTTCCTCTTCCACTTTTATAGCTACTTTCGCAGCTGTGCGAGGTTTTTTAAATTGTTATTAATACTGCCTATTTCTTTAAATTGAAATTGAAATTGAAATACGAGTTACTGTAGTGTGATTTACATTGCGATTAGGATGCCTGGCATTAAAAATGTCTGTAACTTGTCTGCTTGGAGTATTTTCCCCACACAACAATATAATCTAAACTTTTTCTTCTTTTTTGAGCATCCCAATATTATTTAAATAGTACTTATTATCAAACGTTAACAAAATAAGCAATAACCGTAACTACGTTATAAATATTTAGCAAGTACTTAATGTCAAACATTCGTTTGTTTTCAAAGCCAATTCAAAACAATTATTTTGGACAAGAAAAACTCCACAAAATAAATATAATTAGTTTGTGGCGAATTATTTATTTTATTTTGATGTTTTGTGATTTGATATCATTGAATATTGAGTTCTTTTACAATACTGTATAATTTTGAGCAATTTTCGGTGTTAAAAAAATAAAAATAACTGCATTAAAAATTTTGAAAATTATTTTTCTCTTCAAAAAAATTGTGGTTAACACAATAGTTGTGTAATTGGTAATATTACAGGCTTTTTAAATAAACCGTCGTTCACAGGATGTTGTCTATTTATCGTTTGCGCATTTTTTTTGTAGTCCCCATTTTAAAAAATGGGTAAAAAAATAAAACTCCACTTAGATGATCATGACTTCAAATCTATATGTATTTTTTGATGCTGAACAACTTTTCTAAATAACATTTCCCGAGAATATCCAAAATAAGGGTACTTTACTCCTGTCTCAAAATAAAATTTTTGAAGGCTCCTCATATATTACGTGTGTTTTACTATATTTTGTTGATGAATGTTTAGTTTCAGGGGATGCACAAACTTTTACCAGGAATAACTTTTTGTCGAAAAACCCTTAATAGTTTCCCATATGGTGCATACTTTGAGGATGGCACTGTATAATGGAGTTTCTCTAAAATTATATTATTTACCTTAAATTCATGAACCCACCTTTTCAGTCAGACCTAGTCAGTCACACCTTTTACAGAAATTTTAACTAACGCATAAAACTTTGATGATGAATATTATATAAAATACTCTTTTGAAGTCACCAATAAATCCAATAGTTCAACACTTCCAAACAATTATGTTCTAGAAAGTCTATAGATGTCGTCTCCCTTTTCAGCAATGATTATTAAGATGCTTGTATGAGAGCAATACACACTAATTGGGATCGTATCAGTAATTATTGTTGCATTGCAAAGAGACATTTTTTGACAATGTTATTCCAGTTTTATCGTTTAATCTTAACTTCATAAAAAAATATGTTGATGATATCATAATAGCATTACCGAATAATGGTGTGGTTGAGATTATTAATTGAAACTGAGAGCAACGATAATTCCGTACCATTTCTTGATACCAAGCTTACACGAACAACTGGTAGATTGGTATAGGAAACCATGCAGCTCAGGCAGATACCTGAATTCCCCCTCATATCACAAACAGTACATGAAAGTGACCTTGCTAAAACAAATGAAATTGAGAGTACTAAAAATCTCAGATCCACAATTTCATAAACAAAATTTAAATATTCTCTTTGACCTTTTTTTAGTAAATTCATATACAGAAACGTTACTCAATAACGGTTTATATAATACATCTTACTTAGAAGTACTAGCCTCAAACAGTGAAAATTCAAGCATGGTCTCAAACAACAACGAAACTAACACTATCCCTACTCAACCTTTTTTCAATTAATTACCATATATAAAGGGATCACTCCTAAACTCACCAAATTATTTCACACTTCTGATAAATTTTAAATAGCGTATAAAACAGTTCTAACATTTATATCAATTCATCCTGAAGTTAAAGATAAAATTCCATTAGTTTCAATGTCAAATGTAATTTATAGTGACTTCTATAGGACCTCCTACTGAAAGGATAGCCAATGCTGTGACGGAAATTTTAACTGACGCATACAACTTTGATAATGAATATTATATGAAGGACACCAATAAATTCAATAATTTAACTCTTTCAGACAATTATGTTCTGGCAAGGTTGTTGTATCTTCTATACTCACTTCTTGTATCCCTGTAAGTCTCTTCTACAAGTTGGTAGAACGGATTCTTGATGTAACCGTAATGGTAGGGCGTGTTCCAATATTTAGTAGCCATAACCGTGATACCAGCTGAAGACAGAGTGGAAAGGACTATGGAAGCAATGTTACCGAACTCAAAATCTGGAGAATTCAAGTAGAGTAGAACTACCTGGAAGGTGTCAGATTCAAATTCCAAGAATGTATTTTTGTTAAGATGAATGAAAGTTTGTGTGATGGAAGCATTATTGCATTTCACGGTCTTGGTAATGTAAAATTACATTTAGAGTAATGTAATTCAAGGATGCAATGGATTTGATTTCTTACAAAGGTGATATCGGAAGCTTATGATTCTTGATACATGCGTTATAAAAATTTGAACTGGAAAAAATTTTGGGTTTTTGTTCTCAATGCGTGACAAAAGCCACACTTGAGAAAACTCCTCGTTTTAGAAAGCTCAGAAGGTTGTATATCTATCAGAATTGGCAGTATAAGATATCACATTAACTGTTAAATCAAAATAACATGTCTACAAAATTATTAGAATGATACCAACCGTTAACTTTTTTATAACTGGCATTTGTTGTTACGTGTATTCATTTACGAATGTTTCTCTTTCGGATATCTTTTTTTTTCGATGTGGAAACACAGAAATGTACTTACATGAGTCCAGTTGAATGTAGTTAGGACAGATGCCACTGACTTAGAAATTTGGGTATCAGGGGGTCTGGTCCTAGCGAATGTTGGAAATTTCGTTTTGTCAGATGTAGCGGAATGAGTACAGAACTGAAAAAAAAAGAATTATACTTAACATATTTTTGGATGAAAGTAACGATTTTCAAACACGGTGTTTATATAACGTAACCAAAATCAAATGTGAAAAACTGACTTGTTCTCAATCCACTATTCAGGTTCGATAAAGTCTCCCTTATTGAGAATATTTGTTCCGTACATCGAGGCTCATGAAATCTTATCACAATTTTTTTTCAGAGACAGTTCGATGAAGGAAGTTGGAATTTGGCATTAACGAAGCTTCAGCTGGAATTCGGAATCCATATTTGTAAACATTCGGTAGGGAAAAAAATTTGCTATACGATTTTTTTAGTCGGTCATATATCATTCAAAAAGGCTATTGATAATGATTGTCATTGTTATAATTCCTTTCATTTTCAGTGCTAGAAGTGACTTAGTGCGTTCTGCAGGAAGTCCTTCTACAGGGTGGGGCACCCCATACGACACGGTCCATTAATTTTTTAGGCAAGTTCTCCATTTCGTTATATGTATATTGATTAAGGCGGCAAAAGGAAATTATTTTGGAGTCCA
Organism: Gonioctena quinquepunctata; assembly: GCA_018342105.1. Lineage (NCBI taxonomy): Eukaryota > Metazoa > Arthropoda > Insecta > Coleoptera > Chrysomelidae > Gonioctena > Gonioctena quinquepunctata. The sequence goes on from JAFIRS010000167.1 coordinate 374,403, forward strand.
CAGGGCGGCTCAAAAAAGTGTGACATATAAAAGTTGTAATTTTTTAAATGGAACACCTTGTATTTTGTTACCGTTTTGAATAGGTCAGGAAAAAATAATATGATTTCATATAAGGTACTATGTACCTAACTATAACCGTTCTCGAGTTATTGATTTTTTTATGAAAATGCTAGGTACAATTGGAAACTAAATAACATCGAAATGTATAAAAATCACTCCTTCGAATTGTGACCAAGCATAAAAGAGGTTTTGGGCTATTGATTTCGATAAAACCCGTTTCTCAATATTATACAGAATGTTCAAAAATCATTGTCACTTCTTTTATAATTTCGGACAAAGATAACATTTCATTTTGGGGTTCCCTATACCTAACCTAAATAGTTTTTCAGATATTGGCTTTTTCAAGTAGTAGTTCTTATTTCAATGCATTCTTTGAATCAAGATAGCTTTGAAACGACATTTATTCAACTTGTTGAAAGAATTCTTATTGACAGTTATTGTGTTTTACGTTATTCAAAACATTCACTGAATTATTAGCGTCGAAAATGAAAACTTATCCCATTCAAGAGCGGATAGATATGAGTTTAGCGATTGGTGAGTGTTTAGAGAATTGCCTTTTGGCGTCGAGGGTGTATGCCCGAAAATATCCAGACCGGAATCATCCAAACAAGTTGGTTTTCAAACGATTGCTACATCAATTTCGTAGGACTGGAAGTGTAGCTTATGAAAAGGCAAATAGACCAAAACCTATCATTGGAAATGAGGAAAATGAATTTCTTATTATGGGATCAATCATAGAAAATCCTCATACGAGTCATGAGATCGAGAAAGATACAGGGATAAGCAGACGGAGCATTTCTAGGGTAATAAAAAAATACAAATTTCACCCGTACCGTATTCACCAGGAATTATATGAAATAGACTTCCTCCATCGACGAATCGAGTTTTGTCTATGGGTTCTGGACAAGTTCAGTGAGGATGAACATTTTTTGGATTCCATTTTATTTTCTGATGAATCTACTTTTCATAACAATGGCTAAGTGAACAGTCACAACTTCCATTATTATAGTAATGTGAATCCTCATTTTTCCGCACTCTGGATCACCAGAATAGATGGTCTGTTAACGTGTGGGGAGGAATTATAGGTACACAAGTTATAGTTTTTTATGGAAACTTGAATGGTCAAACATTTTTACAATTTTTACGAGATGATCTGCCTGAGCTTCTGGAGAATTGAATGGAGCTCCGGCACATTTCAAATTCAGTGTCAGGCAGTTTTTGAATATGTGCTTTCCGAATAAATGGATAGGTAAGGGAGGCCACAAAATTGGCCAGCGAGATCACCAGATTTGACTTGCCTCGATTTTTTCCTATGAGGATACTTGGAGAATGACGATTACGACACTCCTCCAACCACACTGGAAAATATGAAGGAGAGAATAAGGGCTGCTTTTAGAAGGGTGACGCCTCAAATGTTATTAAATGTTAAGAAGTTTTTCATAGAGAGAGTGGCTCTTTGTATTCAACAGAATGGTCGTCATTTCGAGCACCTACTTTGAATTGAATACATTTGTGTTTCATATTATGTTGTTGTTTACTGTCAGAATATGAATGTAAATGATAACTTCATTTTAGTGAACAGTAAATATTTTCGATGAAGTGAAGTATAACAACTGTCAATGAGAACTCTGTGATCAAATCAAATAAATGTCGTTTCAAAGCTATCTTGATTCAAAGAATGCATTGAAATAAGAACACTATTTGAAAAAGCCTATATCTGAAAAACTATTTAGGTTAGGTATAGGGAACCCCAATATGAAATGAAAGATAATTGAATTTTATATTCTTCAGACCAAAAAAATGAGGGGTGTTCTATTTGAAATAACAAAGTTATCTTTGTCCAAAATTATAACAAAGTGACAATGATTTTTGAACATTCTGTATAATATTGAGAAACGGGTTTTATCGAAATCAATAGCCCAAAACCTCTTTTATGCTTGGTCAGAATTCGAAGGGAGGATTTCTATACATTTCGATGTTATTTAGTTTCCAATTGTACCTAGCATTTTCATAAGAAATTCAATAACTCGAGAACGGTTATAGTTAGGTACATAGTACCTCATATGAAATCATATTATTTTTTTCTGACCTATTCGAAAGTGTAATGAAGGGTGTTCCATTTAAAAAAACACAACTTTGATATGTCACACTTTTTTTAGCCACCCTGTAGACTCCAAAATAATTTCCTTTTGTAGCCTTAATCAATATACATATAATGGAATGGATAAATTCCCGACAAAATTAATGGTTTGGTTTACAGGGACCGTGTCGTATGGGGTGCCCCACCCTGTATAATCATCGATTGGATTATGCCTGGCGAAGTTCTCCATTCATCACCATTAGTATTTTGCTCATGGTTGATATATGTCGTAATCGGAAAATACAAAGAATCGGTTCTGGCCCTATTGCAGAACATCTTGCTCCTTTTCTAGACAGATAATCAGCTTATTCGTATCCGGGTATCCCTGTTTGCCAAGGAACCCATCGTAGTTTGACATTATTGATCAGTTCGCCAAAGCATTTTGGCACCAAGACGAACTGACTCTATGTGATATAAGTGCCTCAATCGTCACCTATATATCAATAGTGATTTGCTGGCTTAGGAAGCCTCTTTTTTCATTAACACAGGCGGGTATAGCAAACCTGCTTGCCTGCTTGAATCACTGATATAATTTCTGAGGGCAAAGCAGATTTCTAGCCTGGAGGATTCCCTGTAGACTCCAGCACCAGCGAGTCTTCAAATTTGAAGCTCTCGGTGTACCATAAAACCCCAGTAATGGGAATCAAGCTATGCGTACTCTGTTTCCAATCTTCTTGTTTTGGGATGGTTTACCATGATACGTTACTGATCTGGAGACGACTGCTGCGGTATATCGAGGAGGGGACAATCAGTTACCGATTGAATCCATGACTCGAAATGTCCATAAGACCTCTCGCTTCTTCACTAATTATCAATAATAATAATAAGTATAAAAGGGAAACATTCTCAATTGAATATTGATAGAAGTATTTTTCTGTGAATTGAAAAATCCACGATTAAAATGAAGTAATTTTTTGTGAATGTCCAACAGAAAAGAACTACTTCCCCGGCTAAAGCCACGCTGGACATTGAACTACATCTGATAGATATTCTGAAAAGGCCCTAACTCAAAAGAAAAAATCTGGAATTGAAAATTTTCATTTTCATTCAGATAGTTATTTGATTTTCTATTCCAGTCTTGATTAAGAACTCATAAAGATGAATGAGGCAAAGAAGCATGTTTTCCAAAAGAGAGTACTCACCAGAAATCATTCGTAACATTGACGCAGGAGAGACATCGCATTCACTAGGTCTTCAATACATTTTTGTCGACGAAAATCTATTTCACGCTTCCACGATCATCAGGAAGACCGGAAGAAATGGGAAACACATTTTCAAGAAGCAATCTCACTTTGCAAAGATGGAAAAAATTAGAATCATTTCTTTTGGAGAGACACTTTTCAACATGAATACCCCACAAGAGGTTATCTTGACGATGGAAGATAGTGACTAAAGTTTATCTTTCAGTCGCAGATGATTCCACATCTGATTTTATGAACATCCTGTTTATATTTTCAACAAATCAAATAATAAGTTTATTTGCCAAATGTTATTATTACAGAATTAACACTAGAATTGTTGTTGAAATGTAAATAAACGGGGAATTCCCACTGAAACAGAAGTTGCGCGTGGGTTTTGTACAATTTAATTTACAATATTCCTTATGCATATGATATTCACAATATAAAATAGCTTGAATTGGTCTCACTTTGTTAATATTAATATTGATTCGTAACATTATGACATCTAACCTATTTTCGTTATAACTAAGGGAAAATTAAAAATAAACAAAAATAGAAAACAAACAATTTGTGAAGTATTATAATAGACAGACGCTATTGATCTATATAAAAACACAATAATAACATAAATATTCAAAAAGTCTGTTAGTCAAAGAGAGAGCGGACCAGATCTCGATTTAAGTTTTTAATTATTTTTTTCAACATTTGACGAGAATTTATGTTCATTATATTCATTTTTTGTTCAATGAGTAGAAAATTAAAGATTTTTGGAATATATTTCGTTATCCGATTTTTGTACTACTCAGAGATGCTTTCACAGGATATTCTTTTTTTTCCTAGTAAAATGTTCATGGTCGATATTATTTAATGGATATTTGTTTTTGTTTATATGTGTAAGTATTTCATTGAAAAATGTCTTACATCGCATATTCTTGCTTGTGAAAAAAGTAAATTGCTCGAGAAGGTTGGTTCTTTTCCATACATAATTTTCAGAATTCGTTTTTGTACCGTTTCCAACTTTTTCAAGTGAGTAGCAGCAACTCCTCCCCAGCTCAATATGGCATATTGAATACGAGATTCCACTAGAGCGAAATAAATGATCTTTAAGCGGTGAGTGTCAAGTAATTTACTCAAATATTTGAATTTGAACACCATACTCCTTAAGGTTTTTGTAACATTTTCAGTGTGAACGTCCCTTCTCATGTGACTAGCCATTGTTACCCCTAAGTATTTAATGGTATCTGTTGTGGAAATATCAATAACCGATTCGTTATGTATATCGAGGGTGTTGAAATTCGGTAGATGATTTCTGTAAGCTGTAAAAGTCATAAATTTGGTTTTTTCAAGTCAAGTTGGACATCATAATGTTGTTGTCAAAATTCGTGTATTCAAGATGGCGGCTCCAAGATGGCGACGTGTTTTGTTATTATGACCCGATTCCATTCAAAATTAGTTTGTGGGTTGTTTTGGTGTCGGAGATTATCAATTTTTGTCAGAATTTGATAAGATGACGGGTTTCATGAATGACCAAATAGAATTGAATTAAAATGATTGAAAAAAAGACAAGCTTTTATACGAATTCACTTAAAAGCAAAACATTATTTCTTTAATTGTTTGACCTAGGTTATTCTGTGAGTAGCAGATTCAAAGCTTGCTGCGAATATTAAATAGGTACTCGCAGACATAGGTCAAACAATTAAAACAATTATTTCCTTTTTAGTGCATTTGAATAAAAGCTTGTCTTAAATTTGTTTTCAATTAATTTTTTTTAAACTGCAATAGATGAAAAACTCTGCCTAAATGCACTAACACTACCCTGAAAACTCCAGAGAAAATATTTTTTGCAGTGTCTCGTGATCGCGAAATTAAGAAAAACTGGTGTTCTGCAATGAAAAGAAAAGTGGTCGGTTATCTGCAACTTCGTCACTATTTTGTTGTGAAGGCCATTTCAATGTAGGTATACCTATTTTAATTTACACGGTGAATAGATATGCGATGCGACGTGTGGTATCCTGCAACTGACAAATGCCAAAAGCGGGTAAGCGCAGAAAAACACGCCACGTCAAATTTTCATTTAAAACTATAATTATAATCAACATATTATAAATTAAAAGCTTCGAATTTTAAAAAACCCATTAATCCGATCGAGTCGAGCTAAGGCTCATTTCTTTCGCATTTTGATTCTCGAGAGCATCGATATTGCTTCATTAGTTTCAAGCGAAAAACGAAAAAAAAACACGATTTTCAATTAAGCAATGATAGTTGCGAGTCGGAAACATAACAGAATATAACTACGGCTCATCTTTCGAATGATGGCACAGTCTGTTTGTCACGAAAAAATCTCTAATGATTGGCCTATTTCGATATTGTTTCTTAACAAGATTATGTTTAAAAATAGAAAAATCGACGTACACAGTCTATTTCATACAAAGATTCAATATAGATTGAACCACAAAATGGTAGATCACAGGGGAAAAACAACTACTTTCCTGGCAAATACCACGCAGAACGTTGAATGATATTCACCTGAAAACCCATGCAAACTTCCATATAAATGGAAATTGATTGCAAATGTTTCTTTCTGATAAGCTCGATTATGTTTAATTTAAGTCGTGTTCGCCTAACAATCCGCATACCGGTTTCAGGCTTTTTGGCCCTCATCAGTACGGAGTAGTCACCAGCCAAAGATCCGAAGAGCTCTGGCCGAAGCGAGACACAACGTAAAGAAATCATCATCGAGCTTATAACATCTATAGGTACGCCGGAAAAGATAAATTTCAACTGGCGGTACCTAGTGACAGAAAGAAACACTCCATACATCTCCCACCTCGATAGGATTCTAAATGAAAGATTCCTTCTCAGTAGGAGTGGCAAGCCTGACTAGCATATCGTGAAGTAAGATGTGAAAGTGGAATAAAATAGAAAATCGAGTACACAGTCTATTTCACAAAAGATTCAATATGGATTGAACCACAAATGGTAGATCACAGGGAAAAACAACTATTTTCCTGGCAAATACCACGCAGAACGTTGAATGATATTCACCTGAAAATCCATGAAACTTCCATATAAATGGAAAATTTATTGCAATGTTTATTTCTGATAAGCTCGATTATGTTAATTTAGTCGTGTTCGCCTAACATCCGCATACCGGTTTCAGGCTTTTGGCTCATCGTACGGGTAGTGACCAGCCAAAGATCGAAGAGTCTGGCCGAATGGACACAACGTAAAGAAACCATCATCGAGCTTATAACATCTATAGGTACGCCGGAAAAGATAAATTTTAACTGGCAGTACCTAGTGACAGAAAGAAACACTCCATACATCTCCGATATGCTAGTCAGGCTTGCCTCTCCTACTGAGAAGGAATCTTTTAATTAGAATCCTATCGAGATGGGAGATGTATGGAGTGTTTTTTTCTGTCACTAGGTACCGCCAGTTAAAAGTTATCTTTTCCGGCGTACCTATAGATGTTATAAGCTCGATGATGATTTCTTTACGTTGTGTCTCGCTTCGGCCAGAGCTCTTCGGATCTTTGGCTGGTGACTACTCCGTACTGATGAGGGCCAAAAAGCCTGAAACCGGTATGTGGATTGTTAGGCGAACACGACTTGAATTAAACATAATCGAGCTTATCAGAAAGAAAAATTTGCAATCAATTTCCATTTATATGGAAGTTTGCATGGATTTTCAGGTGAATTTGCCAGTAAAGCAGTTGTTTTTCCCCTGTGATCTACCATTTTGTGGTTCAATCTATATTGAATCTTTGTGTGAAATAGACTGTGTACTTCGATTTTTCTATTTTTATTCCACTTTCCACATGGCCCTTTACTTTCAAGATTGTGTTTCCTCAACTCTTACTATTTGCTTTCTAAAACGAGCGATGCCAACAGCAACAGAAAAAAAATTATCGATTACTCCTCAGAAAACGTCTACTCTGCGATGTCAGAACTAATCGCAAAATGTCATTGTTCGTAGATGTGAGTTTTGGCGCACTTTAGAAACTGTTTGTCATTTAAAAATTCATATACTGTTTTTCATTTGACCCATTGCACATATGCTGATGTTTATCGGTTCAATTGTGGTTTTACTCTAATTATGTATGTATCTGGTGAATTAGGGTTATTCCAAATGGATGGATTCATATATAATACCTATCTATAGGCTAACATTCTGCGGTTGAACGTATGGTCCGTAAATCGCCTGCATAATTGCATTGAAACCAGATGCATTCGCTCGAAATAGTGTGCTATCAGTAAATATCAAAACACACAGGAATCTGTGGAAGCGTGCATTCCATTCATACACATTTTCTGAATCAACATTACTAAATGTTCAATTATACAGTGCTTCTCAAAAGTCCCCTCCCCCCTCTTATTTTTGGAACGATTAAACATAAACAAGTGAAATTTGGAAACTGAATATTAAAGGTTGTAAACTTCCCTACCAGTGATGATAGATGACGAAATCGTCAAAGATGACGTCACAAGGCCATTGTGACCAATAATTTCAAATGGAACCCTACGGCAAGCGACACCTCTTTTAAAAGGTATCGAAAAAACCTATTCAATGATACTTATTTTGTTTGTGTTTATGGCAGTTTTGGCAACTCGCTTTTGAAAAACGCAAAGCTGTGATGAATTAAATCAGCTAATACTAAAATTCAAAATTCAAGCTCCGCCTCTGGATAGTTCTCAAATGAGCTGACGTTTTTGTTAGTCTCTCTAATTCGACGTTTTTGTAAATTTCCAAGTTTTTGTAAATTCAATAATTTGTGTATTGTTGATCGAACGATTAACTGTTTTAGCAGCTTTTGGTACTTTTAATATTTTTGTACATTTTAATAATTTGTTGAACTGTTGTGAGCCGAACGTTTTAAGTGCTTCAAGAAGTGAAATGGTACGTGCTTTAGGTGATAAAGTAGCAGCGCTCCCAATTCTTGGTGAAAATGGACAAAATATTCATGCAGCAGAACGCATTCTTCGTAAGTTTGAAACAACGGGTAGTATTAATGATGCGAAACGATCTGGCAGACCACAAATTTCTGATGAGAAAAAAATTTATATACTGGCAGAAGTAATAGTTAATCCTACTTCTTCAATAACTCACGTTGCAACTACCTGTGAAGTCAGTCGAAGTACAGTACACAGGGTGTTGGAAAAAAAACAAATTTCATCCATAGAAATTAAAAATGGTTCATCAACTCTCAGACGACGACCCAGACCGAAGACTAGAATTTTGTGAAAATATGGAAACTAAAATTAACCAACAGCCAGACTATGTCAAAACAATTTGTTTTAGTGACGAAAGTACTTTTTATCTAAATGGAAATGTAAATACACAGAATGTGACGTATTGGAGTGACGCAATCCTCACCTGTTTCGTGAAACACATACCCAATTTCCCCAGAAGGTGAATGTTTTGGGCAGGTATCCTGGGAAACCACATCGTTGGGCCTCTTTTCATAAATACTAATTTAACTGGTGAGGTTTATCTGGAGCTGTTGCAAAACGCAATAGAACCGTTAATCCTCGAAATTTTGGAAGATAATCCAGATGAATTCGGCAATTTGGAAATAACATTCCAACAGGATGGTGCTCCTCCACACTATTACGGTGCAGTGAGACGGTATTTGGATGAGGAGTATCGTGGTAGATGGATTGAACGACGAGGTTCAACGGATTGGCCAGCTCGATCACCGGACCTCACACCTTTGGATTTTTTTGTGTGGGGGTACCTTGAATCGAAGGTTAACGCCACTGAACCTGACAATATTGACGTTTTGTTGCAGAATGTGAGGCTGTTTCCGGAGACACATTTGCAAAAGTACGAGTAGTGTTAAAAATAGGATATTTCACTGTCAGGAAGTGAATGGAGGTCACTTCGAGCAATTTCTTTAAGTAGATACTGATTCTTAAATCTGTAATTAATATCATACTGAATGGAATTTAAATTTTAATGTTTACTAATGAGCCATTAAAACTGCCATGAACACAAACAAAATAAGTATCATTGAAGAGGTTTTTTCGATAACTTTTAAAAGAGTTGTCGCTTGCCGCAGGGTTCCATTTAAAATTATTGGTCACAATGGCCTTATGACGTCATCTTTGACGATTTCGTCATCTATCATCACTAGTAGGGAAGTTTACAACCTTTAATATTCAGTTTCCAAATTTCACTTGTTTATGTATAATCGTTCCAAAAAAGAGGGGGGGAGGGGACTTTTGAGAAGCACTGTATGTGATGTGGGCTTTACAACTAGTTCGAGACTGAATAAAATGAGTAGGGCTTTCCTTGCGGTTTTTTAACAAGTTTAGAAATATTACACATTGAGAATGAATCATCTTGGTTTATTGGAAAATCCTGATCAGCGGTCGCTTACGACATAAACAAAGCTTTTATACAAATGCACTAAAAAAGAAAAAAGCTATTTTTAGGACAAGTGAGTAAAACGTAGCATTTAATCACGAACCTGGGGTGCTATTCTCGAATCATATTCGTATACGAATATGAGTTGCTTTATGTCTTCCACTTACATATTCTTCATCGGAACATCCTTTTCTATTCGTATGGAAATTCCCACGTATGGTTCGAGAATAGTAGTTCTGGATGTTTAGCGATAACCTCAACCAGGCGAGTGATTAAATGCGCTTTACTCACGTGTTTTAGATCTGATTTTACTCATTGTCACAGAAATTGAATGAAATTATTCTGCAATTATTGCATAAATAACTATTGTGTCATTGTCTCGTTGAAACAAAATTGCAACCAGCCTACTAAGAATAAAAATCTGCGCTACCGTTGCTTGTGTTGCATTTAATTTGGAAACCAGCCTACTCGATACGAATAATTCGACACTTTCAACCACTTGTGAAAAAAAGATTTTTAATCACTAGTGATTAAAAGTGCAAATTATCTCACTAATTTGAAATATGTCACATTTTGGGAACGAAAATGAAAAATATAATTTATTTAACTGTTTGTGATCTAGGTTATTCTGTGAGTAACAGATTAAAAAAATTTGTCGCGCAAGAATACGTATTTTATATTCGAGTCAAGCTTTAGAATCTGCTGCTCTCAGAATAACCTAGGTCAAACAATTAAAGATTTTTTTTTTCTTTTTTTCTTTTAAGTGCAATATTTGTATAAGAGATTGTCATAAAAAAATTCAATCATTTTTATTCAATTCTTTTTAGTCATTCATGAAATTCGTCATCTTATTGAATTCTGAAAAAAATTTATAATCTCCGACCTCAAAAAAATTCACATACCAATTTTGAATGGAATCGGGCTATAATCACAAAACTCGTCGCATTTACATCTTGGAGCCGCCATCTTAAATTCGTGATTTCTGAAAAAAACTTGATCTCCGACCCCAAAAACCTCCACATACCAATTTTTATTTGAATCTGACTATAACCACAAAACTCGCCGCCATATTGGTGCCGCCATCTTGAAATAATGAATTTAAAAAAAAACGTGATCTCTGTCCCCGAAAACCCCCACAGAAGTAGGTCAAATTTAACATGCAATATTTGATTACCCACATACAGACATCAAACTAAATAAAAGCTTGTAAAAACTGGCTAATTCTCAATACATTATTCAGCAAAATGGAAATTTAATGGACATAGCCCTCAAAGAGAAGTGTTACCGTAGACACGTGTTTCGGGCTCTCGGCCTTCATCAGGACGGTGAAGAAGTGCAAGGATGAACAACACTTGGTAGAAAACGACATTATTTAGGTTCGAAAAAGTCTCCCTTATCAAGAAGAGTTGTTCTGTACATCCAAATGAAAACAATCCGAGGCTTATAAGATCCGTTTCGTCTGTCTCTTTGTCAGTTCGATCTAGGAAGTTGCAATTTGGCTTTAATAGAGCTCAAATGTCCCCACAGCCCATAGCTGACTATATTCATTCAATTTTCATACTCTGTATATTCTACCAAAATTTATTTATATTTATTTTTATATTTTTTATCTTACTTTATCAATGAGAACATTCTTGGACAATTAAGTAAATGAAGTGAGTAAATAAAGTAATGTCAAAAATGTATAGAGTAAATCAATCATTATAATTCTCAAGTGGGTCACAATATTGTTATTCTGCAAAACACGAATTACTGTCAAACATAAACAAGTGACGACTGATGGTTTGATCGGGGAGTCGACGTATTGGCTCAAAACGAGATAGGGCAATGGGGGGAGTTGTAGAGTTATAAAGTTAAGAAGCTCTGTTATCAATTGCAGATTATGGTTTTTGGAATTATTCCCGACTTATTTTTGTAAGTAACATTTTGATTCTATTCATTTAGAATTTACAACTACTGGAAGAGATTCATTACTTTATTTTATTCATTCAATCTTTGTATTGATTTCAATAAACATTTTCCATATTTTTTCACAAAGTGTTTTCAATCAATGAAGGATCAGAATCTACCTTTCGAGTGAAGATTTCAGAGTCATCTTGTCTATTCAGATTGACCTTTCCATCTACATATCAAGTTAGATAAAATACTTATCTATGTAGTGAACCAGTTACATTATCTTTTGCCTAAATTCACATTGACATTGACACAGGAGAGACATCGCATTCACTAGGTCTTCAATACATTTTTGTCGACGAAAATCTATTTCACGCTTCCACGATCATCAGGAAGACCGGAAGAAATGGGAAACACATTTTCAAGAAGCAATCTCACTTTGCAAAGATGGGAGAAGTTAGAATCATTTCTTTTGGAGAGACACTTTGAAATTAGTGTTTTCTGACATTAAAACCTGTCATGAACATCCTGTTTATATTTTCAACAGATCAACATATTGTTAATGTTGTTTTTCGTGAATACTGAAAAATTATCGTCTAGTTGAAAGCACAATATTCACCAAATATTATAAATATTGAAATCATGTAAATAAAATCGTACGGAATCCTCACACTTCACCAATTTTTACTCATGTATTTTTTCCAAATCAGGAGGATGTCGCATATCTCTCTCTACATATGGAACAATAAAATCCGGTAGCTATCACAAAGAGAATTCCTTTTGTTGTGATTCCTGTCGTAAAATTTGGGTTTGATGCAATAAAAATACATTATAGTTCGCTTGGGCTTGCTTTATCATTGTTCGAGTTTTCGACCGTCATCTCCATAATATCAGCAGGTTTATTCAGAATCAACTCCCTCCCTCGCATTACAATTTATGTCCTCTTGTTTGTCCAAACTGACTTGAGCCCAATGAGCTGTTAGTCGGAAAAATCTGTTTTTCAATCAGCACAAATAATTTCATGGATTTCATAGTCGATGTTATTCAAACGTGTGCTAGGAGTAATCAAGGAATTTAGCGAAATGAGCACAATCTCCAATCTAAACACAAAAAAAAATATGTTTCTGCCAACCATAAATTCGATTGGTGTTATAAATTGCCTTCTATTAATACAATTATTGAATTTCAGCCTCGATACCGTAGTTATTTAATGAATATTTTGTTTGACATAACCTCTCATGAATACATTAATCATTTTATATTATTGAAATTATCGATTAAAAAAAAAGAATTGATGTCTTTTGAATGACCCTGAGGAGCAGTTACAAGAACTATGTAGAGCAGCATTATAGAGAAAGTTCCCCAGATAACAGACAATTTTTGAGTTTGTGTTTGAAACATGCAGTGAATGACGATTGAAACTGGGCAGTGGAGTGCAGAGATGGGGTGAGTCGAGATTTGTGTCGAATATTATTGTGATGTCTGTGCGGAAGGTAATTTTGTCATACAGATACGGGGGATTTTGCGAAGTTATTATATTATGAAATAAGGTGCAAAAGTGGAGTGTTCTTTTTTGTACACGCTTTATATTAGCTTCACTTGTATGTTTGTTTGTAACCGACTCCTTTGGGCGCGATTTTGACCCACTTCTAGACGTACGAATGATTTGAAATTTGGCAGGTGTACATAATTCCGGTGACAATGCATTGAGAAATTTTTGTTTGAAAAAAAAACAAAATGGGGCTCCAATATGGCGGACGAGTTTTGTGATTATGGTCCGATTCGTTTCAAAATTGGTATCTGAGGGTTTTCGTAGTCAGAGATTATGATTCTTTTGTCAAAATGAAAAATTCAAGATGGCGGCTCCAAAATGGTAGACGAGTTTTGTGATTATGGTCCGATTCTATTCAAAATTGGTATGTGGGGTTATTGGGGTCCAATATTATGATTCTTTTGTAAAATTGAAAAATTCTAGATGGCGGCTCCAAAATGGCGGACGAGTTTTGTGATTATGGTCCAATTTATTCAAAATTTATGTTTGTAACCGACTCCTTTGGGCGCGATTTTGACCCACTTTAAACGGTCAGATTTCATTCAAACTTTGTAGATTTATCGAGGACCGATGACAATACACTAATTTGATAAGATTATTCCATTTTTTAATCTGCAAAATGAGATTTGTTAATTTATATAACTTTCATAAAAAACTAAAAAACACGCATTTATAAATAAACCAAACTAAAAAGTAGGAAATAAATAATAGTTTAAAAAAACTAAAAAACACGCTTTTATAGAAAACCAAACTGAAAAAATAGAAAATGAAAAAAAAATTATTTTATTTTAAAAAAAAGCGTGGGGTGCATGGTATCAATAATTAATTATACAGTGCTAGTCAAAAGTCCACTCCCCCCCTCGTATCTTTTGAACGGGTATACTTATAATAATGAAATTTGGAGGGTGGAAATAAACGGATGTAGGCTTCTCAACTGGTCATAACAGGTGACGCAATAGTCATAAATGACGTCACAAGGCCACTGTGACCAATAATTTTAAATGGGACCCTATGGCAAGTGACAGCTCGTTTGAAAGGTATTGAAAATACCTATTCAGTCATACCAATTTTGTTTGGGTTTCGGCTGATTTTGATTGATAAATTGAAGAAATACGAAAATTATAGTTTCGCATTTAATTAATAAAGATTTTAAAGTACGCCTCTGGTTAATTGTCAAAAAGGTTGACGTTTTGAATTCTCTACTTGTCAAAAGTGTTTATACTTTGAAAATTTACCTAAGCTATTGTTTAACGAGACGTTTAAGTGTTTACATAGGCAAAATGGTACGTACTGTAGCCGACAAAGTAGCAGCTATCTTAATAATTGGTGAATGTAGAAACAATTTCCATGCAGCGGAACGACTGTTTAATGAGAGGTACCCCGATCGCCCTATATCGAGGGTTTATTTGAGGGAGCTTCTTCGGAAGTTTGAAGCATCAGGTAGTGTTCAAGATGCCAAACGATCTGGTCGACCAACAATTAGTGATGACAAAAAAATTGACATAATTGGAGAAATGGTAGTAAACCCTACTTCTTCCACAGCCCAAGTTGCGTCTATCTGTGAAGTCAGTCAAAGGACAGTACATAGGGTGTTGGTTAAAACAAATTTCATCCAAACAAATCAAAATGGTGCACCAACTTTCAGATGATGACCCCGACCGAAGACTAGAATTCTGTGAAACTATGTCCAATACAAATGAACCAACAACCAGGCTACATACAGACAATTTGTTTTAGTGACGAAAGTACTTTCTTTCTCAATGGAAATGTTAACACTCAAAATGTGAGGTATTGGAGTGACACAAATCCTCACATCTTTCGTGGAAAACATACTCAATTTCC
This sequence comes from Gonioctena quinquepunctata, assembly GCA_018342105.1. Classification (NCBI taxonomy): domain Eukaryota; kingdom Metazoa; phylum Arthropoda; class Insecta; order Coleoptera; family Chrysomelidae; genus Gonioctena; species Gonioctena quinquepunctata. The sequence continues at coordinate 389,440 of JAFIRS010000167.1, forward strand.
AGAAAAAGTAAATGTTTGGGCAGGTATTTTGGGAAACCACATAGTTGGGCCTCTTTTTCTCAATGCTAACTTAACCGGTGAATTGTATCTGGAGATGTTACAAAATGATATTGAGGCGTTAATTCTTGAAATTCTAGAAGATAATCCAGATGAATTCGACAACTTGGAAATAACGTTTCAACAAGATGGTGCTCCTGCACACTATTACGGTGCAGTAAGACGTTACCTAGATGAAGAATATCGTGGTAGATGGATTGGACGACGAGGTTCGATCGAATGGCCAGCTCGGTCACCGGACCTTACACCATTAGATTTTTTCTATGGGGGTACTTGAAATCTAAGGTTTACGCTACAGCACCTGACAGTATTGCCATTCTGAAACAACGAATTGTTGAAGAATGTAGGGCAATTTCCGCTGACACACTGGGACGAGTACGACAAGAGTTTAGCAATAGGATGCATTACTGCCAGGAAGTAGATGGAGCACATTTTGAACACTTATTATAAGAACTGGTTCTTAAATCTTTATTAATTAAATGCGAAACTATAATTTTCGTATTTCTTCAATTTATCAATCAAAATCAGCCGAAACCCAAACAAAATTGGTATGACTGAATAGGTATTTTCAATACCTTTCAAACGAGCTGTCACTTGCCATAGGGTCCCATTTAAAATTATTGGTCACAGTGGCCTTGTGACGTCATTTATGACTATTGCGTCACCTGTTATGACTAGTTGAGAAGCCTACATCCGTTTATTTCCACCCTCCAAATTTCATCATTATAAGTATACCCGTTCAAAAGATACGAGGGGGGGAGGGGACTTTTGACTAGCACTGTATAGTACATTACACACCTAGGGCAGTAAATTAAGAAATGTCTCAGATTACAGGTAATTGTTGGCCGAGGTGATACCATGCACCCCACGCTTTTTTTTAATAAAATAATTTTTTTCTTATTTTCTATTATTTTAGTTTGATTTTCTACAAAAGCGTGTTTTTAGTTTCTTTAAACTATTATTTATTTCGGTATTGAGCCATCCGAGATCTTGGAGGGGGAAAGAGATATGATCTCGTCTGCCGAGTCCGCAGATTAGGCGTACACAAGAATGATGGACCAGTTGTATTCGCTGGGCGTCTCTTATGATGATTGCGGGGCCATATATAGTATCTGCATAATTCGCAGAGAGTTTCTATTCTCCTTTTATCTAGCATTTTTCAGTTAGAATATATCAATTTGAGGTTACAGAAAGTTTTTCGAATTAGTAGATTGATTAGGCTATTGAAATTGAGGGAGGAATCAAGTATAACTCCCAGTTTTTTCGAGCTGTCAGAGAAAGGAATGATATTTTTCCCAATTTTCGTGGTCATTAAGTTTTTGCAACGAACACGAGTGGCTTTTTTGCCGAAAAAAATTGCAGAGGATTCAGAGGGGTTTATTGACAGGCAGAAGTTTTTAGATATGGAGGAAATAGCTTACAAATCAGAATCAAGCTGAAAGTTTGCCATGGGAAGATCTCTTTGAAATATATATATATATATATATATATATATATATATATATATATATATATATATATATATATATGTAATTCCTTTTCTTACCACGACTAAACTCAGTTGGAAATGCCTTCGCCTCAGGAGTCGGTACTGGCAACAGAGCCACTGCCTGTCTTGATGTCATTCGAACTATTTCAGTTAAATGTTTATCGGTGAGATATTAGCATATTATTGTGGAAAGTAAACCAAAAATTATCAAAAACAATTATTTCCTTTATTCAGGAAAACTTATATTAACCTGGCCTGCGATAGATAACTTATAACTATGAGCAATTGACAAATTTTCATAAAATAATGAAAAACAGTGATGGATATTGTAAATATAACCTCACTTTTTTCTTTTGAGTTGGAAGACTTCTTTTATAGTTCAATACCAAATTATATAAAGTTCTTCAGATATACGAGTTACTTTGTAAAGTGATTCAGTTTGTGATGTGCACTAAAAGAGTTTATACCTGGAGCTGTAATGTCGCTGATGCATTACCTGGCCATAATCTCAATTCCTGTTTCATCCACTCCTCTCAGGAACTCTCCATTGCAAAGGAACCATCCAAAATCCCTGAAATCAGCTTGGACAAGTTTTCATGTGGATACCAAAATTAAAGGTAATCTTCTTTCATCCTTATATATTTTGTGTCGAAATTATCCGGTGGTTGAATTGGTTTGTTATTGTGGGAAAAACTATTTTGTCATTAATGAAAATCCTGAATTTACTTCTCTCAAATTCTGTAAGCTGCTTCTTAAAAAAAAAACAATCCTCCTCGCTTAACGAATCTATTAGACAAGTAATAACTTCTAGAATATTAGGTGTATCAAAATGAGATTTGTTATAGGTGAATGGTATGTGAAAAGGATAGTTTTCGCATATATTTCACTTTCCGGTCACTTCCGATTCCACCGGAAAAGGCTGTGACATTTTGAGAAGTTTTTACGCCTACTTAATTTTTTTAGAGTCACTTTTAATATTGCATCTAGGTGGCCATGATCGGACGTAAACTAATCTGAGGACCTCAGGTGATGTCAGAAAATTACAATCGCAAAGTTTTAGTGACTAGTATGAGAGATAGGAATAAGACAGGTTGGCAAAATTACATTTTCGTGTCTAACTATTATTTTTCAGATGGCGACCATTTTTTGACAAGCAGAAAAAAATGATTTTTTGACGGATCTAAGATACTAATTTATTTGAGATTGCATTAAAAATAAGAACATAAATTGAATATTACTAAGGAAAATACTGGATAATAATTTATTTACTTTTGTCAAGGGTGCCATGGATAATAATTTATTTACTTTCACTGTAGTAAATTTTCAAAGTGCATTCCTCCTTGTTCAAGACACATTTCAGCTCGTTTAATTGTTTCTCTCAACACATTTCGTAACATTTAAGGCGTTATACTTCTAAATGCCCGTAGAATTATTTCTTCTAAGATTTCAAGAGTGGCTGACACTGTCACATTATAAACCTTATCTTTAACATATCCTCCAATAAATAAATCGAGCACAGTGAGATTCGGTGAGCGGGCAGGCCACCGTGCTGGACCATTGGTTGCAATAACTTGTTTAAGTAATTAAGAACTTCTCTGGTATTATGAGGGGGTGCTACATCTTGTTGGAAGTGAATTCGCCATAAAACGGCTAAATGTAGATTATTAAGATGATCCTCGATTTCATTTTGAAGAAAACCCAAGTACCTAACCATTGTTGACTGACCTTGAAACAATATTGGCCCAATTATTCTGTTTCCAACGATACCAGCCCAGACATTGCCGCCAAACCTTTCTTGAAAATTACCCTCTCTCATTGTATGTTGATTTTGTTGGGCCCATTATTATGTACTTGGTCTTGTTGTCAATGTCCGAGTGCCTTATGTAAATGCTGAGATTCAACTCCACCACTCCACCTGCCCCATCCCAAACGACGCTTGAACCAATCAACGAATTTCCCTTCAATATAATATACATGTTCGGAATCGCAGTATGAACGATTCTGGGAACTGTCCTAACTCTGATTTAGGTACTCGATAATAATCGTTTCAAGGGCATTTATATAGGTTATAGAAGTAACAGTTTTGAGCGTTGAGTGTCACGTGAGAGATATTTGTGTCTGCTGGTAAGATATCATTTTTATAGCTTCATTACCATTTATTGAAACGGAATTTTTCACGCACGTTAGGTTGTGAAATGGTCAAAAGCAATGACAGTTCTACAACTTTCAAGTACGTAAACGCACTGAATACTGAAATTGTATGGGTCGATCTGCCTCTTTCGCAAATCGTGAAAGAATATCGATATTTTGATGTGCGGTTTTCAACATTTTTCCGATAAGTCTGTTGATGAATACATCCCAAGGAACAATAAAGTGGTAGGTAATTGCAGCAATTTTGAATTTCATTTCATTTCATAAACACCAGTAGCGTTCTATTTGTTAGTAAATCTTTTATATTTGAATAGAGGTATTTTTTGTAGCAGTGTTGATTTATATTGATTTATATTTCGATGTAACTATTAACTTTCATCATATAATGCTTGCAGAGACATATGATTCAATGGGATAAAACTTGACGATTCACACATGTCAAATGAGGTTTGTTGTTTTCACTCTTCAGTGAATGACTATAAATTCTGAAAAAATGAATTTTTCCATATTTCTCGGTCATAAATGGGGAAGGTTGCGTAGAACTCTACAATACTCGAGCCTTATTAAGTCCAAAAATTTTGAGTACGGCAGCCCTCTGGCCTTTATTTGTACTTCATATCTGTTTTCCAGTTTATATCTGTGTACAAATTAGATTGAGTGATCATATATTTCGCCTATTTTCACCTTTGAAAAACTAGAAAGAGAAAGTAGTAGCCTTTTCATGCCAGTTGTAATAAGACGAATTGACTTGTCTTACAGATGGACAAGATGCAGCAGTTCTGTGGGCCCTTCACGGGTTTTTCAAGCCCAATAAAGTTATTGAAAAGGACATACATGGAAAATCTCAAACGTTCAAGTTCACCATACGTTATTTGCAGTTATCATTTTTGTATATAGGCAAAATGGTCCAAGAAGTTTTTTATTTTTGCCATTGGAGAAAATATCACAAAAATTGAAGAAATCCACTCTTACTTTGATGGAATCAAATATAAATTATCCAATATGATGAGACAGTGGAAATATGTTTTAAAATAATTCATAGGAAAGTATCATGTTCTGGTCCTTTATAGAAACAGTTTTCTACATAAAAACTTTTTAACAAAAAATTAAACCGACGAAATACGGAACTGAAAAGTAAAAAATAAAAACTTTTCAACAAAAAATTAACCCAACGAAAAAATCAACTGAAAAGCAAAAAATAAAATAAACCTTCTTAGTCTAATGATAATTGAGTCTAACTAATGTAGTAACTGTTTTGAGTCGGCGCCAAACAAACAATCATCGAAGATCATTATGAAAGAAGTCATCAAAACGCAGCCGTGCATCTCGCTGCCATCATTTTACGCTTCACCTAATTCAATTGCCAGTTTGTTTGGCGCCGACTCAAAATCAGTTACTTACATTAGTTTAGGAGCTCAATTATCATTTAGACTAAGAAGGTTTATTTTATTTTTTGCTTTTCAGTTGATTTTTTTGTCGGGTTAATTTTTTGTTAAAAAGTTTTTATTTTTTACTTTCAGTTCCTATTTCGTCGGTTTAATTTGTTGTTAAAAAGTTTTTATTTTTCAATTTTGTGGCTAAAATCTACCAATTACTACTTATTACCAGTTAAATAATATGATTATCTACTTTCACTATTTGTTGTAATATAAATTATTTTCGTTGTTCTGGTTAGTTTATTTCATTACTTTGTATATCATTCCATCCTCTCATAAAATATACTGATTTTGACGGAAAAGAATAATGTCTGTAGCGATCTGTCATTGTCAACTACGTATGTGTGTGCTAATGTTCACTAGTGAAAAATCAATTATCCCCTATTTTTCTACCCGTAAGGGTGGCTAATTCCTTTCGAAATCCAAATATAAGGTATACCCTATCTATTAAAAAAAGATTCATCCAAATCGAAGAACCCAGTACAAAGTTATGCCCGACAGAATCGGTTAACGGACCAGAATTCAGAGGGTGAGTGATCAATATCCTTCATTTCGCTACCCTTAGGGGTGGATTTCATCTTTTAAATTCAAATGGGACCAAAATCGAAGTACACCCTGTCCACTGAAAAAAAAATTATCCGAATCGGACGCCTCAGTAAAAAGTTATGCGTGATCATACATAAAAAGATATGATGGAAAAACATAAAATATACGGGTCGAATAGAAAACCTCCTCCTTTTTGGTTTCGTCGGTTACAAATGAAATCAAACAATTCTCACTCATAAATACACATTTTGTGTGGATATCTGGAGAAAACTCAAAGTATTCCTGAATAAAAATATAGATCTATATTAACTATATGAGAACAAATGTTTCATAGGGAAATAGCATTTTTTACAAAACAAAATTATATTCTTGATTCAAGCGAAGGTATCATTGATCTAGTTGAAATAAACAGATTAGCCAATAAAATCATTTATTATTATTATTATTATAATTATTATTATTATCCTGTTAATATGAAATATGAATTCATTTCTTATAAGTGTTGCCCCCGATATTTTTATGTGAAACTCAGTACAATATTTTTGTGTATTGGGTGCTTTAATCACATTTTCCGGTTTAAATCATTAAATGAGAATGAGTCTGCGTCAACTGATGAGGGTTTGATTTTTTCTGTGTTTTTGTTCATAAAATCAATTTCTTTTAAAGTTCAGTGAATAATTTTGAAATGGAATTTTGATTATCTTTCCAGTATCCTAAAGAATAAGCACCCTTGAATGTCACTATGGTAACTGACATGTTACTTCATTATTAAAATGGTGCCCTCTAAATATAATAACATTATTCTCTATTGCATATCAATAGAAACCTTCAGGGAGTAACAAAACAAAATTTCATCTTTTAGCTTTAATACTGATTGGAAAATACCTATTCATTTTTCAATAGGAATCCTCAGTTTGTTGTGCACCCTATTTATGAAACACCATGTATTCTAAAGCGCCTAAGATAATGTTATGCAGCCAGTAATGAATGACCTCGAGCATTACCATAATGCTCTTGAACATTGAATGGATGTTTACTGATGATCAAAAGATGTACTTTCATTGATAGAATATGCCTTCAAATCATCGTAATGAGGAATGAAGTTGGTTGGTTGATGCACACGAAACATTAATGTCAATACACTTTTGTGTATTGTAGGCCATGAAATAATGTCCCTCATCGTTGGAATGATTCTATCAAACATTGCCAGTTAGGGATTAAACAAAAAAATGTCGGTGCTAAAATACATGTTTTGATAATTAGTATAAGAAATAAAATTGGTTGGTTAATGTACAAAATACATTGATGCTAGGATCGACCGTCGATGTTCAAGGGGATTGTATAATGAACGTGGTCCTTAAGCAATTCCCTTATAGTGAACATATTAACACCTCTTCATCAGGCAATCAACAACTGAACATTATAGTGATCACATAGGGCATCGGTTGAAAAATAATGTCCAAATACATTGTAATGCTTTTTTTCATCACAATCAGGTCACTTTTTTGTTCTGTGTATATAATTGCAACCATTGAGAAAAGTTATTCATATCTTCTTTCCGATTGAAAGTAATAAGGACGTTTTTTATTATTATTGATATATCACATCTTGAAATCCGCTAGTGCTTTATATCGAAGCCACAAAATATAATCATGCTATCCCTAAAACAGAAAGCTTGCTGATGGTGATAGAAAATCCCTTGACACCTCAATTCACACTGTGTACCAACTAAAAGCCACTCTGATGTCTGATGTCCACCACATCTATAATTCAATTATGGCCAGGCAGGTCATGAGAGCGAAAACGGTGGAGACTGTGAGCAAGGAAATTCATTTTGTTTTACTAGCAATGAGTTCAAGGGAATTTCGGGATCATTTTACTTTGAAGAATGTTAGTGCAACTCGTGATGATCCTGATGATCATCATTATTTTTCTGGAAAAATTTGCCACAGTAGATGTGACGGATGAAATCGTACGACCTTTTTAAATAAAAATAAACTGGATAGAGTCTCTCACTAGAAACATGAGATTTATTTTGGTGAATCATAGATCTGATAACGGTCACAATAAATTCAATTCTGATACTCAAACTTCAACTGTTGGAGTACCTCAAGGATCAGTGTTGGGCCGCTGCTATTTATAATATATTTTAATGATGTTAAGGCTGCGCTTGCTGCATTATGTATGCAGATGACACATCATTTCTGATTTCTGACAAAGACGAGGTGAGGCGCTCACTTCATTTCAATTCCCATAAAACTGTGAAGTTCTACCACAGATAAAAATATGTTCCAACGTAGAAATCGATGTGAACGAAAACACCATTTCTTCAACCGATGATTGTAAATTTTTGGGACTCACTGTAATGAAGTAATATCAAAACTTAGTTTTGCTTCGTATTTGATGTCTACTCTGACCAATGAACAGTAAAATTTTTTATTCAGAATTAAAAAATACAAAAGCAAAGTTTTGAATATAAAATAATATCAAGATGAAAATCTTGATTGAAGCCCGGGACTCGAAGTGATGGCGCATTTGCTGTTTCAGTTGGAGGAAAACCCGGAAAAACCCACAACACCATCAGAAATCCGATCATCAACTTTCTCATAGAAAAGGACACATGCTCTTGGAAAATACACGGCAGTCATCGAAGAGGTGCCAACAATTAGAATAAGGGTGTTTGCAATATGCAGTATAGTGTCCATTGGAAATGCTGCCGCTATGATTAGATATGGCGTAGATATTATAAAGAGTATTCATTCCATCCTGAGCAGAATATTGGTCCAAATTCAAATTTTGTATGGGAAAATTAATCACATTGTCCAATTTACTGCCATCAGTCGAAGAAACACGTTTTAAATGTATAACTAAAATTTTTTGAAATGTTTGTATACGAATCATCTTTTTGAATTCCCTTTTCATTCCACAAGTTGAACAGTATGGGCTCGCATCGTTAGTCAAAGTCTCATCTTCTGTCAACAGTTCAATACATTGTGTTAAATTCACGACTTTGTTTGGCAAGTCTGGAATAGGGATTGAAAGTACCCAGAAAGGTTCAAAAGTAACGGAGCAGTAATTACAAAAAGTACTTCAATATAGACTTCAGCTGACCGGCAAATGTATCCACAATTTTGGAATTATGAGTAGACAGATATCTTGTCCAAGAAATGGAAGCTTTCTAATTATCATTCGCGATAACAAAATCGTTTGGTGATGGATGAATCTCTGCACTCGCCTTGTTTAAATCTTCATGTAAACCTACCAGAAGGTATCTTAGAAATTCTTCCGAATCTGCTGGGACGTTAACTATTAATTTGCACATTAATAGTTAACTATTAATTTGCACACATTAAACGCAAGAATCAGCCACGGCATTTGTCTTTGGGCAAATGTAATTATTGCAGAAAAAATAATTGTGCGAGAATTTTTGCAGGCGTTAATCAGAGAACCTCCTGCGGGAACCCATTTTTAAATTCTAACTTTTCCGGATATTTCCATTTTTGAAATGTGTATATTCATACAAAATAGGATCGCAACTCCACTTACCATAAACAAAAAAACTTTTCAACAAAAAATTAATCCGACGAAAAAAGAAACAGAAAAGCCAAAAATAAAATGAACCTTTCCAGTCTTAATAACTAAGCTCCCAAACTAATATAAGTAACCAATTTTGAGTCGGCGCCAAACAGACAAGCAAGCAAATTAATTACGTAAAGCGTAAAATGATGACAGCGGGGTGCGCAAGGGCAGCGCGTCCCTTCGCCGGAAATTGCCGAGCGTTCTCGAAGTCAATATCAGCGAGACAGCTACCCGAACTGGCACACACGTGAGGGCACACGTCGTTGCGAGTGGTCGTGCGGAGAGTGCATTTTTGAAATGTTATTGTTAATCTCAGGAGATTTCACGTTGCATTTTTATGTTATTTTGGTTTTATCATTTCTTCAAAGTAATTCAATGATTTCTACTAATTGCTACCTACTTAATTTGGATTACTTTCAAAATACTTACTTACCAACCTTACTTCAACTATTAAGTGTTTTATACTATAACTATCTGGTATCAGCGACTTCGTCCGCGTAGAACTTTGTATTTTTTGTGACGACTATTACAAATTCATTCACCCCTTTAGGGACGGAAGTTCTAAAAATACTGAAACCCGTATTCCTTTATTTGTAACAAGGACCCCAAATACCAATTTTATGCCCCTCACTTCAAAACTAATGGAACCCCCACACAAACTTTCACCCCCCTAGGGATTGCATTTATAAAAACACTAAAACATGTATTTCTTTATCCCTTACAAAGATCTCAAACACCAATTTTTATGACCCTGACTTGGAGACTAACGAAACTCCCATACAAATTTTCACCCTCCATTTCACCCCTTTACGGGTTGAATTCCTAAAAACACTGGGATACATATTTCTTCTATTTGTAACAAAGACTTCAAATATCAATTTTGATGACCTCAACTTGAAAACTAACGGAGTTCCTATACAGACTTCCAATTCCAATTCAACCCCCATTTCACCCCATAGGGGTTGAATTTCCAAAAACACCGAAACACGTATTTTTATTTGTTACAAAGACCCCTATATACCAATTTTCATGATCATAACTTTGAAACTAACTATACAGACTTTCAACCCTCATTTTACCCCTTTGGGGTTGAATTTTCAAAAACCCTGAAACATATTTATCTTTATTTGTGAAGAAGAGCCCAAATACTAATTTCCATGACTGTAATTTCAAAACCAACTGTACTTTCAGTTTCACCCCCCTGTCAAAATTTTTGCTCCTAGGTCCAGCGGTTTGATCTGGGCGTTGATCATATATCAGTCAATCAGTGAGTCAGTTAGTCAGGACATGTGATTATATACAGTGCGCGGCTAAATTATGGAACACATTCGATATTTCGCAAGCAATGTACTTTTGACAAAAATCCTGAAAGAGGTCAATTTTCGTTTTTAAATGCCGATTTTTGAATGTATATTCTATGGAGGTTATGTCACTGGTTTCGACGTGGTGACATAATCGGTAATTTTTTTAAATTGAAATAGATATCTTGTGATACTTTATCTGAAAGTTCTTTCAATACTGCATTCAATGATAATAAATAATTTGATTTGTTTATACAGGGTGAACAAAAATTTATATTTTATTTAAATGTAGTATTTTGTTGGATATAAAGTTGTTCTCTTATAGAAATAAAATATTTGTTCGCCCTGTACAAAATCAAATTATTTATTATCATTGAATGCAGTATTGGAAGACCTTTCAGATGAAGTATCACAAGACATCTTTTTCAATTTAAAAAAATACCGATTACGTCACCACGTCAAAACCACTGACATATCCTCTTTAGAATATACAGTCAAAAATCGGCATTTGAGAACAAAAATCGGCCTCTTTCAGGATTTTTGTCAAAAGTATATTGCTTGCGATATATCGAATTTGTTCCCTAATTTAGCCGCGCACTGTATGTACATATTACCCCGAACACATCTGCTGTGAACGGTTGAGGAGATTCCTCGACTGTCTTCCGTCTCTATTATCATATTGATCATGTTGTCGTGTTATCAGAACTACACATGTGTGCCAAGTTTCAACAGAATCGGTTCACAGGTGTAAAATCAATAAATCATCCCCTATTTTTCTGCCCAAAGAGTGTAATTTTTTTTCAAATTTGAATGGGACCAACTCAATCATGTAAATCGGATAACCCAGTACAAAGTTATACGTGGTAGAATCGGTTGAGAAGTAAAAACTCAGTGGATGAAATCATCCCCCATTTTCCTACCCTTAGCGGTGAATTTTTTGTAAAATCCAATTGGAACGAACTTTGAGGTATACCCTATCCATTAAAGAAATAATCATCAAAATCGGACAACTCTGTAAAAAGTTATGCGTGGTCATACATAAAAAAATATACGCGTCGACTAGAGAACCTGCTCCTATTTTTCATCGGTTAAAAATACGAGAAATCGTAGTGATTTCCATATAAATGCCCACAAATGTTACATCTGCCCTGTGTAGTTCTACTATATTGATGATCAGGGCAGTGTATTTTTAAAATACATTTCACCGTCGTAGTCCAAAAAGACATCAGTTCGGTCTGTGCGCGAAGGCAGGTCTTTTAGATCTCACTATGACTTCTCCGAGGTAAGAGAAATGAAAGGCAACAAAAAAAAAGTATCTATATAATGAAAAGAAGAAAATTAAACATAACAAAACAAATTCTCGATTGAAGAAGAAAGTGCCAAAATATTTGAGTAAAAAGACATATTAAAAAAAACATAAACATTATCGAGATATCAGTTCCTGGAGCTCAGCATAATGTAAAGTATATCTCGAAAACAAATGTGTAAACATTTATCAGAATGGAGTGGAAAGAGACAAGTACCCTGTATCGATTATTCTCATTTGCAAAGAGCGTACTTAGGTAAAAATTAAAATTGAAAAGAAATCCTCCCCAGAGATTAAAAGTGGTTAGTTACATTAACAGACAGCTTTAAATCGCTCACCCTGTGTGCTAAGCTGCTATTCCCTAACCAGTGGCAGATAATCCAGAAAATTCATCAAATCCCTGAATTCACGAATTGTTTTCAAATGCACGATCACCGTCACTATTTTCCGTTCCGTAGCGGATTCTGCGCTAAACACACGTGTGTACTAATTAACAGCGGAACGATACTTAACCCTCAATCCAGGGCGTCGCGACGCAACCTCGCCTTAAACTCTCGACGCGTTTTCGCCGTCTCCGTATTGCCCACTTAACCGTCCGATCTCGCGAACCCTGACCGACTCCCCTGCCCGCGTCCAAAAATATTATTTGTTTTTTAAAACGGTTAATTAGGCCCACCTTTTAATCCCAATTTTTCTCTTACAGCCCCGCCTGTAATGCAATGCAAAATAATGTATTTTTTTATTTTATTATCCCTTCAACGGCGATCTGTATAAATCCCACGCAAAAATTGATTATCTTTAAGTTTCCTCCTCAGCGTTTCCCAGTCGGACGAGAAAAATGATATTTTTTCTGCCTTGGGTGGTCCTATTTATCGTTATGAATAACCCATTGATCGTGTTATCAAGTCCCAGTCTGAACAATTCTTCAACGATTCTGTATCTGCAGGTGTCTGGGCAAAAGTATCTTATATCATTGACCGAGATAATTATTGGAATATATTTCCAATCGTATACTCGAACATATTGGCTGAACGAAATATATAATGAACTGAGATCGTTTGTACAGGGTACTACACAAATTTAATATATCGGCTTATTCACCTTCTTACTTGGGATTAAACTATATAAAGAACTGACTGAATCATAGAATTTAAGTTTTTAAAAGGTTTTTATTAGATACATTAATTCAGTGACAATTGATGTTATTGCGACTAAAGGCCCCCACAGACGTTGAGATCTGTATGTATGTTGCATGATACCTAGTAGCGATACAAATCTCATCGTGTGTGTGGTATCAGTATCACGGTATCAGTATCACCCTGTATCACCGTCCAAAGCCTCCACAGTCGATGAGATCGGTATCGCTACATGTTGCATGATACCTAGTAGCGATACAAATCTCATCGTGTGTGTGGTATCAGTATCACGGTATCAGTATCACCTTGTATCACCGTCCAAAGCCTCCACAGACAATGAGATCGGTATCGCTACATGTTGCATGATACCTAGTTAGTAGCTATACAAATCTCATCGTGTGTGTGGTTGTATCAGTATACGGTATCAGTATCACCTTGAATGGCCATTGCAATCGCTGTCGAAAAACGGCGATACGGCGATACCACGTACGTGCGAGTGATACACGTTTCAACGTGTGTGGGTATGTATCTTGTATCGCGATACCAAATGGTAAACAAGCGGAGTATTTTATATTGTGGCTTGGTGGGTGCATTAATTACGATGGCTACCGCAGACAGAGAATTTTGGGAAGAATTCCTAAATATGTATAAGTTGTTTCCATGTTTGTGGGAATGCACATCACAAGATTATGCAAATAACAAAGCGAGATTTAGCAATAAGTGAATTAGTGATAAAATGTCAAGAAGAGTACCCCAATGCTGACAAACATTTTGTAATAAAAAGAAATCATAGTTTTCGGTGTGCATTTCGAAGGGAGCTGCACCAAATTTAAAATGGTATGTTTACGTCTCTCACGCAACCAACGCATTGTCCATGTTCTTCATATATTTTTAACCGACGAAACTATAAAAACTTTTTAACAAAAAATTAAACCGACGAAATACGGAACTGGAAAGTAAGAAATAAAAACTTAGTGTAAATGATAATTGAGCTCCTAAACTAATGTCAGTAACTGATTTTGAGTCGGCGCCAAACAATCAATTATCCAAGATCATGATCTATGAAAGAAGTCATCAAAACGCAGCCGTGCATCTCGCTGCCATCATTTTACGCTTCACCTAATTCAATTGCTAGTTTGTTTGGCGCCGACTCAAAATCAGTTACTTACATTAGTTTAGGAGCTCAATTATCATTTAGACTAAGGAGGTTTATTTTATTTTTTGCTTTTCAGTTGATTTTTTCGTCGGTTTAATTTTTTGTTAAAAGGTTTTTATTTTTCAATTTTTTGTGGCTAAAATCTACCAATTACTACCTACTTGTTTTTTGATCACTTCCAAAATACTTACTCACCCACCTTACTTCAACTATTACCAGTTAAATAATATGATTATCTATGTTGAAAAGGGAAACATTCTCAATTAATTATTTGTTGTAATATAAATTATTTTCGTTGTTCTGGTTAGTTTATTTCATTACTTTGTAAATCATTCCATCCTCTCATGAAATATACTGATTTTGACGGATGTGGAACAAGAATAATGTCAGTAGCGATCTGTCATTGTCAACTACGTATGTGTGTGCCAATGTTCACTATTGAAAAATCAATTATCCCCTATTTTTCTACCCGTAAGGGTGGCTAACTCCTTTCGAAATCCAAATATAAGGTATACCCCATCTATTAAAGAAAGAATCATCCAAATCGAAGAACCCAGTACAAAGTTATGCCTGATAGAATCGGTTAACGGACCAGAATTCAGAGGGTGAGTGATCAATATCCTTCATTTCGCTACCCTTAGGGGTGGATTTCATTTTTTGAATTACCAAATTCGAAGTACACCCTATCCACTGAAAAAAAAAATTATCGGAATCGGACGCCTCAGTGAAAAGTTATGCGTGATCATACATAAAAAAATATGATGGAAAAAAAAAAATACGGGTCGAATAGAGAACCTCCTCCTTTTTGGTTTCGTCGGTTAAAAAAGGAGGAGGTTCTCTAGTCGACGCGTATATATATATTTTTTATGTATCACGTATAACTTCTTACTGAGACGTCCGATTCCGATAACTCTTTTTTCAGTGGATAGGGTGTACTTCGAAGGTGGTCCCATTTGGATTTAAAATATGAAATCTACCCCTAAGAGTAGCAAAATGAAGGGTATTGATCACTCACCCTCTGAATTCTGGTCCGTTAACCGATTCTATCAGGCATAAATTTGTTCTGGGTTCTTCGATTTGGATGATTACTTTTTTATTAGATAGGGTATACCTCATAGTTGATCATATTTGGATTTCGTATGGAATTATCCACCCTTACGGGTAGAAAAATTTCACTTGTGAACATTTTTCACTTGTGAACATTGGCACACATATGTAGTTGACAATGACAGATCGGTAATGTCATTATTTTTGGTTTCCTACATCCGTCACAATCATTATATTCAATGGGAGGATGGAATGATATACAGAGTAATGAAATAAACTAACCAGAACAACAACAAAACTTTATATTACAACAAATAGTAAAAGTAGATAATCATATTATTTAACTGGTAATAGTTGAAGTATGATGGGTAAGTAAGTATTTTGGAAGTAATCAAAAAACAAGTAGGTAGTAATTAGTAGATTTCAACTACAAAAAGATTAAAAATAAAAACTTTTTAACAAAAAATTTAACCGACGAAATACGGAACTGAAAATTAAAAAATACAATAAACCTTCTCAGTCTCAATAACTGAGCTCCTACACTAATGTAAGTAACTAATTTCGAGTCGGCGCCAAACGAACAATCAACGAAGATCATTAAATCGCCTTATCTAATTAATTTGCTTGTTTGTTTGGCGCCGACTCAAAATTAGTTACTGACATTAGTTTAGGAGACTGAGAAAGTTCATTTTATTTTTGACCGACGAAACCAAAACGGAGAAGGTTCTCTATTAGACGCGTATATTTTTTTTTATTTTTTTTTTTCATGTATGATCACGCACAACTTTTCACAGAGCGGTTCGATTCCGATGATTATTTTTTCATTGGATATGGTGTACTTCGAAGTTGGTCCCATTTGAATTTGAACAACAAAATCCACCCCTAAGAGTAGCAAAATGGAGGATATTGATCGTTCTCCCTCTGAATTTTGGTCCGTTAACCGATTCTATCAGGCATAACTTTGTAGTGGGTTCTCCGATTTGAATAATTTTTTTTTATTAGAAAGGGTATACCTCATAGTTGATCATAATCCAATTTGGAATTGAATGATCCACCCCTATGGGTAGAAAAATAGGGAATGATTGATTTTTCACTTGTGAACTTTGGCACACATATGTAGTTGACATTGACAGACCCTCCTACATCCGTCAAAATGATTACATTCTATGGAAGGATGGAATTATATACAAAGTGATGAAATCAACTAATCAGAACTTTCAAAATCAATTTATAGTATATAACAATAAATAGTTAAAATAGAAAATCATATTATTTAATAATTAATAGTTGAGTAAGCTAGGTAAGTAAGTATTTTGGAAGTAATCAAAAATTAAGTAGGTAGTAATTAGTAGATTTCAGCAACAAAAAAAAAACTTTTTACCAAAAAATTAAACCGACAAAAAAATCAACTGAAAAGCAAAAAATATAATAAACCTTCTTAGTCTAAATGATAATTGAGCTCCTCAACTAATGTGAGTAACTGATTTTGAGTCGGCGCCAAACAAACTAGCAATTGAATTAGGTAAAGCGTAAAATGATGGCATCGAGATGCACGGCTGCGTTTTGATTACTTCTTTCAAAGTAATATAATGATATTCGATAATTGTTTGTTTGGCGCCGACTCAAAATTAGTTATTCACATCAGTTTAGGAGCTCAATTATCATTTAGACTAAGAAGATTTATATTATTTTTTGCTTTTCAGTTGATTTTTTCGTCGGTTTAATTTTTTGTTAAAAAGTTTTTTTACTTTTCAGTTCCGTATTTCGTCGGTTTAATTCTTTGTTGAAAAGTTTTTATTCTTTTCAAAAGTTTGTGCCACAACCACAGGTTTGGGTAGCACATCGTCGAAACTTTCAGTAATTCAATTCCAATCTCGTTTTGCAATCAACTGATGTTTCACGATTCCGTCTCACCGTGTGTAGGGACGTTGTTACTTGATACAAATCTCATATACTTGTATCGCCACTTGTATCGCCATTTGTATCGCCACTTGTATCGCCACTTGTATCGCGACATGTATCGATACAGATCTCACTGACTATGGAGGCCTTAAATGGAAAATATACCGAGATATTTTATATCATAAATACCATACCAAATGATACCATATTAGCTTTGTTATCAATTTTCAATGTTATTCATATATCGTTTTTTTTATGAAAAACCCAATTGTTTAACGCTCTTTCTTTCTCTCTATTTATCTACTAATGATCCCTCACAAAAAAGGGAAAATATAAATTTCCCGTGTAGCATTATCCGGTGTAACTGTAAATTAATGTTCCGGGTTTCCACCGACGGGCTATCTAAACATCCCCTTTCAGATAGTCCCGAATCGGATATCTGAGTGCCTTTGTCGTTCACGATTTTACAGCCCCTTACACCTCGACAAACCGTGTTCGAGCTACTTTATTTGCTGTGGCATCCGTTCAGCTATTCTTTGAATCCTTGTGAAAGTGCATAGGAAGAGAGCTTGAAAGAGATTGTGATTATGGACGCGTACATGAAATTATTACTCTCTAGATGTTAGGTCGATGGTAATTTATTTATTTATTTATTGATACACTGTTCTACAGGTTACACCCAACTACAGAACGGGAATATAAGTTACAAATACAGTACAATACAAATAACAAATTAACGAAGTAATAATACATATCGAGATTAACTAAAGTAATAGGATTTAATCGCAGAGATTGAACAGTCAAAAATGTAATGTAATGAAAAACTCGGACGATACCTGCCCATAGGGTACTATAAAACATAAATTAAAACATTAAAACACCTCCAACACAAAAAAAACTCTAAAAAGTGAAAAAATTATGTTTTGGCTCTTTAAGTTTAATATAAGTAGCAATAGTCCAAGATCCCAGGGCCCCCAGACATTACTTATTTTCTGAGAAACAAAATGCGTGAGGTAGAGTAGGGTTAGTTTGTAAAAGTAGAACCAGAAATCTAAGCAGGTCGTAAATCACCAACCACTTGAGTTATCAGCAGGCAGTGGATTCTACGCAGAGTTGTACCTGCCCTAGCCATTGAATTTTGTTTCATAGGTAGGTATAATGGATATTGGGTTAAGATAATTATTAAAAAAAATCGCTTGAATATAATTGAGAATTGTTTATTTATATATAATATATGATAATAATATATATATATATATATATGTAATTATATTATATAATAATATATGATATACCTAATTGATGTAAAATGTCAAACTTTATACTTTATAAAAAGTTCAGTTTCTCGATAAAAGGTATTTATAAACCAAATTACTCACGGAGATCAGTTTCACTTTCACTGTCGTCATCCAAATTGATAATAAACTTCTCTTTGGGAATTTTTTCTATATCCATATATGACTTTTCCACCTTTTCAATATGGGAAACACACTTGGCCCAGCTGCTATCAGGAATGTTTGCAGTTTCTGTTTGAATAAGAGCTACCACAGTTGAACTTAAGGTTGGAGAAGTATCAGTTCTTCGAACTGCTGACTTAAGCTGATGCCATATATGTTCAATTGGGTTAAACATACAGTGATAAGGAGGAAGTCTGAGCACCGTATGTCCCAAGCTTTCAGCCAATGAATCACAAAAATATTAATTTTTTATCGAATAACTGCGTAAAACTTCTAGTAACGGTTTTTTTCTGTACTTTTCCTCATAGTACAAATCATTATTTAACATATATTATTGCATAGTGGCTTTGGTGTCATTTGAACATGGTGTTTTATCTAGTCTTCGACTGTGGTAGCTAGTATTATCCATGACGATAAAACTGTTGGGTGGAATATTTGGTATGAGTTTATTTTGGCACCAGTCTTCAAATAATTCGGCTGGAGTATCATCATGATAATCGACTAAAGGGTCCTTAATATTCTTTGGCGATAAAGACAACGCATTTGGTATAAAACCATTTTCGGTTCCTGCGTGAATTGTCGTAATGCGTTTTCCTTTATTAGACGGCGCATTAGTTTGGCACAAGTCAGATGAGTCTACCCAACTTTTGTTTGGAATATCGTGTGTATCGAAATACACTACTGTTCTCCAAATTATCTGAATTCGTTTATTGCCAATAAATATTCAAATCTCCATTTCTTAAGGCGCACAGATTCCATTTAAAATTTTCTGTTACTAGTGAGTTTTTTTAATTTAAATCCGTTTAATATTTCAAACACTATTTTAAATACTGTGGAATACCACGTTCCAGAAGGGAAGTATAAACATTTAATATAATTTGTTTCCCATGAGGGTGTAACATTTGTCGACTAGTGGTACTACGACCACCAGTTGAAGTACTAGCTTCAGGATGAGCCCATGGACGCCACATTTTTCACGAAACAAAAATCGAATAGACACTTTAAAATAGACACAACGGAATATTAGGTAGGTAATGACTAAATGTTGTTTAACTTTCCCCCTTTTATTTATGAAATTGGAAAGCGGTCAGTTCTCAAAACAGTCTTGTTTTCCAAATCTGGCAGGTAATTTATTTTGTAACCGTAAATAGACCATTATCGCTATAATCTCGTTAATAGCCCATTAGTACTGAAAGTCTGGTGGCCAGGTAAGTAAATTTTATGATTTACTCACATTCAAACATATCCTTACCAAGGGTTCTAAATCAACCTTACGAGATTTTTTATCATCAAATAAATTTAAAAACAAAACTGTCAACAAAAGCCAAAAATAATGGAGAGCCCACTAATTATTAAAATGCCAAACTATTTCATGAGATATTTTAATCCGGACCTGGTAATCTTTAAAGGGACACACTTTTATTTGCTTATCTATATTTCGAACAATAGATAATAATGAGGTTCGTCGGTTAATATTGATTTACGACCTTCTTAGATTTCTAGTTCTACTATACTTTGAAGGTACGCATACCTGCTACCTTGGCCAATATACAGGTACCAGGCCAATATACAGGTACGTAAAAATATTACTCACTTTTCTTAAATTCTGTGCGCTGATTTTTCTGTATGTTCCATATAATGTTGTTGAAAATTCATAATCAACACTGCCAGACTCTTCTCGTCGGCGGTAATTTCCACCAGACGCTTTAAGGTTGGTAAAAAAATAAATTAACTTTACTTATAGTCCGAGTCATTTTTGTATATGAGGCTCAGGAAACTATTTCAAGACTTTTTGTGAGCAGTCAGACCAATCCTAGGGGTTAAACATATAATAATAATAATTCGCCTTTATTTCATCAAGAAATATTACATAATGTAAGAGGTTTTGGGGGAATTTCTTACACACAACCTGCGCTTTACTCACAGCCTAAACCTAAGAACCTATATCTAGCTTGAAATTCACATGTCATCTCACATGAAAAGACTGATGTAATAAATTATTCTTGATTAATTTACGAAAATGCGACGGGTGTAATCCTTTGAATTCTCTTGGTAGTGAGTTATACAGCATAACTGAGTTGTATGTAAAACTTCTTTCAAACAGAGACGTGGTATGATGAGGCATTGTTAATGTTAGCTCGTGTCTGACATTTATACCGTGGACATTTCGCCTGGAAATCAGTTTTTCTTCATGATAAGCAGGGTAGAACTCGTAAGCAACCTATGTATGAAGTTCAGGAAGAAATATCTTGTGGAAGTGCTCATATCTAGCCATTTAAGTTCCCTAATTTTATGAGTCACATAATCGTATTTTCTCAAATTGAAAATCAGACAACAACATGTACTTTGTAGTTTCTGGTTTCTGTAAACTGTTCTTTGTTCTAAACAGGGAAAATATACGATGTTACAGTGCTGAAAAATTGACAATATTAGACACTCACATAATTGTTTTTTCAGACCTGAACGATTATAAAAGACTCAGCAGAATCTTTGTACATCCATTTGGACCCCTATAATACAAACACCAAAAGTGACGTTGAAGGAATAACTTCATACTATAAATTGTGCTTAGATATATGACCTCAGATTTGTCGGGAATTTAAGAAAAACTTGTCTGTGGTGCCGAAAAATATGTCAAATTGACAAGATATCCAAAAATGTTATTGAAAAAAAACCTTAGTCCTCTACCCTTACTAAGAAACATTCTACTGAGTCAGCTTGCCAATTAATGTGTAATGAGTGGAAAAAGGACATTGATGATGGAAAAATTGTCGTTAGTGTATTTGTAGATCCAAAAAGAGCGTTCGGAACAATAGATAGAACAAAACTGTTATCAAAGTGTGAGGCATACGGTATAAGAGGCACAGTACTCAAATGGCTAATTATCTAACAAATAGGCAACATAAAACAAAAATTGATGGTAGTTGTTCTGACGAAATAGATAGTATCAACGGGGTTCCTCAGGGGAGTGTGCTTGGGCCATTATTGTTTATACTTTATATAAATGATTTACATCTTTACCTACAAAACTCATTTATGAATCTATTCGCAGATGACACATTGATTTCCATATCTGGGGAAAACTATAACAACTTCGTTGAATCCATGATGAGTTAGATATTTTGAATAGTTGGCTCAGGGCCAATAAACTTGAGATAAATGCCCAAAAAACTAAGTGTATGATGATATTAGGTAGCAAAATCAATTGTACTAGGTTCAATCAAGGAAATTTTGTGTTAAAAATTGATGATTCTGTAATTATGTATGTCAATGAGATAAAGTACTTCGGCGTTCTATTCGACCATCAACTCAATTTTTCTAAGCATATTGATTTTTTATGTAAAAAAATAGGCAAAAAAGTCGGCCACTTTTATAGAATTTGTATAAACCTTTCCCCATGGTGTAGAAAAATTGTATATAACACTATCATATACCCACATTTTAATTACTACTTCAGAATAAATCAATGCGTATTTTATTACGTTGCAGCAGGTTAACAGCGATAAATGATATGTTAATGAAGCTGAAATTTTTTAATATTTCCCAACTGATCAAAGAGTCTGCATCAGTACTAATTTTTAAAATTGTTAATAAGCAAGCTCCTTCTTACTTGCAAGAATATATTATCAAAAGGGCAGATATGATACATTATAATTTAAGGTTCAATGACCAGTTCCACATACAAGGCTTCAATACAAATGCTTTGGAAAAAACCTTCTTCATCGAAGGTTTGAGAATATATAATGATCTACCTCTGTTGGTTAATGTTATAGTATCAGTATTTTAGTTATTTGCTCCCTTACTATTTCTTATAATATAATAATACATATAGATGTCAAGAATGACAAGTTTGATATAATTAACTTCAGTAAACGTTCAACACTAAAGTCGAATAGTTTCATATATATTTACATCATATAACATGGTGGAGCGTAAAACTATTGGAAAATACATGCAATCAATGGCAAATTTGTTTTCCAAAGCTTTCGAACCAGAACTGATCCTGCATTATCATGGGCAAAGGGAAACAGAAAATAGATCTTTTGGACAGAATGAGATGGAAAAAGGAAGCGAAGAGAAGCAAAGGGCAACTTTACTTCATATTCTTGGCGACTATGGAATCGATGTGTATAATACACTGAATTTTGATGAGAAGGAAAAGAGAACTGTTGAAATAATTTTGGGAAAACTCACAGATCATTTCGAACCGTATAAAAATGAAACATATATTAGATTCCTATTCTTCACATGTAGTCAAAAAGAAGACCAGTCCATTGACCAGTATGTTACACTGCTCAAACAAAAATCTTCCGAATGTGGATTTGGAAATTTAGTCAATTCACTAATAAGGGATAGAATGGTGTGTGGTATACTTGATAACTCTTTGAGAGAGAAACTCCTCAGAGAGAAGAACCTTACATTGGCAAAATGTGTGGATATATGCAGAGCTGATGAAGAATCTAGAAAGCAAAGCCAAATCATGTCAGCAGATGTGAGTAGTCTCAGTATCAATAGAATGAAATGGAGACCAGAAAACACAACGAAGAGTCGAAATGAAGAACGAGAAAGAGCAGGAAAGCAGTACAACAGGAAAAGTGCATCTACAAAGGAAATGAAGCGGTTCACATGTCAACGTTGTGATACAGCACATAACTTCGGGAAATGTCCAGCATGGGGCAAAACTTGTAAAAGATGTGGGAAACAAAACCATTTTTCTTCAAATTGCACGGGAAATCAAATCTTCGAGATACAGTATGATAAAGAAAGTGAAAATGAGGGTGATAGGTATGAAGAGGAAGAGGTAACTATCTAGAAATAGGAAGTATTGTAGAAAGTGATGAGGTATGTGCTATTCATCACAATGAAAATGATCATTGGTCTGAGATGATTTCTGTAAATAACGTAGCAATCAAATTTAAACTTGATTCAGGAAGTGAAGCCAATATTCTGCCTATGAAATTTTACGAAAAACTGGCAGTCAAACCTAAAATAATAAAAAATGGAAAGTCATTATTAGTTTATAACAAAAACAAATTAAATGTGCTGGGTGTTTGTAAAATCAATGTTAAACATAATGGCCTGGAAAAATGCTATGATTTCTACGTTTTAGAAGGTAATTTTGAACCAATTCTCGGATTGAGAGCTTGTGTGGAATTAAATTGAATCAAGAGGGTCCACTATCTTGAAAAAAGCCAGTCTTCAAAAAATATAATTGATTAATTTTCAGATGTTTTCAAAGGACTTGGTTGTTTCGAGAAACCATGTAGCATAAAAGTTCGAGATGATGCAGCTTCCCATGTAGCAAGATGCAGGAAAATCCCGATTGCCCTACATGAGCCTGTGAAGAAAGCACTGGAAATTATGGAAAAACAAGGGGTAATCACCAGAGTTGAAAAAGCAACGGAATGGGTAAATGCCATGGTAGTGGAAGAAAAGAAAGATGGTTCTATACGCATATGTATGGATCCAAGACCACTGAATAAGTATATTAGTCGTCAACATTTAGAATTGCCTACCAGTGAAACGATATTTGCTCAAATAGGTTCAGCTAAATATTTCACAGTGTTGGATGCATCTTCAGCCTTCTATCAGATACCAATGGATGAAAAAAGTTCCAAATTTTGTACATTCATAACACCTTTTGGAAGATACAAATTTGAACGCCTTCCTTATGGATTATCAAATGCTTCAGAAATATTTCAAATTTATATTAATGATCTGATAGAGGGTCTTGAGGCCTATATTGATGATATTCTGGTTTTTGGGAATACTCTTGATCAGACTGAAAAATTTATTAGAAAAAGCTAGAGAGAAAAATATCAAATTTAAAAAAGATAAACTGCAACTATGTTTGAGAGAAATATCTTTTTTGGGTCATGTAATATCTGGTGAAGGTTTGAAAATTGATAAATCAAAAATTAACGCTATTGAGAATATTGAAAAACCCCATAATGTCAAAGAATTACAAATGTTCTTGGGCATGGTAAACTATTTGGGTAAATTCATAAAAAATGTTGCTGAAGAAACTGCACCATTAAGGTCACTATTGAAAAAAGATACTGTGTGGTCATGGGAAGACTACAGTCCCCAAAATAAAGCTTTCAATAGATTGAAACAGCTCATAAGCCAGGCACCGGTTCTGAATTTTTTCAATCCTAATATACCAGTTATCTTAGCCACAGATGCCTGCCAATATGGTCTTGGGGGGCATATAAGTCAGAACGGTCATCCCATCGCTTTCTGGTCAATGTCTCTAAATCAGGCCCAAAAGAATTATGCACAAATAGAGAAGGAACTACTTGCAGTTGTGCTTGGATGTGAAAAATTCCATTATTATTTATATGGCAGAAAATTTGTTGCTATAACAGACCATAAACCATTATTAGGCCTGATAAATAAACCAATTGATTCATTGTCCCCACGCTTACAAAGACTAGTCATACGTTTATTGAAATATGACATTGAACTAAAATATCTCCCTGGAAAAGAATTATATATTCCTGATTTACTCTCAAGGAAACCTCTTCAAGAAGGTGAAGAAACTGGGTTTCTTGACGATTTTCGTGTGAGATCAATTATATTAGCTTCTGAGGAGAAACGTCAAGCCCTATTGGAAAGCGCGGAACAGGATGAAGAATTCAAAATACTGAAACATTACATTCATAATGGATGGCCGGAACAAATAACGTCTATAGCAAAATTAGTGAAGCCATATTATCCATATAAGGATGAAATTTTTGAAATTGAGGGTTTTCTTTTGAAAGGAAACCAATTGATTATTCCCAAAAACCATAGGATGGACATTCTCAATAGTATTCATTCAACTCATCAAGGAGTAATTTCCTGTCAGAAAGGTGCTCAAGATTCAGTTTTCTGGCCACACATTAATGAACAAATAACTGCTTTAGTATCATCATGCATAACTTGTCTCAGATATTCAAGGTCTAATAAAAAACAAACTCTTCACCCTCATCCGATACCTGATCTGCCATGGGAGAAAATCGGGGTGGACTTCCTAAATGTTGGAAATAAAAATTATTTGGTGGTTTGTGATTACCATTCAAATTTGTAGAGATTTCCATACTCATGAAGAAGGACTTCTATTCTGTTAAAGAATCACTCCTAGGCATTTTCAAATCACATGGATTACCTGCTGTCCTCATGTCTGACAATGGACCACCATTCGAATCTAAAAATTTCAAATCTTTCCTCAAAGAACTTGATGTAAACCACACTACGTCCAGCCCCACCTATAGCCAATCCAATGGCTTGATTGAACGGCACATTGAAACATTAAAAGGAATGTTAATCAAAAATCCTGACAAACATCCTTACCTCATAGCTTTGGAATATAATAGTACTCCTAAACAATACCTGCCATCTCCTGCAGAAATGTTAATGGGCAGAAAATTGAATACTACTCTTCCGCGTTCGAGAGCTCAACTGAAACCTCTGTTCAACACAGAAAAAAATTTAGAAATTTTGCAATCGAATCAAGCAATGACAAAAAACTATTATGATAGGAACAAAAAACCATTATCAGAAGCAGTAGTTGACGAACCAGTGATGGTTCAAAAATCTACAAGGAACTGGATACCTGGAGAAGTTATGAGCAGAGATGGAAATCCCGAGAGCTACATAGTTCGAACAGATGATGGGGGAATATATCGTAGAAATAGGATTCATTTGAGACCCATACCCACTTCAAAGTCATTGAATTTAAATGGTGAACAAGAACAATCTTCTGCTATACCGCCAGAATATTCTGCTATAGAGCCGCCGATAGCCACTGATCCATCACTACCAGACTCTTTATCGAATCAAGGATCATCCCCAGTGTTTCAATCTCCAGTTTCTCATGCAGAAGGAAGCACAGAAGATATCTCAATATCAAGAGATGAAGCTATTGAATTCCCAAGGAAAAGACAAACAAAACCTCCTGTCAGATATAAAGATTATATTTGCCATTTTTGATATACTTCAAATTGAACTTTTTTTTATTTGTGTTTTTTGTTACAATGTTTGCAAACTCGAAAGAGTATAGTATCAGTATTTCAGTTATTTGCTCCCTTACTATTTCTTATAATATAATAATACATATAGATGTCAAGAATGACAAGTTTGATATAATTAACTTCAGTAAACGTTCAACACTAAAGTCGCATAGTTTCATATATATTTACATCATATAACAGTTAAGACATCAGCAAATGTAAAAAAATTCAAAACAAGGTTAAGAAAAATGTATTTTAATGTATAGGTTGTATTGTTTATGTGTAATGATATCAATTGTAACATTTATGTACTGTTATATAATAGCTATTGATTCTAAATAAAGTTATATTCTATTCTATTCTTTACTTCTTGTTTTATCTGAAAACAGCTTTGATAACCTAAATCACATAAGTTTGGGTCCAAACTAATCAAATATTTGTGGAATAGACATTTTGCGGGAGATTTATTATGAAAACACGATTTAGTCTTGTCACTAGGTGTAGTCATGCCCTGTATATTG
Organism: Gonioctena quinquepunctata; assembly: GCA_018342105.1. Taxonomy (NCBI): domain Eukaryota; kingdom Metazoa; phylum Arthropoda; class Insecta; order Coleoptera; family Chrysomelidae; genus Gonioctena; species Gonioctena quinquepunctata. Next base: position 416,518 of record JAFIRS010000167.1, read on the forward strand.
CAAGGATAAGTAATGTATTATTCAGTGAAATGCACAAAATTATAGATGTGACACCTATAATTCGTGGGTTGAAGCTTAGACCTAATGAAGTGGAATCCAATGTTTTAAATTACAAATATTAGTTGGTTTAAATTATTGACAGTCACATGCCCGAGATCACCTTTCGCCAACGTACTATCAGAAAGATTTTGCTGGGTCTCAACACCAACAAAGCCTGTGGATCTGACGGAATCCCGCCGATTGTTCTCAAGAAATGTGCCCCCGAACTAACACCTGTTCTTTGCAAGTTGTTCAACCACTCTTACAATTTGGGGGTATTTCCGTCCAATTGGAAAATTGCAAGAGTACAGCCAGTCCCTAAAAAAGGCAAAAAGGCCCTACCTAGCAACTACAGACCTATCGCACTGCTATCTATTATTTCGAAGGTCATGGAAAAAGCCATCAACATCGAGCTGATGAAATATCTGGAAGACTCAGGAATTGTCAACGATAGGCAATATGGCTTCCGCCATCAGAGATCAACTGGTGACCTGCTCGCTTACGTCTCACATATATGGCAGCTATCTATTGAAAAGTATGGAGAAACTTTAGCTGTGGCATTAGATATCTCCAAGGCGTTCGATCGAGTTTGGCACCAGGGACTCCTCGCCAAGCTTCCGTCTTATGGCTTGCCCCCTCAGCTGTGTTCTCTGCTTGCTGGTTTTCTCTCAAACAGGTCTCTCCATGTAGTGGTTGATGGAGTTTCATCTGACACTCTACTCATAAATGCTGGTGTTCCGCAAGGATCCATTCTCGCACCAACACTATTTCTACTCCACATCAACGACCTGTTGAAAGCAACTTCATGTCCAGTACACAGCTTTGCCGATGATAGTACCCTCCATACCGCTTTCTCTCCAGGGCCCCTATATCAGCCCGTGAAACCAGAAATGAACGAGGAAGAAATGTTAATAATATAAATATGGACTTAGCAACAATTCTCGAATGGGGATCTAATAACTTGGTAGAATTCAATGCAAACAAAACACAAGCATGTCTTTTCTCTAGAAAAGCCGATCTCACTGTGCCTAACATAACTTTGTCAGGAGTAACCATACCACTGAAGCCATCCATATCGATGCTTGGTATTACTATCAGCAATAACCTTTCCTGGGAAAATCACGTGAGGTCCATTGCCAAAAGTGCATCCCAAAAACTTGGTTTTCTGTTTCGTGCCAAGAGTTATTTCACCCCCAGTCAGCTGCTTATGATCTATAAGGCACAGATCCGATCTGTCCTGAATACTGTTCCCATATTTGGAGTGCGGCACCTAAACATATCCTGAGGCTATTTATTGGATTCTGTCCAAAAAAGGGCAATTCGTCTCGTCGGTGATGCCTCGCTTACAAACTCGCTCACTTGTCTGGAACACCGTAGAAAAGTTGGCGATTTGTCTCTATTTTATAGATATTTTCATGGGCGATGCTCTTCTGAAATATCAACAATCGGTCCTGCTTTGGCAGTCTCTTCGAGATTAACCCGTCAAGTTCAGTCATCACACCCCTTTGTGGTCACTTTGGAGCCCTGCAGAACATCACTTTCCAAAGATTCGTTCATCCAACGAACAGCGAGGCTTTGGAACTCATTGCCTAGGGAGGTGTTCCCCGAGGCATACAACCTTCAGAAATTTACACCAACTCCTAACCTTCTTTCCCTAGGTTCCCACGATGTTCTCTGAACATTACAGGATATCTCTTTCCGTGGGAACCAGAACATAAAAAAAAATACGGGTTGAGAATATTGAATAAGCTGATGTGCATCAATATACACAAATAATGTTTTTTATCTACGGATAAACCATTACATTTAAAGTTACAGTTGGAATATAATTTACTAAATTTAACTATGATAAGAATACGAAACTATAATACAGATGTAAATATAAATAAAATGCAGATGCTATACGATACAGAGGAGTGAAAAATAGGAAGGAAAAAGAAAGCCTTATATTGTTTGATATCTGTGACAGTTCAACCAAATTTGATCTTTTTTACACGGCTTCTGAAGGATTCAAACTCAGATAAAAGAAATCCAAATCAATACTATTACCATTCTTGGCAATTCCAGCTAATGGCGAGAAAAGTCCATAATTGCAACTATGAAAATATATTGAGAACGTAGTATTGTTCCTAGTGCACCTAGCCGGAACATGGAGACCGACCTGTGATAACAAAGATGGACAATTTATGTGTCCGTTGATCAGTTTGAATAGAAGGGTCAAGTCTGCCTGTATTCTGCGGTCTTCTAAACTGGACATTCTAATTGTATTTCGGATATTATTTGAACTATTATGATCTAAGGGAATGTTGAGTTTGTATGCAGCAAACCTAAGAACTTTGTTTTGAACTTTTTACAAGTTGTGTATATAAATAGTATAGGTGAGACACCATACTGTAGTAGACCAGGGTAGATAATTTTTGAAACAAAAAAAAATTACAGTAGGATGAAACCCATTAGAAAAGGAGGGGAATATGATAAAAATGAAAGGAAAAATAAATTACGGTCGATCCGAGTTCGGGAAGTGGGAGGGGGTGAGTTTTTAAGGGTAAAAAATGGTTTATCTTGATTTACGGCAAAACTACAAGTCCTATGGAATTTTTTTTTTCTACGAAATTTGGTGAAAACTTACCTTATTATGTCCCAAATACACTGTAATTTATTTGATTCAAAATATTTATTTTTTCGCCTTATTTCAACTTAATATCAAAAAAGCACCCTAATTTTCAATCGAAAATTCTCGCGTCAAAATATCAGCTTTTTCCAAAAAGTTGGAAGGCTTTTTGTTCGTTGAAATCTCTACTTTCTGATGGTGTAAAAAAAATATACATTACTATAGTAAATGTTCTCAGAAAATGCAAAAAATTGAAAAAAACTCAAATTTGAAAAAAAATATTAATCACTATGTACAATTTCATCAAAAAAATGTGATTGCTGCAATTTTTTTCAGTTAAAAAGTTTATTTATTAAATTCGAATTACATTCATGTCATAGAAAATCTCAAAAAATATAAATATACATGTAAATCGTACTATTAATTTCGATACATAATTCTGATTACATTATTCATTATATTTTTTTTCAAAAACGTTAATCTTGTTATTTATAAATACCTTATCTGAAATTCTAATCAGTTATTCATTAGTTTTTGTCTCTTCATCGTTAGATTCGACAAGCCTTTCCAACTCTAGTTGATCGTCGAAATCTTCAAGACCATCATCTTCGTCTCCAATGTTATTTCCAGTCTGCATTGGTTCTTCATCCAGAATTTCATCTGAATCATTTACTTCCTCGTAGATTTTTTCTTCCATATTGGAGCAATTTTCAGAACCATGACAATTAGTGCATACATTTGTGCATTTTAAACCATGTTTTCGGCAGCCACATTTTAAACTGTTACATCCTGTTTCACAGCTGCAGCAAATATTTTTGAGCAATACTTCCGGAATTAAATCCTTTTCTGTAAATTTGGGCATAATGCCACGTTGGTGTTGCTTCCAGCCCCAATCTGTTGCTGTCAATTCGTTACCCAACCAAGTTTGAAGCTGATAATATGCTCTATAACAATGTTGTTCTGCTGCTCCTTCTGTGGGTGGGAGGTTTGTCAAAATGAAGGATGATTTAATTTTTGCCAATTGATATTTTTGAAACCTTAATTGATTCAGTGTTATTTTTTTTTTACATTTATAAATAGATTTGATTAATTGTAATCCATTTTTTTTATATTTTCTTTACTTGCATCTTTCTTATAAAAAACATCGGCCAAATTTGACAAATTTTTCGCGTCTAATAATGAATTAACGACACTTTTCTTTCCTTTTCCGGCAAATCCAGATGTTGTATCGCAACCAGATGTTGTATCGCAACCAGAAAAACAATGCAGAAATGCAACAATATTTTTGAAGGATTCATGTTTGAAACTATTAGACGTGAAAAATAGATCCTTTCCATTTCCAGAGCCTGGTTTGAGAAAATAAATGTTTATCAATGTAACATGAAATCTTACGTTTTTTGAGTAATTCAAGTGTAAATTTTAATAAATAGCTCAAAATTGTACATAATGATTAAAAAAAAAATTTCGAATTTGAGTTTTTTTCAGTTTTTTGCATTTTCTGAGAACATTTACTATAGTAATGTATATTTTTTTTACACCATCAGAAAGTAAAGATTTTAACGAACAAAAAGCCTCCCGACTTTTTGGAAAAAGCTGATATTTTGACGCGAGAATTTTCGATTGAAAATTAGGGTGCTTTTTTGATATTAAGTTAAAATAAGGCGAAAAAATAAATATTTTAATCAAATAAATTACAGTGTATTTGGGAAAATAAGGTGAGTTTTCACCAAATTTCGTAGATTTTTTTTTTGAAAAAGATAAAAATAAAAAACCAAAAACTTGGTTATTTGAATTTTTCACCTAAATTTTGGGGTTATCTGAAAAAATTGTGAATACAAAAGTTGTAGATCTTTCCATTACCTTTACCATTTAACTTTTTTCCATAGGACTTGTAGTTTTGCCGGAAATCAAGATAAACCATTTTTTACCCTTAAAAACTCACCCTCTCCCACTTCCCGAACTCGGATCGACCGTAATTTATTTTTCCTTTCATTTTTATCATATTCCCCTCCTTTTCTAATGGGTTTCATCCTACTGTAATTTTTTTTCATATTTTACCATTTTTGAAGGCTTCGGCCCTGGTCTATAGATGCATACTTCTAGTAAAGATCGTACAAAGGAGTTGTGAAGAAATATGAGGCAGTGAATATCTGTCCTGCGTATTCCGGCATACAAAACCCAACATTTTGTAAGCTCTGTTAATTATATTCTAATAGTGAAAGTTGAAGGTCAATTTCCTATCCAGGGTGAGTCCCAAATCTCTAGCAGTGGTAGTCACTTTAACAGGTTCTACTGAGTCTTTAACGTTCAGTTCTTAGTTGTGAGAAATGGAGGTAATCCTGTCTCATGAACCTGTTTCTTTGTATGTTTTATGAGCCTTCTTCTTTTCAAATGTGAGATTTTGTAATTCAATAGAATACAACTTGGGAAATTTGGGATTTTTGTAACGAGCTGATGAAACATATAGTTAAATGGCTGTTAGAATGACTTCAAAAAGGGCAGAAACCGCAAGGTTAACAGTTTCGTTGGATAGTAGGTCTTCCCAGTTTACATTATTAAAAAATATGTTCATATTATAATAGTTGCCTTTTTTGAAATTGTAATAAAAATTATCATAGGATAATGGTGTTGGACATGGAGTTTCGAGCTGAATATCCATATACACTTCTGGGTGGTATGCGTCTCACGGGAGAAGTTGTCCATACTTATCGCAGGAATGGTTTCTCTGTTATGGGTGAAAATCAGGTCCAAAAGAGTGTTGTGACAGTTTGGGATATTATTAATTTGAAACAGATTATGAAATGCAAAGGTCTCACATAAAGCATGACTTGCACAATTGATATCACTTTCAACACACACTCCCATTCCATCATCACTCCTTCGGGCTGTAGAAAGATTGTAGTCTCCAAATAGATATGGCTCGTGTTCAGGATGTGTTGCTAGAATGTGATCTACACTACTACTATAGGATTCGTAGAGTGTGGCATCTGATTTAGGAGGAAGATAGATGCTACCAACTATTTAAAAAAAATTGATTTAACACTAATGAAAACTTGCTCAATATTGTCTGATATGCATGGTATCAGCTCCGTAGAATATTTTTTCGATACAGCTATGAGCACCCCTCCTCCTCTTGATTTGTTGCTTGTAGTGATGCTTCTATCTTTCCTGAATGAATTATAGTTTGTGAGATTCAATTCTCCATTACCAATATCGTTGTTCAGCCATGTCTCTGTAAGAACTATAACAACGGTACCTTATCAAACTTTCAAACTATTAAGCATGGCGTTCCGCAAGGATCCGTTTTGGGCCCGCTCTTATTTGTTATTTATGTAAATAACCTGTGCAATGATATGATGCCGATCAAATCGGTCCTCTTTGCGGACGACACCACTTTCATTCTGTCGGATAAAAATAATGATATGTTACAGTCTCATCTCGACGTGGTAACTAATAGTGCTAATCAGTGGTTTTCATCTAATAAGCTGAAATTAAATGGTCAGAAGACACAATATATCCAGATTTCTGCTAATAATAAAATCATCTCTAATTGTGAAACTAATAAAGTTAAATTACTGGGCATTACATTAGATAATAGACTCAACTGGTCTGCACATATTTCCCAACTGAAGAGAAAACTCTCGTGTTCTCTATTTGTTCTCCGCCAATTGAAGAACATCACTAATGCAGATATATTAAAAACCTCATATTTTTCACTGTTTCACTCCCATATTAGTTATGGTGTACAACTTTGGGGAAATTCATGTCATTCCATCCGAATATTTAGGATGCAGAAGAAGGCATTGAGAATACTGGCTAATATTGGATACAGGGACCACTGTCAAATTTCAAAAAACTCAGGATTATGCCATTGCCAACTCTATTCCTATATTATGTTCTGATTGAAATACATAAGAAGAAATTATCCTTGACGAAACAATGTCAAATTCACGAACATAACACACGAAACTCTCACCACATTAGATTAAACCGATTTCGTCTTCACCTATCGCAAAAAAATTCCATAGATTATTCTCTGTGCAATATATTGCCTCAAGATTTCGAAGAGCTCAGTCTGAATACTTTCAAGAGGAAATTGAAAAATTATTTGTTGAGGCATTGCTTCTATTCTGTCGATAACTTCAGAACACATTTTTGTGGTATCACACATGTCACTACTTCTCTTTGATTTTCAAATTTTTTATATTTGTGATCGATGTTATTTGCTTGTTAGTTTTAACACTTTTTGTACATTTTCTTCATTTTTATGTGATTTTCAGACGTAAGCCAAACATGACTTGCTACAAACATGTTGTATTATGTAACGTAGTCAAATGAAATATTCTATTCTATTCTATTCATCGTACTCACATGAAGAAACTCATGTGATTTAGGTTATCAAAGCAGTTTCCAGATAAAAGAAGAATGTATAATATTTCTTAGTAAGGGTAGAGGAATAAAATGGTATTTTTTTTCAATATTTTTTTAACATATTTTCTCAATAATTTTTTTCGATATCTTGTCAATTTGACCAATTTTACGGCACCACAGACAACTTTTTTTAAATTTCCCGCCAAATTTGAGGTCACGTGATATAAGTCGCAACAGATTTTACAGACATGCAGAAACGAACCGCCGTTAGAGTTTTTCAGAAATTTCAATAACAATTTTTTCCCATATGTAGCCAACTTTATGACGGACACTGTATAAACATTCCATCATTCCTTGCTTGCTTGTTTGTTTTTTATGGCCTATCCATTACGGATAATTCGACAGTCTCGGGAATCCACTTCACCCCAGAACGTTTTCTTGGGGCATCGATTTCCCCTTTGGGGGGGCACACGGGATTGTCTCACTCGAAATGATAACTTTCACAACATTAAAATAACTTTGCGATGCACGTGAAACGGCTGTACAATAACTCACATTAACCTGACTTCCTCTCACGTCTCCCACGACAGCAGGAAGAATCTCATTCCATCATTGATTTCCTAGGTTATGTTGTGACAGCAAACATCGTCAAATGACACATCTAAACATATTCTTCTACCAAACTCACTGCCGTCTTCTTCTATAATCTGCTTTCACTCTTCTCATTCCTCTTCTTTTATCATCCTCATTTTCAATTGATTTTAATTTTGGTCTCATCCCTTCTTACCCTCACACCTTCGTCTCCAATTATGTTTTTCGGTCATGCCCCTTGTGAGACACGAACCTCATGATTTCATAACAATTGTAATCAAATCACTCCAGTAAGAGTATTTTCTACTACCTTACGTAAACTACGTACTTTACACACGCTACGGAGTGCGTAAAGCTTTACTTTTTTTCACTAGCGCGTAGAGTAAAACTCTTTACGCACTAGTGCGTAAAGTAAAATATGTTAAAGAATGTTTTATTTCAAATTACCATGGTGGTGGAAGACCTGCTAAACACACTAGAGAGGAATAGACAAAAAACACTTGGGTATGCAGACTACTTAGTCATCATAGTCCAAGGAAAATTCAACACCACAGTTAGGGAGCGAATGCAAACGGCCGTAAATCTGGTCAGTACATGGATAAATGAAGAGGGTTTGAATATCAGCCCATCTAAATCAACCATTGTAGGTTTTTCCCGAAGAAGGAAGCTAGATGGCCTGGGACCTCTCACCCTCCAAGGGACCACCATCCAGCTGTCGGGGGAAGTTAAATATCTCGGTTAGTCCTAGACTCGAAATTGACCTGAAACCAACAACTGGCAAAAGTAAAGAAAAAAGCCGCGGTAACACTAATGGTAGCCAGACGAGCACACGGAATAAACAAGGGAGCTGAGTCCCAAAATTGTGTATTGGACATACAATACTGTGGTGAAACCCATGATCACCAATGCATCTCTGGTATGGTGGACAAGGGTAACCCAAAGAATAGCCGCGGCTGAGTTGAGCAAGATACAAAAACTTGCCTGCCTCAGCATAGATAGATAGATAGTTTATTAACTACGTTATGTAAAAAAAATACATTTGTAGCAAGTCAAAACGATAATGTTTGAGCTATACAAACAGATGAACAACAAACAAATATTTCAGATGATTACAAGTAAAAAAAATGTGAACAGTTCAAATAAATGATTAACAAAATAGGTATATAGCAAACATTTCATTACACGAACACAACTAGTAACAGTGACACAAATGTATATGAAAGATACAAGCATGATGTAAATAATACAATAATTAAGTTAGAAGGCCACAATTGAAGTGATTCAGATTCAAACATGTGAGTTGGTGTGGCCAGATACTCGTTGACACTATAAAAACAATGTGTTGTTAAGAGATTTTTGGTAAACCTCTTGAAACTACATATAGGTAGATCTTTAACAGTGGGTGGCAATATATTATAAATATTAACATTGAGTGTATTGATCGAGGATTTGTGTAGTTTCAGCCTGCGTGGTCTTAAGAGATTAGCACCTCTAGTGTTATGTTCATGAACCTGTGAATTGGTCAGATGTTCGTTTTTGTGGGTATGAATTTCCAATAGAGATTGATAGATAAAGATAGAAGGTATCGTCATTATGTTTAGTTTTTTGAAAAGGGGTCGGCAGGTATCTCTGAAACCTGCATTTGAAATTATTCTAATAGCTCGCTTTTGTAGTAAGAATATTTTCTCAGCACTGGGGCAGTTTCCCCAAAGTAAAGTTCCCTAGCTAGCATGGGAATGAAAAAAAGCATAATATGCTGATGAAAGAGTGTTCAAGCTGACAAAATTCTTCAATTGCCTGAGTAAAAATAGATATTTGGAAAGTTTCGAGCCTAATTCTTCAATGTGATATGACCAATTCATAGTATCGTCTAGGGTGATGCCCAGTAGTTTGACAGTTCCACCTTTAGCTATGTTATTATTTGTAGAGAATGTGATAGTTTGAGTTTTATCTTTATTTAGTTTCAAAAGGTTAGCATTGAACCATTTCTCAGCCTGATTTACCACAGTTTTCATTGTGGCAAGCAAGTTCTCACAGTTTTGGTTAGTACACAGGAGAGTTGTATCATCGGCATAGATTACGCATTTATCTGGTAATACGTGAAAGAAGAAGTACGGGGGCTATGAAAACAACACCAACAGCAGCCATGGAAACAGTACTGAACCTTCCCCCGATCGTCATAACAATCATGGGGGAGGTAAGAATGAGATTTCTAAGGCTACAAAATACGAGCAGACAAGATAAAAGAAAAGTGGGAGGTTAACATTCTTGAATGAAACCAAGGACTACACAAATCCTAGATACTTCTTTGACATGAACTCGAGGAGATCATACAAGACCGAAGGGAATGTACAGAGCAAACCTGGGAGAGGATCTGGTACACAGACGGATCCAAGACCTAGGAAGGAACTGGTGCTGGTATATACAGTGAGGTGAGAAACTCATAACTGAGGACCTCACTGGGAATAAACACTTCCGTGTTCCGAGGGGAAATGTACGCAATCTTGCAATGCGTGAGAGAAAACAACATGAAATAGTGCGCAACGCACGGATCAAAATATGCACAAGCAACCAGACGTCACTGAAGGCTCTCACGAACCCAAAGGTGACATCAAGATTGGTATGGGAATGCCGAGAAGAACTCAGTACCTTCACAACAAAATAACTTTGATGTGAGTTCCAGGACACTGTGGCATCGAGAGCAACGAAAGAGCTGATGAACTAGCTCATCATCTCCATATATTGGCCCAGAACGTACATTCAGAGTGCCAAAATCGGCCATCCGGGCTGCATACGGGATTGTGTCAAATGAAAACAAAGAGAGCGCTGAAAGAAGCCCCTCTCATGCATCACGGAAAAACATTGATTATAGAACCGTCGAAAAGAAGAACCAAAGAAGTACTCAAGATGAATAGGAACCAAGTTAGAACAGTAACGGTCGCAGCCCAATGAGAGGACACCTGCACAAAATGGGGCTTTACAACGGAGAACTTTCCTGCAGATAATGTGGCAAAGGGACAGAACCAAACATATATTGTCGTGCTCTCAAACTCGTTGCGCGTGCTTTAAAGGCTCACTTATATACTTGTATCATAATATACTATTCTTCAACTGTCGAAAAAAGAGAACATCCAATTTTTATACTCAACTTTTCACAGGGTTTATTTTGCAAAAGTGATATTGAAAGTACAATTGATTGCATTATTAGTGTTCAAGTCTTAATCATTTCCATTTTTCACTTATATTAATTACGCAATCATAAAGTATTACTAATGTTGAGAGATTACGAGAGACAACTTTACATGTCACTAATTATTAATGACAACTGGTTTCTGAAGACGCAATAGCCACAGCCACCTCTGCTTGATTTGAATGAGTCGCTCCAATAGTCCCTATATAGGGGTATATGTTATTGATGCGGGCCACCTTGATTTTTGATCGTTTGCTCTCTCGTTGAATTTGAGACCCGCGAGAACGTCAGTATTTCATCGCCCAGCACCAACATTTAAAAAAGTGCCCTTTTTTAACACTTTTTCTATCGCCTAGCAACAACCGTTCAAAAAAGTGCACTTTTTGCACACTTTTCCGTAAAATAACGGAATAGTATTTATTACAAACTTTAGGCAGCAAACTACTAAAAATGGTGAACTTCTTTGGCAGATGTAGAAAAAAGTGTATTTACGCCACTCGTTCTGATAAAAAGTAGATTTTCCGCTTTTTAACATGTCGCTGCTCATGCCGACACTGTGTCGACATATGTGTCGGAGGAGAAAATATTTTATTTTACCTTATGCAAAAGACTGAGTACTGCAGTTGGGCTTTAATCCGATGTAGAATCACTTTCAAAAAGGCTGGAATTATTCAAGTTCAAGCGTGGTTCTGAATTCCATTGTCTGAGGATCCCACGATATTATATAATCGAGTTCAAAAAGAACAAAATCAGAGACATAAAACGATCAACTGAAGACCAAATGCTTGCATTAGCTTTTTTTCCGAATCGGAAGAGGAGCCTTACCAAGTCTCTGGGAATGAATGGAGTGGTGCATAGGTTGCGGAGTACTTTGAAGAAAAAACTAAGGAAAATGACAGCACTCAATGTGACCCTGAACCTTCTGCTAACCAACCAATTGTGCAATAGAATGATATTATACATTGAGTGGAAAAACCCTCCAACACTGAAAAATATTTCGTTGGTTGTGAATAATGAAAAATAAATAAAATTCTTGACGACAACTAGGCTTTAGTTAGCGCTTCACATAAAAACTTATCTCAGTGCTCACCAGGGATGCCTCTCTAATATTAAATCAGCAGCGAACGCGTTAAGGAAGATTTGTTTCAGATTCATAACGGAAAAGCACAAAAATTCTTCAGTTCAATGAAATACAAAACCTTGGCTGATAAATATTTGTATTATCCCAAATGTATCGTGATGAAAGGAATTAATGAGCTTGCGTCTTGTCCACATTAAATGACCAATTGAAAGTGTCCCCAAAAAAGATTATCGTTAAAGTTGAAAAATCGTACGAACCATCGGGATTTAGGTCTCTCGGGATCATGCTTGAGTAAATAATTCTCAGAAAATAACTTACATAAGATATCATAGGTACATTGAAAGCAGCAGCCATGAAAGCCTCATGTTCGCACGTTTCTTGAGGACCGATGTACACCGAGATGTTTTTGGTCCACAAATCTGCAGTTTTTTGAACACTGGTGATCTCTTCCCCGTAAGTCTCCGCTACGATAAAATCCAGTTTGTGACCTCTTTTCGCTAGCGGACCTCTATTGACTTCTTCGACTGCTAGAGAAATGGCTCCTGAAATTGTTAGTCCTGGCCTTGGGTACTCCAGGTCACCTAAAAAAGAAGGATGTTTGAATTCCAATAAAGAATCCAAGATCTCAAAATACCGCCCACCATCGTTTTTAAACAGAATCACATAAATCTGAACTTAGAAATGTAATATTTTTTTTCATTATATCAATGATCATGGATCTGTAACTTATTTCTGAAGAACTATTTGGACAATGACACCACAAAAAATTCATGATAAATGTATAATATTCCACAGTCTGAAAAGGAAATTTAATCAGGAAAGGCAAACTAATTAGTTCGCCCTGATAAGTTACTGCGTTCACCAAATTATATTTCCTATAGAAAAATGATTCAATTCATCAGTAACTTTATATAGTTTTTGATTGATGTTTCGGAACTATATCTGCCCCCGTTCTCAAAATATTCTAAATCTCCGTTAATTTTTGAATAATTTGGTTTTTTCTTTCGCAGTCTTTTTCGCTTTTTCAGACTGTGGAAAGTTACCCAAAAACATGTCAAGAAACGTTGTTCCTTCACAAAAAATCACATTCATTCAATAAATGTATGATAGATCCGTAAGCCTCTCTTTACTACAAAACAATTTTTGACGCATGACCTGTACCACTCGTAAATGTTTAGAATGTCAAAATTGATGACAACTACAAATAAAAACTTTTTAACAAAAAATGAATCCGACGAAAAAAGAAACTGATAAGCAAAAAATAAAATAAACTTAATAACTGAGCTCCTAAACTAAAGTGAGTAACTAATGTTGAGTCGGCGCCAAATATATAAAAACTCCGCCATGCATCCCGCTGCCATCATTTTACGCTATACCTAATTAATTTGCTAGTTCGTTTGGCGCCGACTCAAAATTAGTTACTCACATTAGTTTAGGAGATCAGTTATCATTAAAACTAGCTGGTACCAGCGACTTCGTCCGCGTTGAATTTTGTATTTTTTGTGACGACTATTACAAATTCCCTCACCCCTTTGGAAATAAAATTTCTAAAAATATTGAAAGAATATTTCTTTATTTGTAACAAAGACATACCAATTTTTATGACCCTTACTTAAAACTAACGGAACCCCCATACAAACTTTCAGCCCTTTAGTGGTTGAATTTCTAAAAACACTGAAATGCATATATCTTCTATTGAACAAAGACTTCGAATATAATTTCATGACCCCAACTTGAAAACTAACGGAATTCCTATACAAACTTCCAATCCCAATTTAACCCCATTCACCCCTTTAGGGGTTGAATTTTCAAGAACACCAAACACCTATTTTTATTTGTAACAAAGACCAATTTTAATGATCCTAACTTCAAAACTAACTATACAGACTTTCAACCCCCATTTCATTTCATCTTCATTTGTGAAGAAGAGCCCAAACACTAATTTCCATGACTCGAATTTCAAAACCAACTGTACTTCCACTTTCAGCCCCCTTCTCATCCACCTTTTCACCCCTTCAGGAATGGAATATCAAAAAAATATGATGTCAACATTTTAGTTCTTGATCCGGGCGTTGATCGTATATCAGTCAATCAGTGAGTCAGTTAGTCAGGACATATAATTATATATGCTCATATTACCCCAAACACGAGATAGCTGCTGTGAACCGTTGGGGAGATCCCTCGACTATCTTCCGTCTCCATCATCAAATTAAGTCCGTGCCTCCATTATGTGTCATTAGAACTACAAATATGTGCCAAATTTCAACAAAATCGGTTCACAGGTGTAAAATCAATGAATCATCCCTATTTTTCTAACCTTAGGGGAATAGTTTTCTCTTCAAATTCCAATGGGACCAACTTCAAAGCATACACTATACAAAAAAATAATAATCATCCAAATCGGCTAACCCCGAACAAAGTTGTACGTGGTAGAATCGCTTGAGAAGTAAAAATTCAGTGGCAGAAGATTTTTTTTATCAAATCCAAATGGGACCAACTCCAAGGCATACCCTATCCATTAAAAAAAGACTCATCAAAATCGGACTACTCGGTAAAGAGTTTTGCGTGGTCATACATAAAAAATATATACGCGTCGAATAGAGAACCTCCTCCTTTTTAACCGACGAAACCAAAAAGGAGGAGGTTCTCTAGTCGACGCGTATATTTTTTTTTCAACCGACAAAACCAAAAAGGAGTTGGTTCTCCAGTCGACGCGTCTATTTTTTTTTATGTGTGACCACGCATAACTTTTTACTGAAACGTCCGATTCCAATAATTCTTTTTTCAGTGGATATGGTGTACTTCGAAGTTGCTCCTTTGAATTTGAAAGATGAAATCCACCCCTAAAGGTAGCAAAATGAAGGATATTGATCACTCATCCTCTGAATTCTGGTCCGTTAACCGATTCTATCAGGCATAACTTTGTACTGGGTTCTTCGATTTGGATTCTTTTTTTATTAGGTAGGGTATACCTCATAGTTGTTCATATTTGGAATTATCCACTCATACGCGTAGAAAAATAGGGGGTAATTGATTTTTCACTTGTGAACATTGGCACACATATGTAGTTGACAATGACAGATCGCTATTGTCATTATTTTTGTTCTCCTACATCCGTCATAATCATTTTATTCTATGAGAGAATGGAATGATATACAAAATAATGAAGTAAACTAACCAGAACAACAAAAATAATTAATATTACAACAAATAGTAAAATTAGATGATCATATTATCCAACTGGTAATATTTGATTTCAACCACAAAAAATTGAAAAATAAAAACTTTTCAACAAAAAATTAAACCGACGAAATACGGAACGGAAAAGTAAAAAATTAAATAAACCTTCCTAGTCTCAATAACTAAGCTCCTAAACTAATGTAAGTAACTAATTTTGAGCCGGCGCCAAACGAACAATCATCAAATTACTTCAAAAAAGTTATCAGAATGTCACCGCGCAACTCGATGCCATCATTTCACGCCTTACCTAATTCATTTGCTTGGTTGTTTGGCTCCAACTCAAAATTAGTTACTTACATTAGTTCAGGAGCTTAGTTATTGAGACTGAGAAAGTTTATTTTATTTTTAACCGACGAGTATATTTTTTTTATTTTTTTTTATGTATGATCACGCACAACTTTCCACAGAGGGGTTCGATTCCGATGATTCTTTTTTCATTGGATAGGGTGTATTCCGAAGTTGGTCCCATTCCAATTTGAACAACAAAATCCATCCCTAAGAGTAGCAAAATGAAGGATATTGATCGTTCACCCTCTGAATTTTGGTCCGTTAACGGCATAACTTTGTAGTGGGTTCTCCGATTTGGATGATTCTTTTTTTATTAGGAAGGGTATACCTCATAGTTGATCATATCCTAATTTGAAATGAAATGATCCACCCCTATGGGTAGCAAAATAGGGGATGATTGATTTTTCACTTTTGAACATTGGCACACATATGTAGTTGACATTGACAGATCCTCCTACATCCGTCAAAATAATTACATTCTATGAAAGGATGGAATTATATTCAAAGTGATGAAATCAACTAACCAGTACTTTCAAAAATAATTTATATTATATAACAAAAAATAGTTAAAGTAGAAAATCATATTATTTAACAGTTAATAGTTGAAGTAAGCTAGGTAAGTAAATATTTTGGAAGTAATAAAAAATCAAGTGGGTAATAAGTTGTCAATTTCAGCCACAAAAAATTTAAAAATAAAAACTTTCTAACAATAAATTAAACCGACAAAAAAGTCAACTGAAAAGCAAAAAATAAAATAAACCTTTTTAGTCTTAATGATAATTGAGTTCCTAAACTAATGTGAGTAACTAATTTTGAGTCGGCGCCAAACAACCTAGCAATTGAATTAGGTAAAGCGTAAAATGATGGCAGCGAGATGCACAGCGGCGTTTTGATTACTTCTTCAAAGTAATATAATGATATTCGATAATATAATTTGTTTGGCGCCGACTCAAAATCAGTTACTCACATTAGTTCAGGAGCTCAATTATCATTAAGACTAAGAAGGTTTATTTTATTTTTTGCTTTTCGTCGGTTTAATATTTTTGTAAAAAGTTTTTATTGATTTTGTCGGTTAAAAAAGAGTTTTTGCTTCAGAAATTCATGATTGAAAATAGAATTATATTCAAAACTCGAAGGAAAATTCATTACAATCTGAATGAATTTATTCCTAGAATGTTTTCTACTCACCAGGTTTCCTCTGCGAACCAGTCAGGTACCCAATGGTAAATGTTTCCGTATTTGTTTGTGGTAAATAAGAAGTGAAAAGGAAGTATATATGTAGCATTTTCAGGAAGATTATCTGGAACAAAACAAAAAATCAGTCACTCCGTCTGAAAAAACAAATCAATTTATGTAATAAAATGGTCGTTATACCATATTATTTCATTTGTGGAAATTCTTGTCATCCTACTTCTCCACTTGAAAATAATAAAAATTTGCTCCTTAGATGTGGAAATTTGAAATACTCGTATATTGCTTTAGATACAAAAGGATTTTTTTATTCATGTATTTTCAGATGTCTTTCATTGGAACTTTCCACATATTCAAAAAAGGGTTCTGATACGGTTTTTCTCTTATAAGAAATATTATTTCACTGCATACTTCTGAAGATTTAAAGTAACAACAATATAATAATAATAATAATAATTTTATTTCATAAATTTTCCAAATACAATTGAATAAGACATGAAAAACACCATATGAAAATTTGAAATGAACGTAAAAAAATTGTCCAAGAAGCTTCAATGTTGGGTGTATATATTAGTTGGTTTAATAACTTTCAGAAGAAATATTATATCTTTAAATTCTTGTATATATATATATATATATATATATATATATATATATATCGTTAGAGCCGTTTTCGAGATAACCGAAATATATATATATATATATATATATATAACGATTTGGATAAAATGTTATATTTAGATAGGGTTTTGCTCTTTAAGTTTATCTATATAGGAATTTTTCCTGAAATAATGCGATTTTACTTGCATTGTTGCTAATCCACCCTATTGGTACCTCTAAACTTTGTGAGATGGCGCCATATGACGTTGTCCGAATACGAATATTGGTTTTTCTTTGGTTTATTTAAAATGTGTATTTGTAGCCAAGCTGCGCACTAGGTGAGATTGCAAAATATTCATATGTGATTCGTATCCAAATAAGCATCTTCTCCGAAATAACACGATTTTACAGAGAAAAAACATCGAGCAAAGCTCGATCGCCCAGGTACTTAGATTACTATGTACAAAAGTAATGTGAACACAGCAAATGGTGAAGAGACACTGACAACCACAGGGAAACGACTACGCGTGTGGTGCAGGGCCGATCCTAGTAGGTGTGCAGCGCGTGCACCGCACGCGGGCGGCCAAACTAAGGCGGCCGCAGGCCGCATTCAGTTATAACAATCAGTTATTTTTTGAAAGAAGAAAAATGAAACGTTAGTGCTCAGTTGTGTTGTGTGTTGGTCTATTGTCCATTAGTATGTTCTCCTACTCTCATCTACACACATTCTTCATTTGAGAGCAAAATTCATGGCAGAGCCGGCAATGCAGCATAAAAAATTGAAATTTCTATAAAAAAAAACCACGGGCCATATTTTTGACACGACTAAATATGTTTGGTTCCTGTGTGCGGCGAGGCGGCTTATTTATGTACGTATAGTCTTTACGATGTCAGTTGGAATGGTGAAATTTTTTTTAAAAAAGGTACCAGCCGCGAAACCTTTGAAAAAAATGTGCTGCTGTTCGCCGGGCGGCTTTTTTTCAAAGGTTTCGCCGCTGCGGCCTCCTTTGAATTTTTTTTCGCCGTGCCAACTTACTTGTAAAGACTATATATATCACAGTCGGCACGCGGCTCGCAGGTCAATGGTCAAAAGAAACTTTATTTTAGCGGTTTTCTTTATAGATAAGAAATGGATTGTTTCCACAAAGGTAAAGGGATGCGGCATCGGAATTTTTTTTGCTACTTCTCCACTATATATAAACCATTTTCATTTCAAAATGTTCATTTAATTTTGAATCAACATACAATAAGACTGGTCATAAACACAATCAAGTGCAAGTGTAAGTTAATATTGGAAATTAGTGACAAGGTGTTGCTGTTGAGTATCGTTTAAATATTTAAATCAGAACTGTGGTAAGTACCAAAGCTCTTAACTAGATTTATGAACGAATAAAATGTTGTACAGGGTGTTTTCTAACTAGATAAAAAAAGTGGGCATATTTTTAAACTAATTTTGTCGCGATGATTCGTTTTGAAAATAAGTACAGAATGTTTGAAAATTCAAAATCTATTTTCAATTCTTTCAAAATTCGTTAGCACAAAATATAATTTTCTTACAGAATTATAGGTTACCAACCGAGGGAGTTTATGGAAATTTTAATTTTTACCCAGATTTTGAAAGAGCGCTACGAATCATTATTTATTTTAAATAATTTGCTCTAACTTTTTCAACAGGAATGGGGATTTCTTATGAATAACCCATATTCTTACACTTTAAGTAAAAAAAAGTATTAACAATGGTAGGTACTTTTTAGAGGTCATTTCGATGAATTTCAAAATTTCTGAAGAATTCCTATTCATTTTATCTGCATGTGAGCCATGATATACTTATCGTTCTTCTTACCTTTTACCTTTAGATGTCGTCCTCGTCCAAAAACAGAAAAACTAAAAGAGAGTCAGGTGCCTTCTATAGAAAAGAGAAGAATAGAAGAAATCTCAAAACAAGCGGGAGCATTGAAAAAGTATTTTGGAAAACCGGATAAAAGTGAGCCCGAACAAAAAGGTTTGAATCAAATCGCGGAGTTTGATTATTCTCAACCATCAACATCCACCAGTACTAGTGAAACAAACAATAAATCAATAGATTTCACACCCGATGAAGGTGATAAAGCTGCAAGATCATCATCAAGCGTCCCATTCCCAGTGAAGCCGAATGTGAAGATGAGAGCAAAGAGGAAGAGGGCTCTGCTCAAGTAGCACTAGATGATCCAGGTACTTGGCCTAACATTTTGACAAAAAACATATTGATTTATTGGTAGAACACGGTCCCAAACAAGTTGCAGATTTCAAATTTCCGATTGATGAGAGTGGCAGAAAATTTAGCTGTTCATATTATAACAAAACTTTAGTGAACGGGGAGAAAATAAATCGCGCGTGGCTCTGCTATTCCATAAAACTAAATTGTATTTTTTGTTTTGCATGTAAATTGTTTAGTAGAGATAGTTCAACACAACTTGTAAGTACTGACTTTTCTGATTGGCGTCATTGCTCGGATTACCCCAATAAGCATGAAAATACTCTGAAACACGTTAACTCTATAAGATCGTGGTGCGAAATAAAGACGAGGATGGAAAAAAATTGTACTATTGACGCGGAACAACAAAATGTTTACAATAGAGAGAAAAAGCGATGGCGCGCTATCATTGAAAGAATGATTGCTGTAGTACAATTTTTAGCCAGTCAAAATTTAGCATTCAGAGGAACTAGTACGGAGTTGTATCATAGAGATAATGGTAATTTTTTAAAGGCAGTAGAGATGTTGGCCAAATTTGATCCAGTTATTTCAGAACACCTTAATAATATCAGTAAATACAAAGATAAAAAACACGTATTCCACACTACTAAGGGGCAGCATTTTCAAAATGAAGTAATTCATATTTTAGCCGAATCTATTCGTAATGAGATAACACGCATTGTCAAAAAAGCCAAATATTACACTATAATTTTCGACTCTACGCCCGATATTAGTCATACAGAACAAATAACGTTTGTAATTAGATGTGTGAACACTACTGATGGTAAAAGTAAAGTAGATATTTTAGAATTTTTTCTAGGATTTTTTTCAGTAACTAATACCACTGGAGAAGGTCTGTGCAGTTTTCTATTAGAGAAGCTATTACCTAGTCTGCAGCTCGAAGTTAAAGATATACGTGGTCAGGCTACGACAATGGATCGAACATGAAGGGGAAAAATATAGGGCTTCAGAAACGGATTCTCGATATCAATCCTAGAGCATTATACGTGCCGTGTGCGGCTCATACCTTAAACCTCGTCGTTAATGACGCTGCCAGCTCCAGTGGTGAAATTTCTGGATTTTTTGATATGGTACAAGAGGTATATAATTTTTTTTCTGCGTCCCCATATCGATGGGATTTACTAAAAAAATACGTGAAAAGTCTAACTTTGAAACCATTAAGTGAAACAAGGTGGGAAAGTCGTATCAATGCTATTAGACCTCTAAAGCAAGACCTCAAAAACATTATTACCGCATTAAATGCCTTAATTGAAGATTCCACCAGAGACGCGAAAACAAAAAATGGTGCAAAATCAATATTTAAAAATCTTGAATCATTCAAATTTTGTGTTCAATTTTGATTTGGCATGATTTATTATCAAGAATTAATGTTCTGAGTAAAATGCTTCAAAATCCTAAATTAAACATCGCGGAATGCATTGAAGGCTTAGATAATTTAAAAAAATATTTTGTTTCACAAGGCTTAGATAATTTCAAAATATTTGTCGAATCAGCCACAACACTTGCTAGAGATTTAGGTATTGATCCCGAATTTCCAAGTTCGAGGCTCAGGAAAAAGGTCCGTTTATTTGATTACGAGGGCAGTGATGAATCCCTTCCAGCAATTCAAGACTTCTTTCTATTTTGCAATTCTTGATCACGCGATCTCTTCGGTAAATGAAAGATTTACATTATTATCTGAGTGCTTTTCAATATTCTGCTTTCTGTATGAGTTTCACAACATTTCTAATGATGATCTCATGAAAGCCTGCATGGACTTAGATATTAAGTTACAGGTACAGGAGGAAGGAAGTATCGTGAAAGATATAGACGGTATACAACTGTTTAATGAAATAACTTCATTCAAAGATATTTTTCCAGGTAAGAAACAGCCAATTGAGGTATTAGAAATCATAGTCAAAAATGATCTCATTTCCTGTTTTCCTAATTTTGCTCTAACAATAAGAATTTTTTTAACCTTACCTGTTTCTGTGGCTTCAGGAGAAAGAAGTTTCAGCAAATTAAAAATTATTAAAAATTACTTGAGAAATAATATGACACAAGAAAGGCTTTCAGATTTGGCCATCATCTCTATTGAATCCGAAATCTGGAAAAATAGATTTTACGGAAATTATTGATAAATTTGCCACTCAGAAAGCCAGAAAGGTTATTTTATAATTAGGTAATTATAATGATTAGGTACCTAGTCTGTAGACTGTAGAACAACTGATTTATATACTTTTCGTTGGTATACGCACTGAGTATGTCCAAAATCGTTGTGTGTGAAATAGACGTTATACAGGTAGATGAGTTTAAGAGTTTATAACGTCAACGTTGAATATTAGTCAAAATAAGAAAAAATCTCTGGAGGGGCGGCACATCTGGTATTTGCACGCGGGCTGCCAGTACCCTAGGATCGGCCCTGGTGTGGTACAATATCTGCGTTTATTGCATCGATTTTATAAATAGAAAACTATTAAAATTATGTTCAATATTACAATATTACTACTAGCTGTCACGACAGACAAGGCAACGTCTGTCGTCCAAATTTCTATATTCCCCAAAAAAAAATCCTGAGAACTCTCGTCCGCGTATAATTTATTTTTTCTTAGATTTTTCTTTGTATTGTCCACTCTGTCCGCTTCCCGTTATCCCGTTATATCCCGTTTTCATGGTTTCCGCCTGTTTCATGGTTTCCCAATCATCAGGACGGCCTGTGGTCTCTTTCAAATTCGTATCAGATATGTCGTAGAGTTAATACCTATCGGCAAGTACAAAAATGTGAAAAGCATCAAATTATAGATAGTGACACCTATAATCTGTGCGGTGAAGCTTAGACCTAATATCATGGAATTTTGATGACACGAAATTTCGTGCACATCAATAGGTCACCAACAGATGTCAGTATAGACTAACCCACGACACCAATAGTCTTACTCCTAGTGCGTTCTGAGTAACGCAAACAAATAACGAGAATAAGCGAAATATCTGTTACGAGTCCAAGAGAGATCACCATCCATCTACAGCCTGTTTGATGGTTTCCCAATCATCAGGACGGTCTGTGGTCTCTTTCAAATTCGTATCGGATACCTCGTAGAGTTAATACCTATCGGCAAGTACAAAAATGTGAAAAGCATCAAATTATAGATAGTGACACCTATAATCTGTGCGGTGAAGCTTAGACCTAATATCGTGGAATTTTGATGACACGAAATTTCGTGCACATCAATAGGTCACCAACAGATGTCAGTATAGGCCAACCCACGACACCAATAGTCTTACTCCTAGTGCGTTCTGAGTAACGCAAACAAATAACGAGATATATATATATATATATATATATATATATATATATATATATATATATATATATATATATGCCGGGTGACACAGGATATCGGGCCACCCCTGTAACTTCTCCATTCGTGAACGGATTTTTCTGGAATTTGATACAGTTATATAAGCAACCATTTCGGATTTGATCACATTACAATCAAATATGGTGGACTTCCTGTATTTCTGGAAATGCCAGTAACTTTATTTTTTCAAATGGAACACCCTGTATATTTTTATATATTCAAGTTCAATAGGTCAAAACAAGTCCAAACCTCATGTCAAATGTCTTTTTTTTAACAGTTGAAATTTTTTTTTTTTTTTCATTTTACCTCATAGATAAATGAGATTTGGTCAAAATTATTCACAATGAGTCTCAAATAACAGAAAAACTCAATTTTTCCTGAAAAATTATTTTTTGTGTCACTTACTGGTTAATCAATTCAGTCACATCACATTTTGATCAAAAATTCATTTTTTTTCAAATGAAACCCCTATGGGCCACCTACCTGTCTCTCTAGAACATTCATTAAGGAAAACAATGACATATCATTTTTGTATTTCGGTGCAGTAACAAATTGTATAAATTCAAAAATTTACAACTAGTTCATGAGTTTTCTGGCAGTTCAATTTTTAAGCTGTGGAAAACAACATTTCTGAATCTTGACATAGAAAGTAATGGAGTTTTATCTTTATCTTTAGAATACATTGATCTGATTGTTAGAACTGTTCTATATATTTTAAATTTTTCAGGATTGTGAAATAATCTGGAGAGTTTAGGAGTGATCTCTCGTATATATGGTAATGAAGTGAAAAAAGGTTGAGTTAGGGTAGTGTTAGTTTCATAATATAATATCATCAATTTATTTTTTAATGAAGTTCAGATTGAAATATAAAACTGGAATAACATTGTCTAACAAATCATCCATGACGTACGCTGCTAAAATGGGTGAGATGGAGGCCCCCATTGGGGTACCAAAGGTTTGTTTATAAATTTCATTATTGAAAGAAAATATGTATTATCAAAAAGAAAAGTCAACAATTCCAAAAATGTCTTTCCGTTAATGCTACAATAATTATAAAACGATACATTTTTTGTGTATTGCTCCAATACAAGCATCCAAATAAACATTGCTGAAAAGAGAGTCGACATCTAAACTTGCCAGAACATAATTGTCTGGAAGTGTTGAATCATTGAATTCATTAGTGACTTCAAACGAGTCTTTTATATAATATTTATGTCAAAGTTGTATGAGTTAGTTAAAATTTTTGTCAAAAAATAGGCTAACCTTTCAGTTGGGGCTGGTATTTTCATCTATTGTAGTCTCCCTGATGATGGAAATAAACATTTCCAAAAGCTTGGATGAACCTTACAGAGTTTACTTTTTCCATTGGATTGCTACCCCAGTATCCCTAGTTTGGTACCTAACTAGTCAGCAAATACTACCCACACCCACACCCACACACACACACACACACAATATATATATATATATATATATATATATATATATATATATATATATATTATATTCTGAAAAACTTTTTCACGAAAAAAGAATTACGCGCATATCCATCGCTCCAATCGTGCTATGGTCTTCAAAAAAGCACTATCAATTTTCCCGAAAGCAATAACTTTTCTAAAAAACCTTTCTCTCCCTAAAAATCTTATTCGGACTATTACAAACGACTAAACATGTTTTGTGTTTGATTTAAGTGTCAAAATGAAATAAAAAAGATTGAACCCGGGCCCTTGGAATTACAAAACACACGCTCTAACCACTGAGCTACTCGAACCTTTACTAATAGCTTAGCCGATATTCTTTTTGTTGGCCAAATTTTTCTTATATTCCCCAGATTTCCATTTTCCGGGATAATTTCCTATTTTTAACCATCCTCGGGCTATTACAAACATGTAAAAAAATAGCCAAGTCGGTGCAGTTGTCTGTCACGTATTGCGCTTACAAAGACATTTTTATTATATAGATATACCCATCTTCAGGTTAAAAACAAAAATATTACACAATCAGGGAATCCCACTGTGCCCACATTGCCAAGAAAATTGGATCTAACTAATGATATTGATATCATAGCTGGCTACTGATACTTCTGTCTTGTTTCTGTGCCAGTTCAACGTTGAACTAGCAAAGTCTCGTTTTTCTTCAAATCCAAGAAAAACAAAAATTAATATTGTGTTTGACATACGTTCGCACTGTATAAGCCATCGTTCGAATACTACCATCGCTCTTTGATTTTCACTGTAACAAACACATCCAGTCCTTCCATATCAATCAATCCATTCGGAAAAGTTATGAAAGAGGCAACCCCGACAGCGATAAACTCCCGCTAGAAAGATTTTTTATGTGCGAATTGCAGCATCTGGTGAGTCGGCCTATACAAAACTTTCTAACGGACCCGAATCAGCCGGCAAAATTGTATTTTTATCCATCTATGTGTTCAACGTACCATCTGTGACAGACAGTCAGGTAATACGAGACCGGAATTTTAACTCAGTTGATGAAATTTCATTATATTTTCCGTATACTGTATACTAGAAACACACACTGCCAAGTGATAAATAACAAGTCTTGTGTGAATACAAAGTATATACGAACGAGTATTATTGAAAATTGTATAATAGCTTTGCAGAATTCTGGGTGAACTAATCTCGACTGAATTGTATTTTTATGGATGTAATTAATAGTTATTTATGTAATAAGGATCATAAAGGTGATCATTATGGTACAAGTCGTGAATGTTATTGGGCGAGGCGTAGCCGAGTCCGATAACACGACGTGTGCCATAATTATTGTTTATGATTCGTATTACATACAAAATTGTATCTGATGGCATTTATATTAATACATTTTCGAAAAATTTAAAACTGCATTTTTGAGTTTTATTTATTTATTTATTTATTTATTGATACACTGTTCTACAGGTTACACCCAACTACAGAACAGGAATATAAGTTACAAATACAGTACAATACAAAATAACAAATTAACGAAGTAATAATACATATCGAGATTAACTAAAGTAATAGGATTTAATCGCAGAGATTGAACAGTCAAAAATATCAATCTGACAACTTGCAGAATTACAATTGACACACATGTTTTGCAGCGGTGAATATTTCAAGACATCTGTTCGTGGTGTTGCTAAATAAAACGTGTTGTCTACTCTAGACGATGGTCTAGGTACACTGAAATTGAGTTTTTGCAGAATATGTGGGTCAATAATTAGGTTGTTGATAAGTTTGAACAGGAAGATTGTGGAGTGACAATCACGACGGCAGCTTAGGCTGTTCATAGCGTGTCTAGCCAACAATGCATCATGGGGGAAGCCAATTGGTGGATATATGTTGTCCGTTTTATAGGAGAGAAGTTTAAGGAAGCGACGCTGAACCGATTCAACCTTCTCTATATATAAGTGATGATGTGGGTTCCAGATTATAGATGCGTATTCTAATTTTGATCTGACGAAGGCATAGTATAAGTTTTTCGATGTAGATGGGTCGGAGAAATCTTTAGAGATACGCGCAATGAATCCATACATCCTGTTTGCAGCAGACAGAGTGGCTTCAATATGAGGGGCAAAAGATAATTTCGAGTCGAAAATAACACCAAGATCGGTGTATGTGATAGGCCGTTGGAGGAATGTCGTTGATTGAATATTGATATAAAAGTGCTGATTTCTCAAAGTGAATGTCATTACATTACATTTACTTGCATTAAGAGGAAGCTTATTACGGAAGCACCATTGCTCAATGCGTTTCAGGTTAAGGGACAATTGAAGACAGTCTTCTATCCCATTAATCTCAGAAAATAATTTTAGGTCATCCGCGTATATTAAGCAGTTGAGGTCAATGACCTCAACTATGTCATTTATGAAAGCGTTGAAGAGGAGTGGACCAAGGTTGCTTCCTTGAGGTACACCTGAGGTAGATGCATATTCAATAGATTTGAAGCCATTGAATATGACATACTGTCGCCTGTCGGTGAGGTATGACACGAAAAGTTCGATGAGGGTCTGAGAAAAGCCATACCTGTACAGTTTTGATAGTAGTATTCCATGATCAAGTTTGTCGAACGCTTTCGAGAAGTCCGTATAAATGACATCGGTTTGGGATCTCCTATCAGTAGTCTCTGCAATGTATTGAGTGATGTTGAGAAGGTTGGTGGTTGTCGAGCGACCTTTCATGAAACCATGTTGAAGTGATGAGATTTGATTGCTCAGATGAGGATATAACCTGCTGTACAGGAGGATTTCAAACACTTTAGCAAATTACATATTATTGATATGGCTCTGAAATTTTCAACATCAGACTTATCCCCTTTTTTATAAATTGGGCGAACTTTAGACAATTTCCATAGGTCTGGGATGGTACTAGTTTTGACGCAGATATTTATCACGCTTGTTAGTGGATTAGCCAGGGCATAAGCGCAATCTTTGACCATTAGTGCAGGGATGCTGTCGGGACCCGTAGTCATTTTTGGTTTCAGCTGTTTCAAAGCTGCCAACACTTCATTTTCTTCGAAATAGGGAATGTTCAGGACTTGTGAATGCGGATTACTATCACTAAATTCGGTTTGAGAACTAATAATGTATGATTTGGAGAAAAAATCAACAAAGCTATTGAGAATGTCCTGAGGAGTTTCAAAAGATTGTCCTTCGTAGGTCATTCTGTCAGATATGCCAGTTGATCCTTTTTTGTTGTTTATAAATGCCCAAAATTTATTTGGGTTGCCTTTTATGTCATTTTCAGCAGATTTCACATATTTTTTGTACGAATTGTCAACGTCAGCCTTGATCTTTGCCCTCAAGCGAGTGAATTCATCCCGGGCAGCAATGTCCCCGTTGTTTTTGAATGAACGCCAATGCTTAGCCATGAGGCGTATTAGACAAATAATTTCCCTGTCGAACCACGTCGGATATTTACGCTTGACGTTACCAGTTCGTAGGGGTACACATTGATCCAATGCATTATAAATTTTTCCGTAAAAGTAAGAGCAAGCATCATTTGATCTATCGAAAGCTCCAAGAAAGGTCCAGTCAATATTAGCTATAAGATCATACAACCGGGCAAAATCTGCTCTCCTGAAGTTGTACTCATTATTGTGAGAGGAGGCGAAGTTTCTTTTCAGATTAAGAGCCATATTCGATTTACAATGAACATTCAAGGCGGGGTGATGTTTGTCTTCGGGTACTAAGGGATCAGATGATCTCTCGACACTGCACTCAGCATTACTACCGTTTAGTACAAAGTCGAGTATTCTCCCATGATCATTATGGATGCAGTTATACTGTGACAGATTACTGATTTCCAGAAAGTTCTTTAAGATATTGTTTGTTGTATTTAGTTGGTCACCCTGTATGAACGAGACATATGAAGGTATATTGAAGTCACCTATGACGAGAATAATACGAATGACGAGATGTCACAATGACAACTATTTTCAGAGGAGTAAGTATATGTGTGGTTTCAAATATTAGTAGGTTAGTGAGCTGTGCTTTGCCATTTCCTTGACAACGTCAGGTTGTAACGGCAATATTTATTTGTCTGCTGTCAAACACAATTGTCACGTAGAATTGAATATGATTCAAATAATAATGAGTGATTCTGAAACTGATAGTTTACCTATCAACTATCACCTACTGATGTAAAAACTCTAGAATCCATTGGAATTAATATTGCAAATTGTAGTAATTGCTCTTTTACCATTTATAATAAATAGTTTTGTACATAGTTATGCATTTTGAATAAACTTTTTTGATCTCACCATCACATGTTTTTCATATAGAATATCATTATGGTACTTAGTACCATAATGAATTCATTATGGGACTAAGTACCATAATGAGCTTCCTTATGTCATCAAAATTGAGTGACATAACGTTGTCATTATGACATGCCATCAGATAAACGTATATTATGCCAGCCAACTTGTTTGAGTAAAAAACGCCGCTGGGTGTCTTATGCCAGAATGTCATGGCAGGCTTCGCCGCACAACACCTTATATCAATGGGCAAGCGCGTATTTAAGGGGGGGGAGGAGGTAATGGGGGTAAATACCCCCCTGCCCCCAAGAAACATATTTTTTTTAAATGATGGAGTGGCTACCACAATCCACATTTCTACTCAAATCTTTTTCGATTTTTCCGCCGACGAGAATTTGCAATTAAAAAAAAACTGACTTAGTTTTTTGGCAATAGCTCAAAAACTATTGATGATAGGAAGAATAAAAAAACAGGTTCATGAAGAGGAACTCTCTCAAGTATTGATAATATTAATTCAACCTTGAAAATAGGGCTCCGCGTAGGCGTTAATGCAGGAGTACAGCACCTCTCGAGAGAGCAATGCACATAAAATATTTTTTCATACTATTAAAAAATAAATTTTAAAATTCAAAAGAATTATAGTATCATTTGAATACTTGGAAAAATGTAATTCCGTTAGAAAAAACAAATTTCATTGAATTTTGATAGTGTGAGGCTATTGTTAATTAAGTTGTTCACAGAATGACGTATATATGAAATTGTTTAAAAGTTGATTATTTTGTTAATTAGGTATTTCTTAAGGTCACAAAATATGAGAAACCGAGTAGATATTGTAATTTTTTTTTATTGATATTTCACATTATTATCAGTTTTATGTCTGACAAAAAGGCATTTTACAACGTTTTGAAAAGATACGCTATTTGTTTATGAAATATTCATCAACAAATGGATAAATTGAATATTTTTCCAAAATTGTTTTTTTGCATTAGGTTGTTTAAAGTTTATGATTGGATTTTTTTTATTGTTCAATGGTTTTATTATTTAAATGACATACAAAAAAAATTTATTTAAAATTAATAATTGGTTCTTATCTACCTAATGAGAATTTTTTCCGTGAATAATGTAATTGTGTATTTACTCAACAATTAAACAAACTTTGATTGGCAATTTGTTTTTTAATGGTACAAAAAATAACAAAAACAACCATATACGGCAAAATGTCAAAAAAAAAATTTTTTAATTTTTAAGAATTTTCTAGAAAAATTATAAAATAATTTTAACAGTTTGTCGTATATGGTTGTTTTTGTTATTTTTTGTTCCATTCAAAAAAATATAAAATGTCAATCAAAGTTTGTTTATAAACATTTTAAGTGAATAACAATTACATAATTAATAAAAACAATGTTTTCTTATTAGGTGGAGGATAACCAAATATTAATTTTGAAGAAAAAAATTCTTCATATACTATTTAAATAATAAAAAAACAAAAAAACTATTATAAACAATTTAAAAATTAGGAATATTTTTTCAATCATAATAAACTCTCAGCAACCTAATGCAAGAAAACAATTTCTGAAAAATATTCAACTTATTCATTTGTTTATGAATATTTTATAAACAAATTCGTATTTTTTTAAATTAAAATGCCTTTGTCAGAGTTAAAACTGATAATAAAGTGAAATATCAATAGAAACAAATTGACAATATTTACTTAATTTCTCATATTTTGTTAACTTCAGTAATTTATAATTGACAAAATAAACAACTTTTATAAATTTTTATAGGGTGATATTCGAGTACACATATAAAATGTGCTCCAGGAAGCAAAATAGAGTCATTCTGTGAACAATTATTAGGTTTTTAATAAAATCGGTGGTTCCAAAAAAATTACTTAATAAACAATAGCCTCACATTATCAAAATTCAATGAAAAAAATATTTTCCATTGAAATTACATTCTTTTAAGTGTTTAGCTCATAGTATTATTTTTTTGAATTTTCTTTTTTTTTAAATCTTGTGACTCTAACATATTTTCCTTGATAAAAAAGTGTCTTCATATTTTAAATACGATGCCGGTTAGTGTGGTTGGTTGGATAACCTCTACTTCATGTTCCTAGAGAAGTGCAAATAGATGTTTCAAATGTTATTGAAAGGTTTGCAAATAAGAAATACAGGAGACTGGATTTCATTTTGTGAATTTTATTTCAACGAAAGAAATCTTTGTTTTTGTACCTACTTATAAGTATATGCATATATATCTTTTATTTTATTACATTTTGTATTTTTGTTTGAATTTGAATGAAAAAAAATACTTATTTTTTTTGTACCTATAAGTAGAGGTATTTTTTTTTATGTTATAACCCCATCCCCCCCCCCCCATCATAATTTTTTTATTACCACTCTCAATAGGCTAGGTAAATCCAAAATTGATAATAGGTGAAATATTTATATTTTTCTCTTCAATCATGTATTCCCGCACACTTACTGACTTATCAATTGGGCGATCAACTTACACGATGTTCAATTACGAGAAATTATTTTATTCTTCCTTCTTCCTAGATATCCAACCACAGAAGTTGAATGCGACTCCTCCTACAATGTTCCACGACATGCTGATACAGGGGCGGATAGGCCAGTCGGGAATTCGGGAGATTTCCCGAAGGGCTGCCCCAACTAACATTATAGGAAAATTATACCAAGCAGAGTGGTAAAATGGCTTTAATAAGTCCGAATTCACCTATGTCTGACCAAATATTCTACCCTCAACTACTAACGAACTCCAAAGTTATAATTCGAGTTATAAAAACCGTAACTGAGGCGACCGGATCTCCTTCAAAAACCATAAACTTAATAGGCGTATTGCATAGTATGAAATTACTTGTTATGAATTTCAAATATACCTCCACAGCCTCATGGGTCAATAGAGTTATTTATTAGGTTAAATTTCACCTAAAGGTGACCAGCAAAATGTGTTCAAAATACTTGAACTTTCAGGGAATACCTTCTAGTGAATATTAACCTAATTAATACCTCATGTATGTTCACATAGTCAGGGAATAAACAAGTCGGTAAACAGGTCTACAAGTCGGTAAACACTCTACATTACCTATTTTGGAACCAATTAAGTAGCCTGAACATTTTTTGTCCTAGTTTATACCTACTGTTCCACAATGAGGGCGAGATTTTCTTCTGGCACCGAGAAAAGATCAATCACCGTTCTATGCAATTATTCAGCAGCAGGGATAGTAGCACCGTCAATGATTATTTCCTTATGAAATAACTTGCTTTGTCAGTACCAGGGCAATTGATAGAATGAGAGTATGTGGGCAAACAGAACCATTAGCATGTATGCCTCTTTATCGGGCCCGTTATGCACCCACCGCTGGGAATCGGTTCAGTTTTGAAGGTAACCTATTTCGCGAGCGCAGGAGGCCAGCCTTCTGAAGCCGGGATCCAACGGCGCGTGGAGTGGCACTCCTCGAGCCAAACTTGCCAATCCAATCCAATCCAATAGTATTTATTTACAGTTTTCAATATTACATTGCACGACTTAATCCTTAAACTGATATTTACATGTTATATACAATTTACAATATATACAGTTACAGTCTTTGGGCTATTTACATACCCCGCAGACCGGAGAGGGCCGGGCCGACTTCCCGGGGCCTACAATATGACACTTGCAGACCCTCAGTCGCCGCCCCAACCCCAAGACGGGCTGCTCCCTTCGAGTGAACGAGGGATGTGCCCCTCCCAGCAGATCTTGACGCTATCCCCTTAAGCTTACGGTAAGTGCGTGTTATTTTGTGTTGTTTTTCCGACCTCCTACTTGCGTTTATGTCAGAATTTTGTAGTTTGTCCGTTTTGTATTTTGTCGTTTTGTGTAGTTGATTTATGTGGTAGATGTCCAGGAAAAGTATATATAAGAAACCTGGTAAAGGGTGTGATTTGTTGGTTGTGTTGGTTTTGAGTGTTTATTTGAGTAGTTTTTGAGTGTTTATTTGAGTGGTTTTCAAACTTGCCAGTTCACGCGCCGTCGGATAGGGCAGGCTTGGCGATCTTCGGTCGGCGCGGTGAGTCCTGTCGTCTGTCGGTAAATGAACACGGTTCAAAGGAGCTCGGACGTTGGCGCTCAACACGTGTATACCGATCCAACGACGCGGCTAGGAGCGTGGAACTGTCAGTGCCGTGGTATATAATTGTCACCATGGAGTGGTCGAACGAAGTGGAATTTTTATCCCTCCATGAAGCCGAGCCGATTATTTGGAACCCACGGGATCCAAACCATAAAAACGGGAATTTAATTCATGATGCCTGGAAGCGAATTGAAGAGGAAATGAGTGATTGCAATTAAACCAAATTATTTACATTTTCAACGCCAACACTGCCGGCTTAAAACAGACTACAACCATTGCGTGTTAACGTCTGGAACCGCGATCCTACATGCGCCGTGGGAACGGCCCGACATATTTCGACGTTCCAACCTTGACACTCAACCACAGTTTATAGCTAAAGAATCAGTTCGCTCACTTGGCGTCGGCACTTTGATCTTTATGTTCCCGTTTATACACTGCGCAACTCTGATTTGTATCCCTCGCGCATACCGCGTGTTACTGTGTTACTAATACGGACATTTTTCGGATACTTCGAAGAGCGATAATCGCGTACAGTCTTCTGCGCATCCTGAATTGTTTCCCTGGAGTGGATGTTACCTTGGAACATGCATTTGGGCCAAGTGAGCTAACTGCTTCTTTCTTTCTTCTTTAGCCATAAACTGTGACTCAACACTCAATCCAGGATTGCCACTCCACGCGCCGTTGGATCCCGGCTTAACCGATACCTTTCTCACACTCTCCGGGTTCAGAACGATACTCCCGAGGTGCGCTTCCCGTATTGCTGCCACTGCTGGGCATTCCGTGAGGATGTGTGAGGCTGACTCCTCATCCTCCAAGCACCACCTGCATTCAGTATCATCACTGATACCTATAATGTTGAGGTGCTTGTTTAGATGGCAGTGCCCCGTCAGCAGCCCTATCACTATTTTGATTTCCTTTCTGCTCAGTGTGAGCAGAGTCTTAGCCCTCCTAGTAGAGAGGTCTTCGATGTGGTGTTTCGATTGTCTCATGCCAGGAGCTTCTTTCCATGCCTCCTGGAATTTTACTTCCAGGATTTTCTTCATGGTTGAGACGTTCCATGATCCAGAAACTCCTAGTATTGGTTCTGATCCAAATGGTCGGCCGGTTCGTTTCCGGGTACACACAGTAGCTT
The DNA here is from genome assembly GCA_018342105.1 of Gonioctena quinquepunctata. Lineage (NCBI taxonomy): Eukaryota > Metazoa > Arthropoda > Insecta > Coleoptera > Chrysomelidae > Gonioctena > Gonioctena quinquepunctata. The sequence goes on from JAFIRS010000167.1 coordinate 450,333, forward strand.
TACCTTATTGGCGATGGATAATTAAATTAAAATTATGTTATAAAACCAAATAACGTTTTATTGAACAAAATAATTCTTGGAAAAATCGAATTAAACGGTTTTCTTCACATAAAAGATTCAATATAAATTGAACCAGAAAATGGTAGATCTCAGGTGAAAAACAACTACTTTCCTGGCAAATACCACGCAGAACGTTGAATGATATTCACCTGAAAATCCGTGCATACCTCCATATAAATGGACATTGAATGCAAATGTTTCTTTCTGATAAGCTCGATTATGTTTAATTTATGTCGTGTTCACCTAACAATCCGCATACCGGTTTCAGGCTTTTTTGGCCCTCATCATTACGGAGTAGTCAACCAGCCAAAGGTCCGAAGAGCTCTGGCTGAAGCGAGACACAACATAACCAAAACCATCATCGAGTCTATAACACCTATAGGTACGCCGGAAAAGAAAACTTTTAACTGGCGGTACCTAGTGACAGAAAGAAACACTCCGAAAAAAGGTACCGCCATTTTCTGGTTCAATTTATATTGAATCTTTTATGTGAAGAAACCCGTTTAATTCGATTTTTCTATTTATTCCACTTCACATGGCGTTTATCTTTCAAAATAATTCTTGTTTTTAAACAAATGAAGCATATGTTAATTTACTGGGCTTCTGTACATTTTGATCTTTAAAGGATTTTAATACAAAAATAATAATAAATTGCATATTTTTATATATATATATATATATATATATATATATATATATATATATATATATATATATATATATATATATATATATATATATATATATATATATATATATATTGTTATGATGCGTGATTGCGGTTGTTTTTATTTTATTTTATATTTGTTTATTAACTTTCCACAACCAGACATCATAACAAAATATATATATTTTTTTATTTTACTAATATTTTTGTTATTTACTGATTTTCCACTATTTTCAAAATCTATAAACTAGTTCCCCTTTGAATTATTTTTAATATATATCGACAAATGAATACCCATATAAATATTTAATATCTCCGGCTATGCATTTTTACCTTCTTTCCATCTACTCGTTTACCTTATTTCCTTCACCTCAGCTAGCTCAATCGGTACGCCTATGGAATCTCAGAAGTCGGTTCTACTGTGGAGCCCTCTGGTCAATTTTAGCAAAAGGCACCTGTTATCGCTCAATCATTGAAAACAATGCAGAAATCCAGTCAAAATAATAATTTCTTTTATTCAGGAGAAACTTACTACTACCTATTCTACGATAAATAACCTAATTAGTGCTTCATAGCAAATATGTACAGAAAATGTGAAGTTATGTGATACTAAAAGTGAAATTTAACCTAGTTTCATAGGTTATGTCGTCAATATACTAAATCATGAAGGAGTTCTATCAAAAAAGGTTCTTTAAAAGTTTTAATTTAATTGCACTGCAGTAACTTTTTATAATTTCAAAATACCTGTGACCTCTAGTAGTGAAAATGTTCAGTTTTTCGGATTTTTTCCGGTTTCTGGAAACTGCAGCACTTTTGTCAACTGTGCCTTCGCCTCGTCTTGGTAAATCTCCAATAAAAAAAAGGTAAGCTTAACTCTGCATCTTGGATCTTTTATCTGCTATTGTTCTTTATATTATTTCCCATGTTGTCTTGGTACATAACTGTTTTTCTAATCCATATTGATTGATTTATTTAAATTTCAATTTTCTACATTCGGTTCTTCCAAAATTGTTTTCTGTTCTTGTAGATTGTTCTCCCTTGATACCAACAACATTTGTTTTCTTCTCGAATTTTCGATTTTCACGCATCTTTTGTTGCACTTTTTATCATTATCACTTATTTGACAGTTTTTATTCTCGAAACATTTCTAACTACCTCACAGACTATTGAGAAGACATGTAAAAATCATTCTTTTGACGTTTCTGCTTTTCATATTTTTAAAATTCCTAATTTTGCATCAAGATCTTTCCTGGCATCTCATTGGCTATTGTGTTCAGATCCAATTTTATATACAGAATGTTCGAACTTTCAACATTGTGTTATCTGCTTGTGCTCAAAATATGTATTAGAAAATTTTGATTTTTATAAATTTTAAAATTATGCCAATTGCTTGTAATATTGGCAACATGTTTATTTCAAACATAGGTATCGATTAATATTATATGAGGTTTCAGAAAAAACGGTAGAACCGTCACTCTTTTAACCGCCACTCTCTGTTATCCATCATCCGAGAACTGAGATATTGTCTATTGTTTCAGTAACTTAATAGCGAGTGATGAGTGCAGATCAGTGTTTCATAGTGCCGTTTTAATTGTGTGGTGTTGTGATTCAAATATAAATATGTATTATTCACTTATACACGGTTTTATTTCATTCTCAAACACAGAGTAAAGTTATCAAAAAACTGACCACAAAAAAATAACGCTACAGAGAAAATTAACTTAGGTCGTAGGAATTGAAAACTAACCGCTATTCGTTCATTTACTGGTCTGGTGACCCTACGTGAATTTCTCAGACGATTGAAAGCTGAGCTGATGAATATTCATTGAATTTGATTGTTTATTGTAATTCTTTTTTTAGGGTGGAATTCCTACCCCTTTTGCTGTGCTTTAAGCACAATAAAGTTTTTTAATTTATTTCAATTAAGTGCATTATTGTGTTGTGTTTTCGAAGTGTAATGAACGGACATTAAATAATAATAATAATAATTTATCCACGAAAGCAATATAGGGCTACAGATTGTGAATCAAGTGAACTACAGGTAGTGAATAAAATAATGCCACGGAAGCAGTTTGTGCTGCTTGTGTGTGGATATAAAACATATATAAGGCTAATATAAAGTAATATAACAATCAGGACTAGATTGAGAATGGTAGTATAAAATAGAACTAATATTACAAACATGGGTTAGTGTGTTAAGAAATTGTTAATTATTGAAAGTGTTATAAACATGTTTAGGACTAATGATAAGATTCATACAAACTATGCTAAAATAAATGTATAAATGTAAGTGTACTGGTAATCTTAGTATTTAATATCGTGGAGTTTCATGAAAATATAAAACAACAGCCAGTGTTGACATAGAAGAATGAAAATGATAATGATTAATCAATTTTGTATGAGAGGGACATGCATTTTTGTTTTTGTTTTTTTGTTTTTTTTTAGCTCGATTAGTTCATGTATTGATGAACGTGGCATTTCAGATAAATATTCGTGAACAATTATTTTCAGTTTGAATAGTGGGTTAACAGTTTTCATGTCGTGTGGTAAACTATTGATTACTTTTGGTCCTAGAAATTCATTTGATCTTTGACCTATAGATTTGGCAGCAAAAGGTATCATATATCGATCCTTATTGAGTGTTATGTAGGTATGATGTGGTTTCAAAAGCTTGTTCCTTTCTTGTTATTACTTCAGAATGATAGCCTTATAATGTAGTTGTCAGATCAAGGATATTTGGTTCTTTATATAGTTTTTCAGTTGAGTATTTCGAATTTTTATCTTATATCAATTTTAAAAACCTCAAGTGGTTTCAGATTGGTTTTTGAAACTCCTTCCCAACCTACCATAATATACGTTATATGGCTCTGGACAAGACTGTGGTGAAGTATTTTTGTTTTGTTTTGGGTCATGTATTGCATTTAGAACTTCAGTGTGGTTGGTGGGGTAGAGAAAAATGGAGTTGATATTTATATTTCCTTCGAATTTGTGGTTCAAGGTTCTGGTTATTTTTTGTGAGAGGTTCTTGCCTGTTCGAATATACATTTTATTGAATATGTTTGCCATTTTTGTATATTAGATCAGTTATGATTTGACCATTCATCTTTGATACTGTTTATTTCTATTCTTTCCCTATTAATACGCATTTCATAATTAGTTTTCCACAAGTTTCCAGCATCAACAGAATTTTGGTTTACTTTATTTCGGTAATAATCTTCTTAGTTTTTTGTATAAGTTTGTCTAGTGTTTTTTATAATTTTTATATTCAGACTTTAGTTGCGTGTCATTTGGATATTTTAAAGATTTCAGGTATATGCAGTTTTTTTTGTTAATCGACTTTATCAAGGGGCCTGTAATCCATGTCTTACGTTTTTTTTCATTTCCTTCGATTGGTATGAGAATTGTACATACTTTCAATACATTTTGAATTGTTTTCACCAGTTTCTCTGTGCATTCATCGATGTTATCAGTGTAATATATACTCTGCCAATCGACATTTTTGATTTTATTAATAAATACCTTCTAACTTTCTCTATGTATTGTCTTTTACTCTCTTTCGGTGTTCTATTTTTTTGCAGTAATTATTTGAACCAATATTGTAAAGTGATCTGTTATATTTGTTGGAATTACAACTGGTATCAAATTTTCAGAATTTTGGGAAGTCGCCTTAATAAAAATATGGTCCAGACATGATAAATTAAGTGTTGGTTCGTTAATTAATGATATGTATCCGTATTCTGATAATGTGGTCAGATAATCATTCCCTTTATTGTTGTTTTTTTCGAAAATGTTGACATTAATGTCCCCAACAATTATATTATATTTAGCTTGTTCATCTGTTTGTTCTTTGGAGATTATTATTAATTGATCTATACAGTTGAGGGGGATCTGTATAAGGCATTCACCAGTATAGTAGCCCTATTCAACAGAATTTTAGTTTACAAAACGAATCATTGAATGGAATAATTCATGTGATTTATAGATATCTGTTTCAATGAATTTTTTTGACAGTTCTAACAACCATTCAAATTTTGTCATTTTGTGTCATATGAAACAATTTCACCAAATCATGTCAATATTACACTGATAATTGCATTCAGTGCAATTATCAATCACTTGCAACACGATTGAGTTTGACAACTTCATTCCAAATAAATTTCAAAATGTCACGTTTTGGCAATGCGATATGAAAGACGGGACCGAGTTTAAAGAAGCAACGGTGAAGACAATGTGCAAAATTTTGCAAGAAAAGTACTGTAATGACTATAATATTATGATTGACCCGTTTAACAATATAGTATCTAAACCAGCCCGAGATGCCAATCAGGAAGAAACTACAAGCAGATCCATGTAAACGTAAATCCAGTTCAGTTTCGTTAAATTTGTCTGAAGTTAACAAAATAATATTGCTATGGGATGAAAATACTCGTAAATTTTACCATATTGCTGCTGTAGAATTAACGTGGCGAGAAGGAGAGGCAGTTGCTTGTCTGGTGGATTTTTTTCAAATCGAGAAAAATAACGATGACTCTCCAACAAATCGCATTGAATACAATCCGGTGTTCAGTAAAACGTGCCAAGGTGGTTCTGAAAGCTTTACAAGTAGTAAATGTTTGGTTTCCAATAGTGAAAGACAACCCCTGTACGTCTTTTTCATAAACCGATATCAAAACGAGGCGACAATACTACCTCACCTCGACTGTTCTTAAAACCAAATCGACACTGGAAAAATGAAACTGACAAATGGTACGATAATGTACCTGTTGGAAGAAATACAATAAATGGATAGACTAAATCTGCTGCTGAGGCAATTGGCTTGAATGTAAAGGACAAAAAGATAACAAATCACTCGAATAGATCAACTGCTGTTAGCGAATTGGCAAAAAGTGGTGTAGAAGAACAACAATTGCTGAAAACTACTGGTCATAGCAAGCAATATTCTATAAAACCATACTTAAATCTCGATCAAGAACACCACAACAAGATCATAAATATTATGCGTGGTGATAGATCTTCTATAGTAGAGAACAGCAACGAATCTAATGTTAGGTTAAATTTTAATATTGTACTTTCACTAACTGTTCTTTTAATAAATAAATGAATGTTTCATTGTGTTGAGTTATAAACTTTTTTGTCAAAAAATTTTCCGCCGAATATCCCTCGGACATTGACAAATGCCTCATAATTTTATGACAAATTTCTCAAGCTCGAGGAACGAGCTTTCGATTGTCATAAAATTATCTCGTCTATTATCAATGTCCTAGGGATATTACTACTAAAAATAATTTTGCCATCGTTTTTATTAAGACAACCTTCATTATATAGTATTTTATATTTGGGTATGCTAAATGTGCAAGTTTCTGGGATTTTTCACCTCGTTTGTCTCACATGAATCTAAAAGAAATGTGTCAATTTTTGTAATTTCAATAAACGAATCCCAGTTTTGTAACAATACTTTAATTCATTACTGGATACATACAAACTAGAACGAAAAGGGGAAATAGCGCCTGTGAATATATATGAGCAATGAAAACTTGTGGCATTTCAGAATAATTTTTAAATTATAGAAAAAAAAACATCTTCGAGCAAGATTCGAACCTGTGTCTTCTAGATCTCTAGTCATACGCTCTACTGAACTATCGAAGACACAAGGTTCCATCTACGCCTCGAAGATCGCTTTTTCTCAGAATGTAATGTTAGTTTGTTGTTGGGATGCATTAATTAGGTAGAAAGGATCTCATGCACTATTAGTGGCCATTAAGATCGTCACCGTCGAATGATGGTTTCAGTCAAGTTCCGGGCGTTTCTTCGAGGCGCAGTGTTCCATCTGCGCCTCTTGTGTCTTCGATAGCCCAGTTGGTAGGGCGTATGACTAGAGATGTAGAGGACGCAGGTTCGAATCCTGCTAGGAGATGTTTTTTTTCTCTATCCTACAATTTTCTATTACTCATAAACTGGAATTTTTACAAAAATAGACAAAACCGATACGGTATTGAAATATATAATATTTTCCTGTTATTCACACTATCACAAGTCTGAAAAAACTATCAAATTTCAGTCACATCATATTCTTAGGTAAATGTATTCCATTTTTCATAATAAATCATCACTATTTTAGACACCCAGTGGGGTACATAATCAGTGGAAATTATCAGAAGCTTTTGTCTCCAATAATTTGGCCACTGCAATATCACATAGAATACTAAAATAAATTGCAATATTACTAAAATCGTGAGGGTAAAAAAATCCCCTTGAATTATTCATTCATTTATAGCATTTGGAGAAAAAAACAACTGACATTATTCTTCTCCTCCGAAGTTTTTAATTAGTTGTATTGTTCAGATGCACGTCTTGACAGACTTGTTTCTAGAGAACAGCCAGAAAGTCACTCTTGGGTAGTGGAGACAATAATTATTCTAATGCCATTAAAACTTCAGGTGGCGATGGCGGTTTGAATCTACTCTGCTTTGCATAATCATAATGAAAAATCCATCCTCGCAGTCTAACTCGCGTATTAGGTTGTGATACCATAATTTATGATATCTGCCAGAGTGAGTTCATTATTCATAACGTTGTGTTTTCCCTGCCCTCGAAATATAAAATATCAGTTATCTGTTCAAGAAGCGCACCGATTGCTGCATTTTAGAATTCTGAATTCGAAAATATATTAAGAAAACTTCAAATTTGTCAGTAACTTACCGTTTGGAAATGAGTTGCCTAAAACATTCCACAACTAAAATGTTATTAAAAATCAATAATATGAAATAGGTTACCTTCGATGACTTTTCGGAAAACACTTCTGCTCCCTTTTTTACAAGCTTTTATTTAATTTGCAATGTTTGTATGTTCGGGTCAAATCTTGGAAGTGAATTTTGACCGACTTCTAGTCGTCCGATTGATTTGAAATTTGGCAGGTGTTCATAATTCGGTGACAATGTATTATGGATTTTTAGTTAGAGAAAAAAACAAAATGGCGGCTCCAATATGGCGGACGATATTTGTAATTATGGTCTGATTAGATCCAAAATTGCTATGTGATGGTTTTGGGGGTCGGAGATTATGAATTTTTTGTCAAAATTCATAAAGTCAAGATGGCGGCCCAAGATGGCGGACGAGTTTTGTGATTATTTGATTCAAAATTGGTATCTGGGGGTTTTTGGGGTCGGAGATTATGAAATTTCAGTCAAAATTCATAAACTTAAGATGGCGGCCCCAAGATGGAGGACGAGTTTTGTGATTATGGTCCGATTCGATTCAAGTTTGGTATGTGGGGGTTTTCGGGGTCGTATATTTCGAATTTTCTCAAAATTCATAAATAAAGATAGTGGTTCCAAGATTGGGGACCAGTTTTCTGATTATGGTCATATTTCATTCAAAATTGGTATGTGGGAGTTTTCAGATTGGGATATTATGATTTTTTTGTCAAAATCTATAAATTCAAGATGGCGACTCCAAGATGGCGGACGAATTTTGTAATTATGGTCAAATTCTATTCAGAATTGGTGTGTGGGAGTTTTTGGGGTAGGAGATCATGATTTATTTGAGCTCAAAACTTACAGGCAAGAGACCTTGTAATAACGATTCTCTATTAGACTCTATAAAATAACTAATAAAAAACCTTTTTAAAGACAAGCTCTTATTTAAGCCGTGTACTAAAATGTGTAGAAGATAAATTTAAGTCATCGCTGACAATGATTTAATTATTTTTTGTTGTATTATTTGGTTTCAAAAAGCTTGTCGCGCGGATTCTAATAAAATTATTACTTCGACAATTTGTTACAAAAAAAACAATCATTGTCCAATGAAATTAATTGGTACCTACTCTTATGAACACTTCGCAAGAAAAGGTTTTTTAAAACAAATAATTCAACAAAAAATAATTAAATTATTGTCAGCGATGACTTAAACTTATTTTATACGTTTTCGTACACGGCTTAAATAGAAGCTTGTCTTTGAAAAGAGTTTTTATTAGTTATTATTACAAGCTTTTATTCAGTTTCACTTGTTAGTTAGTTCGATCGTTAGTTAGGGTCAAATCTTACAAGTGAATTTTGACCGGCTTCTAGTCGTCTGAATAATTTGAAATTTGGCATGTATTCATAATTCCGGTGACAAAGCATGATAGATTTTTTGTTAGAGAAGAAAACAAAATGGCGGCCCCAAGATGGCGGACGAGATTTGTAATTATGATCAGATTTGATTTAAAATTGATGTGTGGGGGTTTTCGGGGTCGGAAATTATGAATTTTGGTCAAAATTCAAGATGGCGGACAAGTTTTGTTTGTGGGAAGTTTTCGGGGTCGAATTTTATGAATTTTTTGTCTGATTGAGGCGAACTAACTGAAAATCATAATATAAAATAACCAATAAAATCACTTTTTAAAGACAAGCTTTCATTTGAGCCGTGTACTGAAACGTATAAAATAAGTTTGAGTCATCGCTGACAATGATTTGTTTTTTTTGTTGTTGAATTATTTGTTAAAGTCCCGTTCTTCTAGTTAGTTTTCAGTTAATTACACAGCATTCGGTAATTATCAGTTATAATCGCTCAGCAAAGGTACCCCTATCAGAATTTATTTTCATTCCATGCGCATTACTTTTGAGTACGATTCATTAACGTTCGGCATTGGAAGTTAGCGAGCTCATCGAGAAGATAAGTTCTGCGAAAGCCAAGCGAACACGTTATCCGCGTTACCGGGAGTACGTTTTGTTCCCGTTTAACAACTCTCTCAATTTTTCTCTAATGAGGCAGTTTAAGTGGGCGCATGTGTGCAACCCTGGATTCTACCCTCGATATACAGTCCACACTCAAGGAACAGGTGGTTGTCTCGTGGCGCAATTGGAAGACATTAGAAGGCTAGGAAAACCAGGTGAGCGAACGTTTATTTCCATTGTCGTCGAAAAGAAAACATACCTAGTTCCAAATCCAACATTTGGTCCTTCGAGCCGGATTCTGGTTGGATTCGTGCTATTGTTGAGTTTGATTATATGAAACAATTATAATTTCTCCTAGATCCACCTGAGTTTCACAGTGCGCGATCTTTCATATATACTGCTTTCCCGTCGTTCAATACGCATTTTTTTGCCTATGTGGTTCTCTATCAAAAACCCTTTTCATAAAAAGTCTTCCATTTAGAATTGTAATCTAACAAGTTAATTACTTTCAGGTCATACGCCATTGTAAAAAACGAATTTATATTCATTCAGTCATAGAAAGAAAGGAGCGATATAGAACCCCTTTTTTGCTGTTACCGTAAAATACACTCGTACTAAAAATACACGAATTGAAATATTCTTTCTCTTGTTGAATTTCAACTTTCTCAATTATTTGATACGCATTGGAAAATGTCGAAGGCTGACAAAATTAAACAGCTGCGTGCTAACAGGGATATTAGTATCGATCGGATTTCCTTTGTTTATGATATCGCGAGACAAACTATCACTGATCCTTTGCAAAAATCTTATTTCAGAGTAAGATATCAAGAAATGAATAAGGATAATTTGATTCAGGCACGTGCAGTACAAAAAATGTCGATATGGAAACTGAGAAACTTCTGCTGCAAGAGGTTGATAAAAAATATTTTCAGATCAGGACAATCTATTACGATACATTCGAAGCATTAGCGCAGCCCACAAATACTTCATCATCGAGTGTAGCCAATAAAAATGTGAAATTGCCCGTAATGAATGTTCCTACTTTCAGTGGAGATTTGAAAGATCGGCATAGCTTATTTCTCTCTATCTCTCTCATACATAAAAGAACCAATCAACAGATATTCAGAATTTCAATATTCTCTCATTTCTGACAGGTGACGCTTTAAGTCACATTAACACATTCGTTATTATCTATAATATGCTACCCTTATATATATATATATATATATATATATATATATTGGCCAAGTATTGTTGGGATGCCATTTATTACGCACCAAAGCTGAGTTCAGAATGCTCAAAGAGTTTGAGACATTTATTAGACTTGTTCTCTGACAATTTGAAAGCTCTCGCTAGAATGGTTTTTCCTGTTGAAGTGGGCCTATTTTTTGTTGAATATTCTATCTACAAAATTAGATACGGATACTTTGAGGAGCTTTGAACTCAACATGGCTCAACTGAGGTACCCTCGAAGAACTTTTCAAATTTCTGGAAAAACAATGTGTTTCATTGGATACCCTCTCTAAAACTCTTTAAAAAACTAAAGACCTCACGTACTGGAAGATTAACTTCGAGAAACAATGTTCAGTATCAAATTCATTTTTGGCAAACTCAAATGGCATAAATCCTTTGTTCCTTCTTCACAAACATTTACAAATGTTCGGTTTTTCGAGCAAAATCCCCAAGAGAAAGATACAATATCGTGAAACAAAACAAATGGTGCTCGAATTGTTAAGGTAACGGACACCTTTTGAAAAATTGTAGCTCAACCTCAAGTTGCCGTTGGTGTGGGGGCAAACATCATAGTCTTTTGCATTTTAAACAAGTTTCTTCTGCAGGACCTGACCCTAACGCAGTTCACTCTCCTCGAAAGGTTGATGGTAATAACTCATTACCAAATCCCCAGGTTAATGCCTCTCCCCCAAATTCAAACTCTTACGTGTTCCAGCTCTCGCACTCCCAAACCCTCAGTTCTCCTTTCTACCGCTCTAGTACACGTAATTCCCATGGTATACCGGGTGACACAGGATATCGGGCCACCCCTGTAACTTCTGCATTCGTGAACGGATTTTTCTGGAATTTGGTACAGTTATATAAGCAATCATTTCGGATCTGATCACATTACAATCCAATATGGCGGACTTCCCGGTTTTTTCTGGAATTGCCAATAACTTTATTTTTCAAATAGAACACCCTGTATATTTTGACATATTCAAGTTCAACAGATCAAAACAAGTCCAAACCTTATGTCAAATGTATTTTTTTTTGAACAACTGAAATTGAAATTGTTTTTTATTTTACCTCGTGGATAAATGAGATTTAGTCGAAGCTTTTCACAATGAGTCGCAAATAACAGAAAAACTAAATTTTTTCTGAAAAATTATTTTTTGTGTCACTTACTGGTTAATCAATTCAGTCACATCACATTTTGATCAAAAATTCATTTTTTTCAAATGAAACCCCTATGGGCCACCTACCTATCTCTCTAGAACATTCGTTGAGGGAAAAAATGACATATCATTTTTGTGTTTCGGTGCAGTATAAATTCAAAAATCTACAACTAGTTCATGAGTTTAGTGGCAGTTCGAATAATTTTTCAATTTAGTAAGCTGTGGAAAACGACATTTCTGAATCTGAGATGAGAGATGACAGCGAAACATAATTAGTTGACAAGATTCAGAAATTTTGTTTTCCACAGCTTACTAATTTGAAAAATTATTCGAACTGCAAGGAAACTCATGAACTAGTTGTAGATTTTTGAATGTGTACAATTTGTTACTGCACCGAAATACAAAAATATTATGTCATTTTTTTTCTTAATGAATGTTCTAGAGAGACAGGTATGTGGCCCATAGAGGTTTCATTTGAAAAAAAAATATTTTTGATCAAAATGTGATGTGGCTGAATTAATTCATCAATAAATGACACAAAAAATAATTTTTCGGAAAAAAATATGTATCTCTGTTATGTGCGACTTATTGTGAATAGCCTTGACCAAATCTCATTTATCCACGAGGTGAAATAAAAAACAATTTTAATTTCGATTGTTCAAAAAAAATGACATTTGACATAATGTTTGGACTTGTTTTGACCTGTTGAACTTGAATATGTAGAAATATACAGGGTGTTCTATTTGAAAAAACAAAGTTGCTGGCATTTGCAGAAAAACCGGAAGTCCGCCATATTGGATTGTAATGTGATCGAATTCGAAATGGTTGCTTATATAACTGTACCGAATTCCAGAAAAATCTGTTTACGAATGCAGAAGTTACAGGGGTGGCCCGATATCCTGTGTCACCCGGTATATCAGACGATCCGTGTTCTTATTGAATGTGCTAGTCAAGCTAATTTCCTCACAGAAAAATGTGTCAAAAGACTCGGGATATCGCGTACGCGAGTATGCCTTTCAGTCAACGTAATTAATCAAACTTGTGATACAAGCTCTGGATTGGTATCTTGTAAACTCAAACCACGTCACTCTTCTCAACCACTTCTCACTATCGAAGCTGCCACCCTTCCCTCTCAGTGCCAATTTGCCAGCCTCGAATATTTCCCGTTCGGATATGGATACATTTGTCCCAACTCACGCTTGCTGATCCCAATTTCAATATGTCCTCACCCTTTTAGGAGCTGACGTTTATCGAAAATAAAATCACAGGTTCTCATGTTAACGAACCGTTTGCCATCGAGACAGTCCTTGGATGTATTGTTATGGGCAAAGAGGGCCTCATTTTCCGGTACGCCAGTAAGTTCCTCTTCTGCAACTTCTCCCTCGACGATACCCTGAAACAATTTTGGGAATTGGAGCAAGTTCCTGATGTCATGACTCGCTCTCCTCGAAATGAGAAATCTGAAAATATTTTCAAAGACAGTCATATCCGTCTCACTTCGGGACGCTGTGTCTTCTTGATGAATAGCATTATTTTGGTGATACCCGATAATTAGTTCAGAAGAGATTTTACTCTTTGGAGCGAAGGCTCAAATTGAATCCCTCACTCCATCATGAATATTCTGCATTCATGAGAGAGTATCTACTATCGGACTATATAGAAGCCGTAGAACGACCCATGTCATTTGAAAAAATGTATTACATTCCTCACTTGTGTATTAGGAATAAGAATAGTAGTACCACGAAGCTGCGAGTAGTGTTCGACGCCTCTAGCAAATCTGACCAAGATTCTCTCAATGACACTCTTTTAGTCGGGGAGGAACTGCAACAAGACTTGGTAGAACTTTTGCTAAATTTCAAACGTCAGACATCAAGATTACCAAAGTATTTTGTGGCGTTTTACAGTCAACGATCCGGTGCAAGATTTCAGATTAAAAACCGTAACCTTTGGCGTTTCATGCAGTCCTCATGCTGCGATTCTACGTACTTCGTTAGCAGAGGATGAAAGGTCGGATTTTCCCAATGCCTCCGGGATAATGTATTCTGATATTAACGTCGATGATGTGTTGACAGGTGCTGATACACTTCACAAGGCCAAAGCCCTCCAATTGGAATTGGTTTCCCTTCTCTCGAGAGGAGGATTTCAACTCCGAAAGTGGTCTGTGAACCATCAGTTTCTATTGAATGGCTTACCCCCCGAGGATTGTCAACAGTCCCCATTTTCTTTCGATAATCATGACTCGGTTATCAAAATACTAGGCATGAATGGTACCGAACAGATTGTTTCTCTTGGTGAAAACCCTTTACCAACGGGTTATTTATCTGAATAGCTTCTATTTGACCCTGTAGGTCTTGTTTGCCCGATTACTTCCCTAGCAAAATACCTCATCCAGCACCTTTGGAGCTTAGGTCTAGCTTGGGATGAAACTCCTCCCTCATACATCTCAGAGAAATGGTCAACTTTTCGAAGAGAGTTACAAGTACTTCCCACTATGAAAATACCCAGACGTATTATTCCGGATAATTATTCATCTTGTGAAATTCATGGTTCCGCTGTTAGCTCAGTTGCGTGATTTATTTTCGATTTTCGTCCAAAATGATAGGTTTGTTACATACTTGGTTGGTGGTAAGTCGAAAGTTGCACCTCTGACGACTACTTCTTTACCTAGACAGCAACCGGATTTGTTATATTCAAGAAAGGTTGTCACCCTCGTGTTGGCTTCATGTCAGTTCGGCTGATAACCCAGCAAGATTCCGCGTCTAGAGGTTTAACACCACAGGAATTGTTGGATTATCCCTTATGGTTTTGAAGTCCCTTGGTTAAGACAGCCACAATCGTTTTGGTCTAACAATCTTGTTTCGACCCCTGCCGAAGTATCTCATGAGGAGAAGCAAATTTGTCTCGTTTCGCAGGTATCCATAGAATACCTAGACACTCTAATGGAAAATTGCTCATCCCTTAAAAAAATTATCGACATCGTGGCACGATGACTGCGATTCCTTATAATATAAAAAATCCATTAGACAAGAAAACCTCCCCTTTGAATCCAGTTGAACGCCATGAAGCCTTTTTCGTGTTTGTCAAGAGAGTTCAGGCAAGTTCATTTTCTCACGAAATCTCGCAATTGCAAAATGAAGCCACTCTCCCAAAACCTTTCCGGAAGCTTAACCCCTTTGTGTCAGAAGAAGGTATTCTGAGGGTAGGGGGACGACTTCAATTTTCTGGTCATTCTTTCTCGCACAAACCCCTGCCTTATTACCGAACAAGCATCGACTTACTGATATCATCATTCCAAACATTTACACCCAGGATTGCAAACACTTGCACATAATTTCTGGATTTTATCCCCAAAACGCGCTATTTATCACGTTATTTCCAAGTGCTATCGATGTTTTCGGGTTAATCCTGAACTCCTTTTCCCGCCTATGGAAACCCTTCCCGAACCTCGCATTAACCAGCTGAAAAGCCTCCAAGTCGATTATGGTGGTCCTTACAATATCACTATGTCTGAAGGTCGCGGCATTAGAGAGTTATTGCAACTTACGAATAAGCGCTGACTTTATTAAAAGATCCGCTATTGAAGTATCCTCTAACGCGATTCCGAAAGGGTGTTATTGCAACAACCTTCTTCCAAGATGCTTATGTTCAAGCTTTATTTTGACAGGTACGTCAAATTATGTGAAACAACTTCACGTAATTTGTTTATTTATTTATTTATTCATTTATTATCCACACAGACTATTAGCCTAATTACATGGATAAATTGGTAGTAAATACATTATAATATTAGCTATTATATATTTATCATAATTACTAGATTATTAATTACTAATACCAGAATTGTACCAGAATTGTAGGAAGTCGTCCAGAACTGCACTAAGTGGTTTTGTAAAATATATGTTCAGTTTCACAGAGTTAAATTCAATATTTGTTCTAGCATTTTTTATTTGTGAACTTCAGATCTCTATCAGATCTTATCAAGTAAAAACCTTCCATGTTAACGATTTCTCCATCCCTGACTCCTTCCTGTAACCATGTTTCCGTTATCATTAATATGTCGTAGTCATCTTCCAAAGATCTAAAAAAATTCATTGCATTTTGTGTTCAACCCCCTAACATTCTGGTAATATAGCTAAGTTGATTCTAGTATTGTATGCATATAACAAATACACGAATTCTATCGTCTACGAATGTGAATCTCAATCTTTTTTTCCTTTTTTCCTCAGTCATTGTTTCACCAGAAAAATAAACTTATGAAAAGAATCACACTATTGTTCGTTAGTTGGACGCATAAGTGACACTTGGACTAATTAATTCTTCACAATATTGTTGTGGTAGAAAATATACCACCACCAAATGAACCTGCTTTATTTGATTTCGAAAATATATACATAGAAGAGCAATGCTTAAAAAGCTTTAGATTTTCAACTGGCGACAGATATATGACAAAAAAAAAATCCGTCAAAATAAAGAAACTTTTAATAGAAGTTTCTTGGCCTTTATTTAAATAAAGTAAGGGATGCCTGTATTTTAGATTGAGAATATCCTCAAAGTCGGACACAATGCGCATGCGTATATGTCAAAATGAAGGAAACTTTATTAAAAGAACTATAGAACGGACGTTGCAATAACTCTCTATTAAATCTCAAACGGCTCATATTTGCCTATTCGTGTGTTTCACCATTCATCTAGAATTGGCATCTGATTTGAGCTCAGAGGCTTTTCCAGCCGCCCTTCGCCGCTTCATTAGTCGACGTGGTAATGCACTAAGTTGTTTAGTGACAATGCCACAAACTGAATGGTCGTTTTCTCCGCCTAGTGCTCCCCATTTCAATGACTTGAGCGAAGCTGGAATCAATTCCGTGAAAACGCATCTCCTCAAAATATTGGACGGTCATACTCTGACTTATAAAGAGTTTTAATACATTTTGGTACAAGTTGAAGCGATTTTGAACTCGCGACCTCTCTACGCCATGAGCAGTGACCCGAATGATTTCGGAGCTATTACTCCTGCTCATTTCTTGACCTTGGAGCCACTCAGGCCGTTCCCGATCCAGATTTGAGTCATCTGAACGTGACGCACCTGGATAGATGGCAACTTTTGCTAAGAATCCACAGGGATCTGTGGAAAAAATGACGTGACGAATATTTGCAAACCCTACAACAACGGCACAAAGGGCTTGACCCTGAGCAACCCCTCAAGGTTGGGAGATTTGGTTTTGATAAAAAATAAATTGACTCCTCCCTAACAATGGCGTATGGGGAGAGTAACTAAATTGCACACCGGGCAAGATGGTATCAAAGAGTGGTAACTCTACGTACTGCCCAAGGGACGAGCAGGGACCTTGTGTCAAATTATGTCCCTTACCAAATCAATAAGAAAAAATACGCAAAATTCTGCGTATTTTGGGGCGGGAGAATGTTGAAGTCCCGTTCTTCTAGTTAGTTTTAAGTTATTTATTTAGCATTAGGTAATTATCAGTTATAATCGCTCAGCAATGGTACCCCTATCAGAATGTATTTTCATTCCATGCGCTTTACTTTTGAGTGCGATTTATTAACGTTCGACTTTGGAAGTTAGCGAGCTCATCGAGAAGATAAGTTCTGCGGAAGCCAACCGAACACGTTATCCGCGTTAACGGGAGTACGTTTTGTTCCCGTTTAACAACTCTCTCAATTTTTCTCTGATAAGGCAGTTTGAGTGGGCGCATGTGTGCAACCCTGGATATCTACCCTCGATATACAGTCCACACTCAAGGAACAGGTGGTTGTCCCGTGGCGCAATTGGGAGACATTAGAATGCTAGGAAAACCAGGTGAGCGAACATTGCCGACGAAAAAAACCATAATAATAATAATAATTTATTGAATCCTTTAGATCAAATACATGATATAGGATACGTCAAGAACACAAAAAGGTAGACAAATAATCAAAATACAAAAGATAAATGTCACATATACACAGATAGAACTAACATTTTATCTGGAATTTAAAACAAATCGAATGTAAAATATGAATGTCATATATACACAGACAGAACTAACATTTTATCCCGAGTTTAAAAATTCAGAAATGCTGTAGAAACAGTTTTTTTGCAGATATTTCTTCAATTTTGATTTGAACATATTTTTGTTTTAAATTTTCCTTAGATCAGTTGGAAGATTGTTGAAAAATGTAATTCCTGTATATGACGGACTGTTCTTAAAGAATGATGTGTTATGTGGGGATCCTGATGAGATCTCCGTTTCTAGTGGAATAGTTATAGTCCATCCAATATCAATTGGATAAGCTGTTTCTATAGGGAGCAAATAAAAACTCCTTCGCTAACACGAGTGTATATGCGAAGAAACGGAACAAAAAATAATCTGTACTACTTGTATACAGTCTCCGTCGGCACAAAGAGCCCGCTGGTCGACGTGGACTGCTGTCTGTTCTACAACCGATTCGTCTGAACCAATCAAGTCGGACATCAATGCTTGCAGGTGTGTCTATACGATGGGAGGTCATAAATCACGCGTTATATTTGTGTTTTAATAGCTCTGAAAGATTAAAAACCAGTAGCGTCTGTGGTCTTGGTGTGTGCCGATCGAAATACGTTTTGGGATATTAAAATATCTAAATAATATTAGTTATCTCCGCCACTGCTGCTCACAGGATTTCGCCGCAAGACTTGTTTATGCTTCTGCAATTGATATTGGGAAAACTATATGATGTTGGGAAACAGTGTCGTACATATGTTTCTGTTTTAGAAATAACATTATACATTTAAAAATATATATACATGGATATGTTGAGATATTGAATCTTTTAAAATATTCTCTACAAGAATCTCTTATCTTTAGATTGAAAATGAGTCTGATGACTCTTTTCTGTAGAATACATATTCTGTTGGAGTTGCTGGAGCTGCCCCAGATGTTATCACAGGAGACGTGGGAGTAGATTATGGCATAATAAATATTGATCAGTTGAGTTATATCAAAAATATTTTTCAGTTGTAGAATGGCATAATAACCACCATTTAACTTTTTACAAACAGCATTTATATTTGCTTCCCATCTCATATCACTATCTACGAAAGTTCCGAGAAATTTAGTATTTTCAGAGAGATCAATTACATCATCCATCACTCTTACTTGAGAATGTGTTAAATACCTCGTTCAAAACCAACAGTTTGGTTTCAAAAAGCTTGTCGCGCGAATTGTAATAAAATTAATACTTTGACAAGTTGTTACTTCAACCAATCATTGTCCAATGAAATTAATTGGTACCTGGTTTTATGAACACTTCTTCGCGCGACAATGTATTTGAAAACAAATAATTCAACAAAAAAAAATTATTAAATCATTGTCAGCGATGACTTAAACTTATTTTATACGTTTTAGTATACGGCATACATAGAAGCTTGTCTTTAAAATAGTATATGTTCTACGAATAACGAAAGTAACATTTTTTGAAGCGACAGAACAGTTAACCAGCCGAGGCTGGTAATGTTCACCAGCTTCAAAAAATGTTTTGGACGAGTGAAACACTATTCTTTTTCTACAACCCTGTTTATATCATAATAATTTGCTAAAAAAGAACAATGAACAAATATTTTTTTTTATTAAAAATAACAGAACTTTTTCAAACATTACTTATGATTTAAATATTGGTTAATTGTTACATTCGAGCAATTATTCAAAATTATAGGAGTATTACAATCAAGATTTTTATGTATTGAGGTAGACGATGCCACATCTGTTATGTTGTTGTTAACTGATGTCACTCCAGATGAAGATGCGCCGTATCGGATAGCGTTCTATTTTGTATGGACTGTAAAATTTTGGTTTGTATTTGGTTTTTGCTGCTAACTGATTGATCAACATATCTCTCCGCAACGTTACTGGATTTCCAGCCTCCTTGCTTTTTTAATTGAAGTAAATCACCTCCTGCATCCACTAATAGCATTGCGGAAGTTCTACACAAACAATGCCCAGTATATTTTTGGGGATCAGGCATGTTTAAATATTTGCATAGGAGGTTTCCTCAGCTTGATTTGCTATTTCTGGTGGTGTATTTGGAAAATATTAATCACTTTCCGAATCAGAAATCATGATAACTTAAAACACTAACAATGCTTTCAGTGCAAACTGACAAGTCTGAACAATTAACGAGGAACGTCAAACTAATGAAACCAGGCAACGAGATATAAATTGTTTTTAAATCTCACGGTATTTTTACGATTCTATTTGGCTTTTTAATTAAAAAAAAGTGATAAAAATGCATTTCAACTATAGAAGTGAGTCCTGTCTTTGTTTATTAATAATTTAAAGTCTTCAAAACATTATAAACGAGGGCGGGAAATGATTGAAAATATAAATTTAACTTTCGACTCTAGAAACGAAAGTTAAGGTTATGAGAATTTATCTTACTTGCGACGGAAATCACATTTTCGCTGAAGGTATTACAAAATGACGTCTTTTCGTAAGGGGTTGTAGAAAAAGGTTTTTTATTAGTTATTATTACAAGCTTTCTTGTTAGTTCGTTCGTTCGTTAGTCAGGGTCAAATCTTGCAAGTGAATTTTGACAGACTTCTAGTCGTCCGAATAATTTGAAATTTGGCAGATGTTCATGATTCCGGTGACAATGCATTATGGAATTTTTGTTAGAGAAAAAAACAGAATGGCGGCTCTAAGATGGCAGACGAGATTTGTAATTATGGTCAGATTTGATTCAAAATTGATATGAAGTGGTTTTCGGGGGCGGAAATTATGAATTTATTGTCAAAATTCATAAATTCAAGATGGTGGCCCCAAGATGGAGGACGATTTTTGTGATTATGGTCCAATTCGATTCAAAATTGGAATGCGGGGGTTTTCGCGGTCGGAAATTTTGATTTTTTTGTCAAAAATTTATAAATTCGAAATGGCGGCCCCTAGATGGAGGACGAGTTTTCTGATTATGGTCATATTTCATTCAAAATTGGTATGTGGGGGTTTTCAGGTTCGTAAATTATGAATTTTTTCTCAAATCTATAAATTCAAGATGGTAAATGGCGGACGAGTTTTGTGATTATAGTCAGATTCTATTCAAAATTGGTGTGTGGGAGTTTTTGGGGTCGGAGATCATGATTTCTTCAAGCTCAAAACTTACAAGGAAGAGACCTTGTAATAACGATGCTCTATTAGAAATTAACAGATTGAGGAGAACTAACTAAAAAGCAAAATATAAAATAACTAGTAAAAAAACTTTCATTCAAGCCGTGTACCAATACGTATAAAATGAGTTTAAGTCATCGCTGACAATGTTTTAATTATTTTTTGTTGAATTATATGGTTTCAAAAAGCTTGTCGCACGAATTGAAATAAAATTAATACTTCGACAAGTTTTTACTTACCAACCGATCACTGTCCAATGAAATTAATTGGTACCTACTTTATGAACACTTCGCGTGACAAGGTTTTTGAAAACAAATAATTCGACAAGAAATAATTAAATCATTGTCAGCCATGACTTGAACTTATTTCATACGTTTCAGTACACGGCTTATATAAAAGCTTGTCTTTAAAAAGTTTTTTTATTAGTTATTTCAAATATAAATTTATCGAGGGATGTATGAGATGTTGTTTTCTTTCAACAATTACCTGTCAGAAATCTTACAAATTTTCACCCCCTTTTCACTACTTTGGGAGTTGAATTTCTAAAAACACTGAAACACGTATTTCTTCAGTTCTATAAGTCCAGCGGTTTGGTCTGGGCATTGATTGTAAGTCAGTGAATCAGTCAGTGAGGACATGTAATTATACAGGGTATTAGTGAATAAGTGCGACAAATTTCAGAGGATGATTCTGCATGAAAAAATAGTGGCAGTTTGCTATATAACTTTGGTCCGCAAATGCTTCGTTATTAAATTTTTTCTTAAAACCTCACTATTTATTTATTGCTCTGAAACCGGTCGAGATATGCAAATGAAATTTGGTGAGTTTTAAGAGGTAGTTAAAGCGCATTTTTTGACATGCAATTAAGAATTTTATGTTCATTATTGGCGCGCATACGGTTAATGATCTCAATTTAAAATAGTATATTAAAGTATAAGTGGATAAAAAGGGCTTTAAAACACGCGCGATTTTTCGAGCACGACGGCGCAGCCGGAGTGCTCGAAATAGAGCAAGTGTTTTTAAGACCAGTTATCCACGAATACTTTACGTTATTTTTTTTTATTGGTGCACTTTGAAATCATATATACTGGTATTATTACTACAAATAATAGAAATAAGAACTAATAATGCAAGAAGGTTGAATTCGTGATGTGACATCAGTATACCTTTCGTTGTCATGGAAATGAGAAAAACATTCATTTGCAATTTGTTACCAAAGATCAATATTTGTTGTCACCAGAGCTCAAAAATGAATTATTCTAATATCGATTTTTTGAATAGTGAGTCAGAATCGCGGTTAATACCGCGAAAATCCAGTGATATATATAAAAAAGAATATGAAAAGTTCATCAAATGGATGGAGGAGCACATATAAATGAACGAATTGTGAGTAATATTTTGACGTTACAAGGTACTCCTGTCAGATCAATAATAAAAAATTTGTCATTTAGACTTCACGTTTCTCGATTTGTTGATGTTGTCATGGTTACCTTTAAAAAACGCGCGTTTTTTAAAGTTCGATTTAAACACGCTGAGGCGTGCTTTAAATGGGTAAAAAGGGGCACCAATAAAAAAAAATGGTATGCCACGAGATATTTCAAAATAAAAATCATTTTTGAATTTATCGTTCAATTTGTCACCAAAAATTTCTCCTGCCTTTTTTCGTATGGGGCGCCGTTTTCATGCAAAACAATAAAACATCTCAACGCGTATTTTTCATTTCTTTAATACATTATCAAGAACTATCTAATACAATAACGTTAAACCAGTACAATAACACAAAATAACACTAATAAATAGGCGCAAAGCTACAACAAATTTTTAAAATGACCTCTCATGCGTGATACAAGATTCAACTCTTCGCCTCATTGATTGTCGTATTCGCGCAAATATTTCTGGTGTATTTCTCATTGTCTCACAACCGGCTATAATTCGATTCCTCAGGTCTTCAACATTTTCGACAAGAGTGGAATAAACTAATGACTTAAGAAAACCCAAAATGCAAAAATCTAGAGGATTTAAATCCGGAGATCGAGCAGGCTAATGTTCCGTACTTCCCCTACCTATCCAACGATTTGGATATACTGTATCTAAGTGATTACGTACAATAATGCTTAAATGGACTGGTGCACCATCATGCATGAACCAGAGCTATAGAGGAATTTCTTCAAGAAGAACAGGCAACTCTTCCTGTGAGAAATTAAGGTAAGAGTCACCTGTTACTCGTTGTGGGAGGAAATATGGACCGATTAAATTATCATTAAGTACCACAAGCCATACATTTACTGAAAACTGATGCTGAAAATGAGCTTCAAAGATTCCATGTGGATTTTCCTCAGCCCAGAGGTGATTGTTATGGAAATTTCGATACACTGTCGTACAAAATAAGCCTCGTCAGTAAACAGAACGCCATTTAAAAAATTAGGAATTTGGGCGATTTCATGAAGAATCCAATGGCAAAAATCTAGGCGCGGAAAAAAGTCTCTAGGTAGTAGAGCTTGCACACGTTGAATATGAAACGGATACAATTGCTGTTCTTTGAGAATTTTAAATACAGTGAAGTGGCTTACATTCAGTATGTTGGCAATTTTTCGAGTACTTGTTTTAGGTGACTCCGCAATTAACTCGAGAACTGCTTCTTCTAGTTGCACAGCTCGTACTTCTCGAGGGCGCCCCCAGTCAGCAGTTTGTTTCTTAAATGTACCATTTTCGCGCAAACGTTGGTGAAGACGAGCCAATATTGTGTGATGGGGTGCCCTACGTCCTGGATACAACTTAGCATAAAATCGTCGAGCTTGCCGACCATTTCCATTACTTGGACCATAGACAAAATGCATGTCAAACAATTCCGCATTTGAATAATTGTCCATTCTTTTCGATAAAAGAAAAATTACGAAACATTTGCGGACAAAAGTTATATAGCAAACTATTATTATTTCTCCATGCAGAATCACCCCCTGAAGTTTGTCGCACTTATTCACTAACACCCTGTATATATAATAGATAGATTGAATGCTTATGACAGATTTGTATATTTTTGTATGTACGACTGAATATTACTTTTATTACTTTATGTACCTACAAATGCAAAAAATCAGTTTCTGTAGCATCATATTTGGCTTATCCTATAACACTGTAAGTTCTACAAGATTAATAAAGTGATTTGATTTGATTTGTTCGATAGAATACAAGAAGGTTCCAAGAAGACTCGTATTCATACCCCTCAATGTTCATTATGGATTTAATAGATATATGAAAAATTAAAATCCAGCCAAATATAAGTTTCTTACTCACATGGGTTTGAAAGTAGAACATTGTAAAAATTCTAAGACGTTAAAAGCCTGACATGTTCGTTATGACGAAGATCATATTTAATATGAAACCAGTTGAAAAACAAAGGAAAAACACAAAGACATTTCCGATAATAGTTTCGGATTTCGGACATTTCGGATTATAGTTGGGTCTCATACTAGTGTTTAAAAAAAATTATACTAAAGTGAAGGTGTGGTGCCCAGGAGTACATTGATATAGTTAGTTATGTTTGGTAATTGCCCATTTCTATGCAATGACGATATCTAAATTATCAATTGTCAGCAGACAATAAAAACAACACTTTTTACAATCGAGGCTTGCGAGTAAAAAACAAAGACACGAATCGACCTCCTTTAAACGTGGGAGTAGCAAAGTGACCAACTCTGAGTGATAGTAATTTGAAGACGACTATGTCAAAAGGAATGGATAAGCAGATTAGTAACTACCAAATCTTACGAGCTACTAAAGGATACTAAACTAAAAACTGAAAAAGCAGCTGAAAAACTTAAAAATGAGGTGCGCTCAATACGAACTGAAATCCTAGAAGACCTTCAGAGTATGAAAAACGAAAATCTACTTCTCCGAGAAGAAAACAAAACACTTAAAGGTAGACTAATCAATATTGAACGTAAAATAAAAAAATTAAATCCAGTGTTTCAATGGCATAAGTGAAAATAAAAATGATATTGATGATATAAATACTTTCACGAGCGTATTGGAAAATAATCTAAATTTAAAAATAAACGTCAACGAACTGAGAGATATCTACCGTATTGGCAAAAGGAACAATGATACGAAACGCCCTCTCCTGGTAGAACTACTTAGATATAAATTGAAATCTGAAATATTAGCGAAGGCAAGTAAGTTCAAAGGAACCGGGATTTTTGTCTCAGAAGACTACACGCCTGAAGACTATGCTGAATTAAAGAAATTGAGATTCCACCTGAAGAAGGCTAGAGACATTGGTAAAGTAGCTTTTATAAAGAAGAAAACATTAGTGATTGATGGTGTGCCCTACACAATAGAAAATCTAGGAGAAGAAGAGGACAGTAGTGAGGAGGACATAAGCGAGGAGGACATAAGCGAAGAAAATAATAAGGCAAAAAATAGTAAGGAAGAAAGTAACATTAAGAACAGTGCGGATACCAATAAGGGGAAAGATCTTAAAACTGCCCACACCAAGAGAATTACCAGACTAAATAGTAACAGCAAAACTGGAGATGGATCCATTCATAAGTGACTATAATTATGACGAGTTTCCTACTGAAGTCTTAAGCAATATAGCTAAGTATAATATTGAACATAAAAATGCATTTAAAAATTTCACCAAAATATTAGAAGTAAATTAAAAAATTTGGATAATCTAATTGTTACACTGAATTCCTTCAGCGAACCTTTCGACTGTATTGTACTTACTGAAACTAGAAACGATTTCGATCCCAATCTTCGTGTCGTAGATGGGTATGAACTGATCTTCAATTTTGGAGAAATTAATAAATGTGATGGAACAGTGAGTTACGAGAGAAATTATCTAAATTACACTTCTGAAATAGTAAAAATCAATAAACAAAAATTTTTTTTGAAATTGTCTTCCATTTGCATTCGACAAGAGATGAAGAAAAAAATAAATTTCAATCAAAAAAGCAGTCAAATTCTTTTTGTTCACGAATGACAGAAATTTAATATCTCACTTTTTTTGAGCTTTCAGAATAGAATATTTTCATTTTATTCTCTATTATTATCTTCCTTATAGTGCATATCGTATGTTAGTTAGTTACTGAACATTTCTATAGAATTTTACCACATTCAAATTCATACACTATTCTATATATCTTATAGCAATTAAGAACTAGATTATATTATTCGGTGGCGTCTGCTACCACTGTAACCACGGACAGCCTTTAGGCTTTGTGTTTTTTTTTTAGTTTATTTGCAGACTGCAGAATATTGTATCTGGAGTACTATTGTAAATGTTGAATTTTATACATTCTTATTTCATAAATAAACATTATTATTATATTATAAGAATCCATCTATCGGCGATCAACTGTATGATTGACGAAAAGAAACATTTGATAAAAATTGACAGTATTATTTGTTGTAATTAAATATACAATACCTGACATATAAAAGTGAATTTTAAAAGGGAGGATTTAAAACAGAAGTAGATAGCTATATTAAATAAAGATGACATCTGGCTAGAAAATATGAAATTACTGAGAACGAACCAAATATACAAATTCAACAGGTGGCATACTGTAAAGTTGACAAAACAAAGTTGAAAATGACAAAATAGAGCATTTTATTTATTGACAACAAGGGAGTTGAATAGAAAAATCGAATTAAACTATTCATTCCACTTCACATGGCGCTTATCTTTCAACAAGGGAGTTGTTTTCAAATGCAGTTGAAAGTTAATCAAATATACAAAGACATGGGCGTCCTTTTTCCAGTGCAATATGTAATTTCTCAGTCAATATGCCCATACCAACCTGTAACACCCTCTGGGTGTTTTTTTTTGTTGGTCCCAGGGTAAGCTATTTTGATTTTTGGTTCAAAATTCAATATTCTAGTTTCTGAATGAAACTAACATGGAAAAGGGAGCTCATATTTCGAAATACGTGAATGGGTTTACTCACATAAAAAAATATATTTCTGCCGAACGAATAAGTTGATTCATTTTGAAGTCATTGATTTACAGATAGGCAACATTGTTGCTAATATGAATGGGAAGAATATCGAGGGGATTGGTAACAAAACGGAAAAAATTTAATGGACGTAGTCCTCAAAGAGAAGTGTTAACCGTAGACACGTGTTTCGGGCTCTCGGCCCTCATCAGTACGGTGAAGAAGTGCAAGGATGAACAACACTTGGTAGAAAACGACAAATCAACGGAGTCAACATATGCAGCTGGCTTCTGTTTGTTCTTCACATTCATATATATAATCATAGACTCGGATGTCCCGCAGGTAGCTATAGCTGCCTTCGTGGAGACGTTGGTTGTTGCCCTGGAATGCAGGGTCTGCTAACCGAAACCACAAATGTGCGGCTGGCTTCTGTTTGTTGACTCCGTTGATTTGTCGTTTTCTACCAAGTGTTGTTCATCCTCGCACTTCTCCACCGTACTGATGAGGGCCGAGAGCCCGAAACACGTGTCTACGGTTAACACTTCTCTCTGAGGGCTATGTCCATTAAATTTCTTCCGTATTGTTGCTAATATTTTTCGTCTAAGAATGTCTAACAAAGCACCATTGATTCAAGAAAACGACGGGCAATCTTGTCTAGTCGACAGAATTGCTAGAGACGCGAGATTGAACTTTGGTTCGTGTGCCCCATCCCTAGGGGAATTTTGTAACCGATGCCAATGCCAGTTTCCGCTTGGCTTGGGTTTTGAATGAAAAGATCGAGGGTGTTCCTGGGGAAGTCAATCGGGAACCGCGGTGCTAATCGGTCGCTGGTTCCGCCCGTTGGCGTTAGCCAACAGGGCTATATTCCTATTTTTTGACTTCGCCAGAAAATAGGAGATTTTGGTGCCTCGTATAGGCGGCGAAGGGCCCATTTTGTGACTTGTCGCTCTTTTATACGGGCGGCGGATATGGTTCGCTAGCCGGAGATCGAAGAAAATCGCTCTTCGACATAGGGTGAGTGCACCAATGGATGACCAATTGAGAGCTTCTTTCAAAAAAATTACTTATAGATACTAAAATATCAATTTTCATGAAAACCAAAAAAATATACAAGAAGAACAAAGGTTTGAAATTTTTAATATCATGTACAATCTTGAAAATAACGGTAAAATGTAGTTAAGAGAATATATCAGTCAAAATAGTCATAAATCACCAGTGATTGACCAGCAAGAACTAGTACTTGACCACAATTTCACCCAAATCAAATGAAACAAGTTTCTAAGCGGAACTGTAGATTCATTCATATAAAAAACAAGTTTTGATGTTCAAACAGAATCTTATAAAAGAAAGATCATTTTTGAACTCAAACCTTTTACAAAAATACTAGTTTTTTAACGAGTTGAAACTTCTTCACCCGGGTTTGGACTACAATTTCCTTCATTTTTAATTATTACTTTCTTGCATTTCAGTATAACAGTTTCATTATCATTATTAGTTTCATTTTCCAATTCTATATGTGTTTTCCTTCATTATGTTCTTCTTGGTATCATCATGAAATTCTTCTGCTGACTCATCGCCGCCCCATTCCTTCATTCTGCTTTTTTAAACGATTTCCGTCTTTTCTTGGAAATAAGTTAATCGAAATATGGAAACGTTAATTGGCTTGATCGTTCTATTCCGTCTTGATCACCCAAAGTTCGCGACGCATCGTGCATACATTTTTTGAAATCTACTGCCTCAACTTCAAAATACATTTTTCATGCTTCTTTTTTCTAATAACAGTGGAAAAGTGGCTTTATGCAATCAGAAATCAATCAGAAACAACTTTTTTCTATTTACTTTTCAAATTATTTATTAATGTAGCATGCAGTACCCCATACCCCATACAGCCTCTTCGATTGTCTAATATCGCTAACATCGCTCGCAGCCTGTTAGTTTCATCAATTATTTCTGTGAAATACAGTGGTTTGACTAAACCTGTATTTGAAAATAAAAAAACCTTATATAAAGTAAAATATATGTACCAGTTGTTGATCATGACAAAAAACCAATAGTTCACCACTACAAAACTATGGTCAATTACTAGATCCGCTTTAAAATAACGATATTTTTTTGACAAAAATAAATATTTTACTCATACCCAAAGCTATAAAACAGACGAAGACGTACAACCTTTAATTCCTTTGAAACACCGGTAGTTGACCAAAGTGGTCAATTACTGGAGCTCCAACAAATATTTTGTTCTAATAGTTGACCACATGAATTAAAATAGTAAAAGCACACATTCCAATAATGAATACAATGAAAATACTTAACTATACATCAAGTATGTTTCTGATAAAACTATCAACAAGAACGGATGATTTAAGATTACTAAAAATTGTCTTCTTACCATGCTTTTTGCCACATCACCTGTTTTCTACCAGTGAAAGACGAAAAATGTGTAAACATGAAAGTGACCAATTTATCGCGAAATTTATTTGGGTTAATTATGACATCTACTGGATTAAAGTCCCATCCAATTTTCAAAAACATAGGCAACCAACAAAATAATATAGTATCCTTATTTGTGCGCATTAAGGGAAAAATGGTCAATTACCGGATGCTGGTCAACTACCGGTGCCACAATAATCCTAATGGTTTCACGGGAGGAACTTTCGTGAGTAAAGAACGGAAACTTTGGTTTTAATCGTCAGTTCGGAAGACGAGTTTTTTTTGCTAATAGATGTATTGACGTTAATTTTGTGTATTATTTTCTCAACCGAAGTTGAGGAAAGGGAAATTGAGTTCAATCAAATAGTTTTATTTGAGAGGCAAAAGTCATTCATTAAGTTCTATTTTCACTTGAATAAAAGTCATTCGAGACAAAAGACAAAAAAAAGTATTATCTAATTAATAAAAAAAAAATTATTCAAAAAAGACCAAAGGCACGAATCTAAGTCCGACGGACTAGTGGTGACCAAAATATCAGTGCCTTACAATCTAGTATAGAAAGTCTCTATCAAAATTGGTGTTGTGTGTGGGAAAATCCATGTTTTCTGCATACACCCTGGTGACAGCAGCTGCTCTTATAATATGTAAATATTGTATGCGGAAATATCCATATTCATTTTTACAAAAAGAGAGGGTGACTATACTTTACACGAGGAGTTGTGATAATATAAGTAAGTATGGGAAATTTCATTATGTTATCAAATCAAATTCATTTAAAGTTCGTCCATTTTTGCGATATATTTTTCGGTAGGAAAAATATTAAAAGTTATCGGAAAAATAGGTTTTTTTAGAATTTATTTTTTTCTTAAAAAAATTCAAATAAAACAGAACGGTCTCGAAGAATTTTGTTTCCCTTTACAAACCTATTCTCATCGATTTAATGATTCCTTCGATATTTTCTTCCCCCAGTTTTTATTCTAGTTCATTATTCATCAGCTGCCTGTGTTGCTCATTTCCACTACATTTGTGGGCCCATTATTGGCACTTAATATGTATAATTTGCATGATTTAAATTTCTCCTTTTCAAACAATCTCAGTCATTGTCGTTGTTTACATCGCATATGTTATCGTTAGCCTTATTAATGCGCGATATATTTATTCACTCAATTTTTATCCTTGAATAATTGGTTGTTGCAGTAAATTGCCCTTTGTATATTATATATATATATATATATATATATATATATTGTGTATTTATATCGTAATCTTTTCAACTTACAACTGGGTACCAACATATAATTTTCCAGACAATGTTTGAACGTTTCAAGTCATATGGAACCCTTCAATATATGAAAATTATATTCTCGTTTGAAATAAATCCAACATGAAAAAACATCTTTTCTTGTCCCCGAATTTACCTTCGGTGAATCTCTTGCCTCCGAATGCGTTCGTTCATTTATATGCAACTAGCAAAACTTTCATATATCACTTCAGCTTGAACAAGTTGTACACATGTTTTATAGGGTTAGGTGTAAAAACGAGTCTTTCAGTGTTTCAGAATATTATTTTCCGATTAGTTTCCTATTTATCAACATATTTCGTATAACTACTCGTCTTTTCATTCTTGTGTTTCGGAATTTATTTCGAAGATGTACTTAAGAGAACGTCGAAGATTACACAATCTCAAGTGATGTCCTATTTCGCCCCAACATCATAAAAGCTAATAACGTGCCCGTTAAAATCCTCAAATATCCTTCAACCCCCTACTAGTAATTTGTGATAAGTATACATAAAAGCTCCCTCCTGTTTCACTTAAATACCTATAAAAACACCGTTTTATCAGTCCTCGGGAAAACTGAATCTTATACCGAACAAGACAAGATTTAGGTGATCAATGTAATTCTAAGGTTCCCAGAACCCAAAAATACAATCATTTCTAAATTTTTTATATATATATATTGGTATATATATATACAGTGAGTTTCAAAAAGTTTGCAACATATGGGAAACTGTTTATTATCCATTTGCCAGAAAATTTTATTTCTGATAAAAATTGGTATATTGCGAAAAACTTCATTTGGGTTGTCAAATTCTAAATTTTCAAACGTTGTACAGGGGAGAACAAAAATAGGAATTTTGATCAGGTGTAAAGTACCCTTATTTTCGACATAATCAAAACAGTACTTTATTTAACAAGTACCCAAAATGGGGCTTTCGCGGACGAATCTTAATATGAAGATGAGTCCGCGAAAACCATTTGCGTACGAGTTGCATACAATATTTTTGTGTATAAGCTTTCCAAATGATGTTTCATGTAGGAACTATGATTTTATTTGTGCTATCAATACGCAAATATATTTGTAGGCAGCACCGTCAGAAGTCCCGTGTGAAATATCGAATCAGATTTTTTATTACCGACGTGTCAAATGTCAAATATGTCAACTTGTCAATAACATTTGCGTTTGATATTATGTTCTCTAATTGTGTTTTCAGTCATTTTTTCCAGGATCCAACTATACTAACGTATTATAGGGATATAGATAGTTGAATATAATGAACTTGTAAGTAAATATGACCAGCATTCAGAAAGATACTCCAAATTTGAAAGAAAATTGTTTGACATTCGAATCGTGAATGCTAGATGTCGCTCACTTCGTGGTAATGCTGAATACGCGCGTTTAGTGTTACGTCATGCGACCAATTTTTATTGCTGCATATCAGTCTTTGGATGTCAACAAAGCGTATTATAATCCCAGAATATTGTATAAGTATATTATATTATATCTCGCGAATTATTTAAATACAATGTTTGGATAAAGTGCTGTGTTAACAAAATACGCGTTACGATTTGTTTGCATCGAAAGACTAACAAACACAACAACAAAATGCGGTCGTGACGTATTCACTAAACGCACGTATTATAATCCCATAAGATCGTACAAGCATATTGCTATAAGTGCTATAAGTGCTTAAATATCTCCAGAATTCTTTAAATTAAATGTTTGGATAAAGTGCTGTGTTAATATTATACGCGTTACGGTTTGTTTGCATCCAAAGACTGACAAACACAATAAAAAAATGCGGTCGTGACGTATTCACTAAACACACGTATAGTGAGAGATATTTGGAATAAATGAAATATAAATTATTATCATCCAATAAATGTATGTACGTTTAGGTGTGGAAATCGAAACTTGATTTGAACCCAAACTAAACCATTATTCGTATATTCTTGTAAGTTGATTATATCTTATTTGAATTTACCGTCATTTTGTACCTACCGCAACAATAACCATTGACAATTTTATTCTGAAAAAATCCAAGTTCCTAGATTTTCTGCGGCAAAATGTTATCGGTGCATAGTTTTTATAGTATTTATAAACTCCCGTTAATGTTCACTTATATTTCATGAATGAATTAAATTCAGTTCTTAAAGTGTTTCCATGACGACACTTTACGGAAAGTAGCATTTTTCGGGTTTTTTTAATTCCCAAAGTTGCCGTTTTGGAAGCGTATTTAGAAATGTTGTTGTTTAGAATAAGAAACAATATTCAGATTTAATTTCCACATGTCTTCCTTGCATCGCCAAACATTTTATTGTACGTGCACAAAATTATTTATTGGCGTTTTCTAATTCATCAATATTTTGAAGAAAATTATATACTTCTAGTATTCACGTTTCATACAGTTACCAACTGACCTGAAAACATTTTTAAAAACTCTGTCCAAAAGTCCTGGCAAACCCACTGAAATGAAAACCACACTAAACTTCATGAGATCAGGCCGACATCAGCTCCACTCCAATTACCTAATCTCCAGAGAAAAGCAAAGGTAATCGTGCGCAGACTAAGAATTGGACATATTCGAATAACCCATGGATATCTGATAGCCTCTGAAGACCCCCCTTTTTGTACAACCTGCAATGTCCCAATCACTGTGAAGCATATCCTGATCGAATGCGTACATTTCGCCACAAATCGTAAAAAATATCATATCCATGGAAACCTAGCAGAAATGCTTACTGATGCATATAAAATGAAAAATACTGTTCTCTTTCTGAAAGATATTTCTTTATATAATAATATATGATATTACCTCACAATGTATACAGTGCTTCTCAAAAGTCCTCTCCCCCCCTCTTATTTTTGGAACGATCATACATAAACAAGTGAAATTTGGAAACTGAATATTAAAGGTTGTGAAATTCCCTACTAGTGATGATAGATGACGAAATCGTCAAAGATGACGTCACAAGGCCATTGTGACCAATAATTTCAAATGGAACCCTATGGCAAGCGACACCTCTTTTAGAAGGTATAGAAAAAACCTATTCAATGGTACTAATTTTGTTTGTGTTTATGGCAGTTTTAATGGCTCATTAGTAAACATTAAAATTTAAATTCCATTCAGTATGATATTAATTACAGATTTAAGAATCAGTATAAACTTGAAGAAATTGCTCGAAGTGACCTCCGTTTACTTCCTGGCAGTAAAATATCCTATTTTTAAACTCTTCTCGTACTTTTGCAAATGTGTCTGCAGAAACAGCCTCACATTCTGCAACAATACGTTGTTTTAAAACGTCAATATTGTCAGGTTCAGTGGCGTAAACCTTCGATTTGAGGTACCCCCACAGAAAAAAATCCAATGGTGTGAGGTCCGGTGATCGAGCTGGCCATTCCGTTGAACCTCGTCGTCCAATCCATCTACCACGATACTCCTCATCCAAATACCGTCTTACTGCACCGTAATAGTGTGAAGGAGCACCATCCTGTTGGAATGTTATTTCCAAATTGCCGAATTCATCTGGATTATCTTCCAAAATTTCAAGGATTAACGGTTCTATTGCGTTTTGCAACAGCTCCAGATAAACCTCACCAGTTAAATTAGTATTTACAAAAAGAGGCCCAACGATGTGGTTTCCCAGGATACCTGCCCAAACATTTACCTTCTGGGGAAATTGGGTATGTGTTTCACGAAACAGGTGAGAATTTGCGTCACTCCAATACCTCACATTCTGTGTATTCACATTTCCATTTAGATAGAAAGTAATTTCGTCACTAGAACAAATTGTTTTGACATAGTCTGGCTGTTGGTTAATTTTAGTTTCCATATTTTCACAAAATTCTAGTCTTCGGTCTGGGTCGTCGTCTGAGAGTTGATGAACCATTTTTAATTTGTATGGATGAAATTTGTTTTTTTTCAACACCCTGTGTACTGTACTTCGACTGACTTCACAGGTAGATGCAACGTGAGTTGTTGAAGAAGTAGGATTAACTATTACTTCTGCCAGTATATAAATTTTTTTCTCATCAGAAATTTGTGGTCTGCCAGATCGTTTCGCATCATTAATACTACCCGTTGTTCCAAACTTACGAAGAAGCTCCCTCAAATAGGTCCTCGAAACGGGGCGATCAGGAAACCTCTCATTAAAAATGCGGTCTGCTGCATGAATATTTTGTCCAGTTTCACCGAAAATTAGGATCGCTGCTACGTTATCACCAAAGCACGTACCATTTCGCTTCTTGAAGCACTTAAACGTTCGGCTCACAACAGTTTAACGAATTATTAAAATGTACAAAGATATTAAAAGTACCAAAAGCTGCTAAAACAGTTAAACGTTCGATCAACAATACACAAATTATCAAATGTACAAAAACTTGGACAATTACAAAAACGTCGAATTAGGGAGAATAACAAAAACGTCAGCTTATTTGACAACTATCCAGAGGCGGAGCTTGAATTTGGAATTTTAGTATTAACTGATTTAATTCATCACAGCTTTGCGTTTTTTAAAAGCGAGTTGTCAAAACTGCCATAAACACAAACAAAATTAGTATCATTGAATAGGTTGTTTCGATTTTAAAAGAGGTGTCGCTTGTCGTAGGGTTCCATTTAAAATTATTGGTCACAATGGCCTTGTGACGTCATCTTTGACGATTTCGTCATCTATCATCACTAGTAGGGAAGTTTACAACCTTTAATATTCAGTTTCCAAATTTCACTTGTTTATGTATAATAGTTCCAAAAATAAGAGGGGGGTAGGAGACTTTTGAGAAGCACTGTATATCCCATTCAGTGCATTTCAACATACTGACCTGTTATACTCTATATTGCTGTACTGTTCATGTGTCAATTGCCTTTGTTGTCGAGACACGTTAATTTCAATATAAAAAAAAGGTATTAACGTTTATCGTTCAATATTAGGAATACTTTATTCGTCTATGAATTACTAAAATCACATTACCTTTTAGGCCAGTAGATATAGACAATCAATTAACATTAATTCCAAAAGTTTTCAAACTTCAATGGTATGTTAGTGCATTAATGAAAACAAACTATAAAATTTTGCAGAAGTCTGTGATGAACGGAACATTGTTTGAATTGCAAAAATCGTTTTCATGCTTTATTTTTGCACTGAAAATTGCAAAAGTTCTGCAAACTAGGCATACCTATAGTAACGGTGTTTCACAACATGCATTGAATTTGCAACCTTGTAGAAATTACGAAACCTTGTTTTCTGTCTTTTGTTTGAGTTTTTCATTGTAATGTGTTTAAAAAAAATTACAAAAGTTCTGCAAATTGGATAAGTGAACGGAAATAAAGTTTAAAATATTCACGTACATTTGCTACCATTTCTGAAAAATGCATAATTTATTTATCAAACTTTTTTATCGACGCTCCCATTTTCAGTACACACATGCATTGAAATAATTACAAAAGTTTTTCATTGTGGTTGCAAATAAAGAGAATATCGGTCTCAGTGGATATGTAACTTTGCAACCTCATACGAAAAAAGGAACCTATTAATCCACCAATATATTTTTTTTGCATGTTTTTATTTTTACAACTTTTGAAATATGTAATTGCAAAAGTTCTGCAAATTGCGATTCAAATTACAACTGATATTTCAAGTGACGCAAGAGATTTGCAACCGTCATTGTTCAACGGAACATTTTTTTTGTGTTGATGTTTTTTTTTAATAATTTGTTCATTGTTCAAATAGGTCTAAGATATATATTAGACCGACATATGTCTACAGTGGTCCAGTTAAATACTTGACTATCCATCGCGTATATCTGTTATATTGTGTACTGGTTGATTGAAATTGCATTCGCAGATTGCATTCGAAGAATAATACGGTAAACGTAGGTACCCATTAAATTTCTTTAAACTAATTATTAATCACTGAAGCAATCCCTGTTTTCGACTAATCAGCGACATAAATTTAATCTAATATTTTCGAATGCAACAATCGAAAGAGTACACAATTCTGCTAAAAGACTATTGGAAGATATGAATTCCTCATCGCATTAGAAACGAAATGCAATCATTCTTCATTTAAAATGTTCACTTGTCACAACATGACTTTATAGCAATCGACGAGATTTTAAAATGAATAATCGATGCTCTATGGAAGTAAGGATATCAAAACGTTATCGATTGTATATCTTTCATCATCAAACAGAAACATTGCTGAAAAATAAAAATTTGTGACATTGATATAACATCTCAAATTAAATTTTTACAGGTAGGTATGTATTTCTTGAATTCAATAAAATTATAATTTACCTTTCCACTCGACTTTCTTACTGCAATTGTGGTTTCGCATGAAAAATTTTATTGAATCCGGATGAAATGTAATCGACATGTAAAAATCATTCTCTTGATTCATAAAAAAAATTAAAATTAAGAGGGAAAAACATGTTGGTAGGCAATTCTATCTCAGTTATAGCTCCAGGACTATTCTATGAATGTGCATTGTTTTTGTTTAGTTATATAGTAGTCCGTCATGAAAATACAATTGACAGTCTTTTTGTTATTCTGGTAATAAATCATGTTACTAAACTGCTTTGCATTCATTAATCTGTAAACAAAACACTGTGACGTAAAACAGTTGTAGGTTAATCGTACTAATGTACAACTTTCGAGTGTTTTTTAATTCTCAATATTTCCTCAATTTTTTAATGAATAAAGAAAATTATGAAAATGTGTCGAGATATTCTGGATCCTCCATCAAACGTACTCAGAGTATTTTTTATGCAAATTCCTAATTGTAATATAATGTTTTGAATTCATATGGAAAACGTTACTTTCAACATTGAATGATTTCACTTACCGTTGACAAGCTTCTTCTTGGTCCATAGTCAACTTGGTAACACAATGAATGCCATTCATTAGGTATATGAAAATCTTTATTATTCAGATAACACAGGTGTTGCAAAAATAAATATTTTGTAATTCCTAATGTTCCGCATTGTAACATAGTTTGCAAATTATTATACTGCCACCGATTGGTAAAATGAGTTGTCTGTCCGATTTGCAAAACTCTTGCTTCTTTTGGTAGAGTACAAATACGAAAGTATTTTTCTTTTGATTTTACCCTCATTTCCGTGTTGTAGACGAGGTTGCAAATTAATGAAAACATTGTACGTCAGGACACTTGCAACCATTATTGGAAACTTTTGTAATAATTCCGATACTTATTTCAATAAAAAAAAAACAATTTAATGAAAAAATATTTTTTCTGTTTGACGCAAGAGATTGCAAATTGGAACTTTTGTCAAGAACATTATTTCAGTAATTTTTTCGAGTTTGCAGAACTTTTTAATTTTCATAGAAGAATTAGGCCTTAACACATTTTTTTTTTCGATAAAACAGACATTTCCGTTTTGTTTGAGTGGTTGCAAATTCATAGAGGATGTGAATTGCTATTTATAAAACTTCGAAAGTATGCAGAACTTTGGCAAATTTTTCCGCCCTAATAATGTGAAAATTTATTAAATCCTGATTTTCAACAACTTCCGTTCAGAAAAAAGGGTTGCAAAATCAGACTACATATCATATGAAAGTCCTCTTCACTTTACTGAAGTTTCGAAACTTTTGTAATTATTATTAAATCAATTAAACGCCGAGTGTAAATGACAAAATTGAAATAATTCTCATTTATGGAGAAAATAGAACAAATCGAGAAATAGCACAAATATTTAATCTGCGTCATCCAGAAAAACCGGTATGTGCCACAAGTGTAGGTCGGATTCATCAAAAAATTTCGGCCACGGGATCTGTGGAAAACAAATTTTTACACAAAACATGCTGAATGGGTAACTGGGAACAATGAATTACAACAAAATGTATTATTAGCAGTAACTGAGAATTCGAGAAGTAGTCTCGCTGCTGTATCTTCCATTGATTATTTAGTGACAAATCATTTCATTGAATAACAAAATAGATAAATCAAAAGGAAAACAAAATACTATAATAAAAAGAGATTTCGAATATTTTGATGAAACAAATTTTCAAATATCCACAATTGATATATTTTGCCCATGTAAACAATATAAAATATTCAATAATTTCAAATTGAAAGTTTGGTTTACAGAAGACTTAATGGAAAAAATGAAATATAGAGCAGACTATACAGGCAAACTAAATTTACAAAGACAGAAATTGATTGGAGTGAATATAGAAGGGTAAGAAACGAAGTTACAGGAAAAATAAGACAGGAAACAATAAATTATTATGATCAACAGATTGATGGGGATAAAACTGATACAAAGGCTTTATGGAAATCCCTAAAAGAATTTCTTAATGGGAAAAAACTGCAAAATCCTTCATCTATTCAATTTGTATTGAAGGTTGAAGAAAATTGTGCAGATATCGCAAATGTATTCAATGCATACTTTGTTCAAAGTATACATGAAATTATACAAAAAATAAAACCGGTAAATGACACTTATTATACTATAAGTTTTATCACAGAAATTCTGCCAAATTTCATTGAATTTATGCCCTTAACAATGGCCGACCTGAAACGTATTTTGTTAACATTAAAAGAGAATAATCAGATAGAAATGGTATAAATTTAAATATAATTAAAATAGCTACGGAAGCAGTTGCAAATTGGTTCTTGGATGTTGTAAATTTATCTTTGAGTAAAGGGATATTTCCACATGACTGGAAGATATCTACAGTCATTCCTATTCAGAAAATTAATAACACTGTTATATGTTCAGAATTAAGGCTAATTAATACATTGCCAATGTATGAAAAAATACTAGAAATGGCAGTTAAGGAACAATTATTAATGTATATTAATAACAATAAGATACTAATCACACAACAGTCAGGTTCAAGACAATCACACTCATGCGAAACTGCATTACAATTATTGATATCATCGTGGAAAATTGATGTTGCTGATGAAAAACTGATAGGTGTGGTGTTTTTGGACTTTCAAAGAGCTTTTGTTATTAAAACTAGAAAGATATGGTCTCTCCGGTAATGTGTTGAAATGGTTCACTAGTTTTTTGAAGTAAAGGAAACAAGTTGTTAGATATAATGATGAATATTCGGAAAAAAACGAAATAAAGAATGGGGTTCCACAGGGCTCAATTCTTGGTCCAATATTGTTTGTCCTATTTATAAATGACATAGCAGCACATGTAAAGAAGTGCAACATAAAACTTTTTGCTAATGACACTATACTATATTACTCGGGAACACCTGAAGATATAGAGTATAACATAAACTCTGATCTCTTAAGATTGGATAATTGGTTATGTGACAGTCTGAAAATCAATTTAAAAAAAGTAAGTTTTTGTTATTAGGTAATAGAATGCAAGTCAAGCAGCTAAATCAAAATTTCAACCTGTGTATACATATGAATAATGAAAAAATTTAACATGTTAAAGATTGCAAATATCTAGGAGTTATATTGGATCAGGAGTTGACCATGAATGCCAAAGTGAACTATATTAAAAAGAAAGTACAAAAAAAAAATATATTACCTCTATAGGCTGAATAATAAAGTCTATAAATTCTCCAATTTCACCGTATATAAATCTGTCATTGCACCTCATTTTGATTATTGTAGTACCATCTTATTTTTCTTAATAATGAACAACTGAATACCTCTCAAAAACTACAAAATAGGGCCATGAGAGCAATATTAAATTGTGGTAAGCGAACACCTATTAAGAAAATGTTAGATACCCTGTCACTGATGTCAATTAGACAAAGAAAAATAAATAAAATTAAAAAAAATAAAAAAACCTGAAATATTATTCAGCAAAGGATTGATACTGTTTAATAATCTACCAAGTGAATTGAAACAAATATCATCAGTACATATATTCAAAAATGAATACTCTGAATATGTTAGAACTACAGTTCATGGTTGGGAAAATAGGAAGTGTTATCTTTTTACACGCTTTATATTAGCTTCACTTGTATGTTTGTTTGTTTGTAACCGACTCCTTTGGGCGCGATTTTGACTCACTTCTAGACGTCCGAATGATTTGAAATTTGGCAGGTGTACATAATTCTGGTGACAATGCATAAAGAAATTTGTGTGTCCAGAAAAAACAAAATGGC
The DNA here is from genome assembly GCA_018342105.1 of Gonioctena quinquepunctata. NCBI lineage: Eukaryota > Metazoa > Arthropoda > Insecta > Coleoptera > Chrysomelidae > Gonioctena > Gonioctena quinquepunctata. Next base: position 490,989 of record JAFIRS010000167.1, read on the forward strand.
GGCTCCAATATGGCGTACGAGTTTTGTGATTATGGTCCGATTCGCTTCAAAATTGGTATCCGAGGGTTTTTGTGGTCGGAGATTATGATTCGTTTGTCAAAATTGAAAAATTCAAGATGGCGGCTCCAAAATGATGGACGAGTTTTGTGATTATGGTCTGATTCTATTCAAAATTGGTATGTGAGGGTTTTTGGGGTCGAATATTATGATTCTTTTGTGAAAATGGAAAAATTTAAAATGGCGGCCGAGTTTTGTGATTATGATCTGATTCTATTCAAAATTGGTATGTGAGGGTTTTTGTGGTCGACTATTATGATTATTTTGTAAAAATTGAAAAATTGAAGATCGCGGCTTCAAAATGGCGGCCGAGTTTTGTGATTATGGTCCGATTTTATTCAAAATTGGTATGTGGGGGTTTTTGGGGTCAAATATTATGATTACCTAATATGCTGGGATTATTCCATTTTTTATTTGCAAAAAAATAATAAAAATAATAGTTTAAAAAAAAACTAAAAAAACACGCTATTATTAATAAACCACACTTAAAAGTAGGAAATAAATAATGGTTTAAAAAAACTAAAAAACGCCTTTATAGAACACCAGACTAAAAAAATAGAAAATAAGAAAAAAAATTATTTTATTTAAAAAAAAGCGTGGGGTGCATGGTATCAATAATTATATAGTACATTACACACCGAGGCGATACCATGCACATCACGCTTTTTTCTAAATAAAATATTTTTTTTTCTTATTTTCTATTTTTTTATTCTGGTTTTCTATAAAAGCGTGTTTTTTAGTTTTTTCAAACTATTATTTTTTATAAGTAGTTTTAGATATGTATATTTTTTTTTGTGTTAGTATTAGAATAGTATGAGAATTAGTCTAAGTGAAATCTGAAGAGCTTCTGCCAATAAAGGTTCCATATATAACAGGCGTGAATAAAACATCAGTACAAAGAACATTATTCATACATACGTTGAAAGAAGGAGATTACGAACGGAGATTTGAATTCTGCGCGTGGGTACAGATAGAAGAATAAAGACAGTTTGCAAGGTATACAGTGCTTCTCAAAAGTCCCCTCCCCTCCTCTTATTTTTGGAACGATTATACATAAACAAGTGAAATTTAGAAACTGAATATTGAAGGTTGTAAACTTCCCTACTAGTGATGATAGATGACGAAATCGTCAAAGATGACGTCACAAGGCCATTGTGACCAATAATTTTTAATTAGGGCAAGCGACACATTTTTTAAAAGGTATCGAAAAAACCTATTCAATGATACTAATTTTGTTTGTGTTTTTGGCAGTTTTGGCAACTCGCTTTTAAAAAACGCAAAGCTGTGATGAATTAAATCAGTTAATACTAAAATTCCAAATTCAAGCTCCGCCTCTGGATAGTTGTCAAATAAGCTGACGTTTTTGTTAGTCTCCCTGATTCGACGTTTTTGTAATTGTCCAAGTTTTTGTACATTTCATAATTTGTGTATTGTTGATCGAACGTTTAACTGTTTTAGCAGCTTTTGGTACTTTCAATATTTTTGTATATTTTAATAATTTGTTAAACTGTTGTGAGCCGAACGTTTAAGTGCTTCAAGAAGCGAAATGGTACGTGCTTTAGGTGATAAACTAGCAGCGATCCTAATTCTTGGTGAAACTGGACAAAATATTCATGCAGCAGAACGCATTTTTAATGAGAGGTTTCCCGATCGCCCCGTTTCGAGGACTCATTTGAGGGAGCTTCTTCGTAAGTTTGAAACAACGGGTAGTATTAATGATGCGAAACGATCTGGCAGACCACAAATTTCTGATGAGAAAAAAATTGATATAGTGGCAGAAGTAATAGTTAATCCTACTTCTTCAACAACTCACGTTGCATCTACCTGTGCAGTCAGTCGAAGTACAGTGCACAGGGTGTTGAAAAAAAACAAATTTCATCCATACATATTAAAAATGGTTCATCAACTCTCAGACGACGACCCAGACCGAAGACTAGAATTTTGGGAAAATATGGAAACTAAAATCAACCAACAGCCAGACTATGTCAAAACAATTTGTTTTAGTGACGAAAGTACTTTCTATCTAAATGGAAATGTAAATACACAGAATGTGAGGTATTGGAGTGACGCAAATCCTCACCTGTTTCGTGAAACACTTACCCAATTTCCCCAGAAGGTGAATGTTTGGGCAGGTATCCTGAGAAACCACATCGTTGGGCATGCCTCTTTTTTCAAATACTAATTTAACTGGTGAGGTCTATCTGGAGCTGTTGCAAAACGCAATAGAACCGTTAATCCTTGAAATTTTGGAAGATAATCCAGAGGAATTCGGCAATTTGGAAATAACATTCCAACAGGATGGTGCTCCTCCACACTATTACGGTGCAGTGAGACGGTATTTGGATGAGGAGTATCGTGGTAGATGGATTGGACGACGAGGTTCAACGGAATGGCCAGCACGATTGCCAGACCTCACACCTTTGGATTTTTTTCTGTGGGGTACCTTGAATCGAAGGTTTACGCCACTGAACCTGACAATATTGACGTTTTAAAACAACGTATTGTTGCAGAATTACATTTCCGCAGACACATTTGCAAAAGTACGAGAAGAGTTTAAAAATAGGATATTTCACTATCAGGGAGTAAATGGAGGTCACTTCGAGCAATTTCTTTAAGTAGATACTGATTCTTAAATCTGTAATTAATAGCATACTGAATGGAATTTAAATTTTAATGTTTACTAATGAGTCATTAAAAATGCCATAAACACAAACAAAATTAGTATCATTGAATAGGTTTTTTCGATACCTTTTAAAAGAGGTGTCGCTTGCCCTAGGGTTCCATTTAAAATTATTGGTCACAATGGCCTTGTGACGTCATCTTTGACGATTTCTTCATCTATCATCACTAGTAGGGAAGTTTACAACCTTTAATATTCAGTTTCCAAATTTCACTTGTTAATGTATAATCGTTCCAAAAATAAGAGGAGGGAGAGGACTTTTGAGAAGCACTGTATGTTGTTTTGTGATGAGGCAAGTCTCACCTCAAATGGTAAGTTCGCAAAATTGCCGGTGATGGGCCGACGAAAGCCCAAATTTCAAAATAGAATGCAAGGACCAATATTCCTCAAAAAAACGTCTGATGTGGCATTTTCAATAATAAATCAATTGGTCTATTCTTTTTCCGTGACAATATGAAGAGTGACATGTTCTTACATTGTTTGATGTTTGAAATAGAGGCAATTATTGATCAATTCTCACAGCAAGGAAGATAACGGCTATGGTTCCAGTTCGACGGAGCATCGTGTCATAGTACTCATTAATTAAAGAATATATCGATGACAAATTAGAGAGTAAATGGATTGGAAGATGCTCAATATATCCATGGCCAGCAAGGTCTTCCGATCTCATTCCTTTAGATTTTATCCATGGGGGTACCTCAACGAGAAGGTGTATGCCCGACCATTTCAAAATATCGATGAATTAGAAAATGGTATTAGGGAGTGTTATGCCAGTATACCGAAATCTTCAAAAAATGGCAATGGAGAATTTTTTGCACGAACAATAAAATGTTTGGCGATGGAAGAAAGGCATATGGAAATTGAGGGATTCAATTATTGATTATTCAGGTTTCTGAAGGTTTTTGTAATTTGGTTTTTCTTTATACATAAATTAGCACTACCCTTTAAGGTAACAGTATGATTAAAGTGATCGTAAACTTGCAGATTTGTATTATTTAATTGGTTAGCATTATTCAAAAAATGTATTTAATTATTTTCTACCATTAAATCATTCTGATAGATTATGGACACCCACACAGTGAAATATCAAATTTGCACCAATAAACTAGTAGAAATTCAAACAATTTTCAACAAACGTCGATATTTTAGTACAAATAATAAATTGGATCAAATTTCGCATTATAATATTATTATAGTATTATAAAAAAGGTACCTAAGGTGTAAATGAGATACTAGTACTCTTTATAAGGCTTGAACCATACAAAATGGGAAAACAAATTTTTGTTGCATAGGTGACTGTGATTTCAAATCTGAATATTGTTTCTTATTCTAAACAACTTTTCTAAATAAACTTTTTCGATAATATCGAAAAAAGTTTACTCTTGATCAAAATTCTTTTGTTCTGCCCTTACACCTTTGGAAATTTAGAATTTGATCAATTATTCCGCTATGCACCAATTTTTATCAAGTATAAAATTTTCTGACAAATGGATTATGTACAGTGTCCGTCATGAAGTTGGCTACATATGGGAAAAAATTTGTTATTGAAATTTCTGAAAAACTCTAACGGCGGTTCGTTTCTGCATGTCTGACAACGAAAAAATCCGTTGCAACTCATATCACGTGACCTCAGATTTGGCATGAATTTTAAAAAAAGTTGTTTGTGGTGCTGAAAATGGGTCAAATTGACAAGATATCGAAAAATTTAATTGAGAAATTGTGTTTGGAATCCCACGATGACCCCCTATATGTATATATATATATATATATAAATATATATATATATATATATATATATATATATATATCTGTTTAAATATATATATATATATATATATATATATATATATATATATATATATTTTGAAACAGATTGAAAAAAAAAATGCCATTTTATTCCTCTACCCTTACTAAGAAACATTATACATATATTATTGTTTTATCTGGAAACAGCTTTAATAACCTAAATCACATTTGTGGAATAGACATTTTGCGGGAGAATAATTATGAAAACACGATTTAGTCTTGTCACTAGATGTAGTCATGCCCTGTATATTGATGCACATGAGCTTATTCAATATTCTCAACCCATAAATAAAATTTAAACCAGCTAACATTTGTAATTAGAACTCAATAATACATTATTTATCCTTGCTAAATTTAGTATTATTGGTTAGTAAATTTGAACTTCAATATTTTTGAATTTTATAAGGCGGCTTTGAAAAAAGATATACTTCTGTTGTAACAATAACAAATGTCACAATAACTTGTTGACAATTTCGTTGGAGTTGTCGTTCTTTATCAGTTTTTGTGTTATTCAATCTATCAATAGAAATGGCTCCAAAACTGAGTATACAAAAAAAAAATATAAATATTATTGCTAGATGGCGAAAATTATCATAGCAAAAGAGGAGTAGCTGAAAATTTCAATGGAAGGCATCCAGACCAAAATTTGCATTTTACTACGGTGGCAAATATATTGCAAAAATTCAAGGAAACTGGTTCGGTTGAAAACAAATATAAAAGTGTTTACGATAAGCCTGTTGTAAATAATCAAAATAATGTAAACAATGTTTTACTGACAGTCACTGAGACACCAAGAGTTTCGACGAAAAGTATGGCAGAAAAGGCAGAAATATCTCTCTCAAACCTCTGTTAGACGAATTTTAAAGCAAAATCACTTTCACCCATACAAACCAAAATTAAAAGTACTGCGAGACAGGCATTATGACGCTCGATTTTATTTTTGTGCATGGTTCCAGGGAAAGTTAGAAGACAATCGTGATTTCTCAAAAAATGTGCTATTTTCTGACGAAGCAACTTTTACCTCAAATGGTGTAGTCAGTTCTCAAAATTGTAGATGGTGGGCAGATCATAATCCTAATTTTATTATTGAAGCCAAGGACCAATATAGTTCCAAAGTGAATGTATGGTGTGGAATCTAAAATGAGCGAATTGTAGGCCCCTTCTCTTATTAGACAAAATTTAAATGGCGAAGGGTATTTGAACTTTTTACGGAGCGATATATCTACATTTATCGACAACCTACCATTATAAGAGCGGATTCGTTCATTCTTTCAACAAGATGGGGCTTCTATACATTCTAGGAATGAAGCGCGGCAGTGGTTAAACAATGAGTTTGGTGAGCAGTGGATAGGTCGATGGATAGGTTGATATTCAGGTAATCCTTGTCCTGCTAGGTCTCCAGACCTAACGACGTGTGATTTCTTTTTATGGGGTTACCTGGAGGGAAATGTTCATAAACAACGCCCATTTCGAAATGTCGAACATTTGGAAATTTGTATAAAGAATTGTGCAGCACTGATCAACAGAACTATGTTGAAAAATTATCGCAACGAAATGTCTTCCAGAATAATTCTATTTATGGAGCGCGAAGGTGGTCACGTAGAATATTGAAAATTTGTACATTGTTTGTTTATTGAGTTTTTTTTTCCACATCCACCTAAACAATACTAAATTCAATTAGGATAAATAATGTATTATTAAGTTTTAATTACAAATATAAGTTGATTTAAATTTTATTTACGGGTTGGGGATATAAAATTTTTGATATCTTGTCAATTTGACTCATTTTTCGGCACAACAGACAACTTTTTTTTAAATTCCCGCCAAATCTGAGGTCGCGTGATATAAGTAGCAACGGATTTTGTAGTTGTCAGTCATGCAGAAAGGAACCGCCATCAGAGTTTTTCAGAAATTTCAATAACACATTTTTTTTCATATGTAGCCAACTCTATGACGGACACTGTTTATGTATATATATATATAAATATATATATATATATATATAAATATATATATATAATTATATATATATATATATATATATATTCTTCAATTTCTCGGAATAAAGGTCTGATTCAGTCAATTCATATAATTTTTCTTAACGACGTTCCGACATGGTATTTGTCATCATCAGGTTGAAACACTAAAATTAAAAATATGGAGTTTGAGACATATTTAACTTAACACAATATTGAAATGTATGCACTACAATAATTCTTAAAAACATATGGTTCGAAATATAACACGTTATTTAACTCAATATGAAAATAATTTGAACATTTATGAGTATTCACTTACAAATTATTTTATTTGAGTTTTGCGTTGCATCGTACGAACGTTATTGTGGGAGTGTGACCTGCGTCGAAGTTATCGGGAATGGTTTGTTCATCTTTCATGCATTTTTCCCCTCTTTATAAGTAGGTACATGGGATTGTTTATATTGAGTTCTAATATATGAGCCGGACTGTATTTTTTTGGTAGCATGTAAAGATCAGTTTTCATTATTATTACTATGGACAAAGTTGAAAGAGGTTGTTATAAATCTTACTCTTGGATTCTTACTCTTGGATTCCTTTCTTTGGTCAAAATTTCAACGTTGTTAGTGTCAAACTTATGTTGATTTTCTTTTTCGTGTTTTGATAGGGCTGTAATGTCGGTTTTTGAGTATTTGTGGGCTTGTACTCGTTTCTGCAAATATTGTTTTGTTTGACCTATATAGGTACTTTGACAGCCTTTACATGGTATTCTATATACTGTATGAGTTTGTTTGTTTTTTGGTATTTCTGGTTTTAATTTTGAATAAATGGTTTTGTTCGTATTTTTCAGTTGATGTGGAATAGTTATGTTGTTTTTCCATTGTTTTATTAATTTTATTCGATAGTTTGTCTATGTATGGTAAGGGTATGTATGTTGTTGTTTTCTTTACTTCATTATCATTTTTATTGTATATCGCATGTATTCGTTTTTTCATTGTTTTTTCTGCGAAGTGGCTGGGGTAATTATTTTCTTTTAATATATTCTTGATTATTTCTATATTATTTTTCCTGAATCATGGGTGAGCAAGCTTTATAGCTCTGTCAGTCAAATTGTGAATAACATTTTTTTTGTAACTAAGGGGTGCGTTTGACAAATAGTTAGTGTAACGATTTGATGCATTTGGTTTAATAAACCAGTTTGTGAAAATTTTTCCAGTATTGTCGTGTATTATTGTTGTGTCGAGAAAGTTTATTTGTTTTTCTATTTCTTTTTCTATTGTAAATTTCAATCCAGGATGATATTTATTGAATTTTTCTAGAATTTCATCAACTTAGTAGGAATACAGGTTAAACAATCGTCTACATATCGTTTGAAGAATATTGGTTTGAAAGTTAGTGATTTGATGATCTTTTCTTCAACATACTCCATAACCAGATTTGCTACTGTTTCAGCAATTGGAGATCCCATTGCAATCCCGAATATTTGTGAGTAGTATTTATTTGCATATTGAAAGTATGTTGAGGTTAAACATAGTTCAATTCCTTTCAAAAACTCTTCTAAGGTTAGTGTTGTGTGATTTTGTATTTCATGCCATTTTTCTCCTATGATATCTACCGCTAATTTTGTATCTATATTTGTATATAAAGAAACTATATCAAGAGAGATTATTATACGATTTTATGGAACTGTTATATTGCGGATAAATTCCACAAATTCCCAGGAGTTTTTCACATAGTAATCATTTTTTCAATAACATTTGAAAGAATTTCTGAGGGAATTTTGATAAATTGTAAGTGGCAGATTGAATATTGCTGACAATAGGGCGAAGGGGAATTCCAGTTTTGTGTAATTTGGGCAACCCGTATATTGTTGGAGGTTGGGCGTTGTGTATATTGAGTTTGTTTTTTGTTACCTGATCTATAAGTGTTGACGAGAACCAATTATTTACTAATTTATTAACTTTCGCTTGAAGTTTTTCTGTGGGGTTGAATCTCTCTTTTTTATATGTGGTTTTATCCATTCACTATCATTCACTATTATCATTCACTATCGAATAGAATTAATAAAACAATGGAAAAACACAACATAACTATTGCACATCAACTGAAAAATACGAACAAAACCATTTATTCAAAATTAAAACCAGAAATACCAAAAAACAAACAAACTCATACAGTATATAGAATATCATGTAAAGACTGTCAAAGTACCTATATAGGTCAAACAAAACAATATTTGCAGAAACGAGTACAAGCCCACAAATACTCAAAAACCGACATTACAGCCTTATCAAAACACGAAAAAGAAAATCAACATAAGTTTGACACTAACAACGTTGAAATTTTGAACAAAGAAAGGAATCCAAGAGTAAAAACATTCCTTGACATGATACATATTAAAAAAGACCCCAATAGCATTAACAATAGAAATGATATCAAAAACTCAATCCAGATTTATAACAACCTCTTTTAACTTTGTTTATAGTAATAATAATGGAAACTGATCTTTACATGCTACCAAAAAAATACAGTCCGGCTCATATATTAGAACTCAATATAAACAATCCCATGTACCTACTTATGAAGAGGGTAAAAATGCATGAAAGATGAACAAACCATTCCTGATAACTTCGACGCAGGTCACAATAACGTTCGTACGATGCGAACGCAAAACTCAAATGAAATAATTTGTAAGTGAATACTCATAAATGTTACAAATATTTTTATATTGAGTTGAATAACGTGTTACATTTCGAACCATATGTTTTTTATGAATTATTTTAGTGCATTAATTTCAATATTGTGTTAAGTTAAATATGTCTCAAACTCCATATTTTTAATTTAAGTGTTTTAACCTGATGATGACAAATACCATGTCGAAACGTCGTTAAGGAAAATTATATGAATTGACTGAATCAGACCTTTATTCCGAGAAATTTAAGGAAATATATACGTGGTCAAGAAACTAAAGAAAAAATATATATATATATATATATATATATATATATATATATATATATATATATATATATATGTATATATATATTATATATATATATATATAAAGATTATGTATATATATATATATATATATATATATATATTATAAAATATAAAAATTATGTATATATATATATTGAATATTAAAAGTTAGGGTTGAACCACGTTTAAAAATTTGATGATTCCGACGTTTCGGCTCCTATTTTGGAGAAAAGTAGAAAACGACCATATTCCACCAAAACGGATTTAGAGAAAATTGAAAATTTAAATTTTTGTTAGAACCTTGCATTCAGAGAAAAAAAGTCGCAATGATCATTTTTCGAGAAAAACATGTTTATTAAAAAAAATTACAGATACATATATATTTTTTTTCAAAACCAGTGACATTAACAAGAAAAATATAAATGTTTAACCTGACTCATGCAACTTTTCCCTGAATTAGACATTTTCGGTGGATCATCGACATATTCATCATCGCTTTCTTCAGGTTGATCGACACATTTTAATTGTTGGTAAAACGCCCTGGCTTGCAAATCCTTCCATTTTGACGGTGATTAGACCCTGGTGCAGTTTCCTTAACGTTTCCCCTTCTCTTTTTCGTTCTTACTGCTTCTATCTTAGGCTCCTCTTGTTTTTTTTTGTCGAATTCAGAACTAGTATATAGGCCAACAAAATCGAATTTGTGGAAAATTAAGCGGTTATTTTTCCTGCAAAAATTGGGTATCCTGATTGGCCGGGGTGGAAAAGGACACTTCATTGGATAAATTAGCGATAAGAACGTACTCCAATTTTGAACATTTTTTTTTGCCACAGTCGATTACTTCAAATGAAAATTCCTCAATTCGTCTATTCAGTCATACGGCATCTCAGTGTAAGCTTTCTGATTTACAAGGCTCAAGGATTGCACTCTCATCGGTAATATCACTTTTACAGCATCAAAACTATTTTTCTTGGTGACCAAGTAATGAGGGAGTAGAATAACAGACTGACGCAATAACGACTACCACATTGTAGTCGTCTAGATAACTTCCGACACGGGCGCTGACTCATATCACTTTTCCCCGGTATAGTCAATCTTGTAACTGCTGTTTTTTCGGACCTAAGTTGTTTTTACCATTTAGCTATTTAATTTTCCGACAGTACTTGCAAAATTCCACAAAAGGAAACACATAGCTCATATTCGCTTATAAATGAACTAATGCAGTTTTTCTCCTGGACCCTTCATACAGGGTGATTCAAAAGTACTTTGACAAACTTCAGGAGGTTATTCCTCACAGTATTCTAGTATGAATTGTCCAAATGAATATATGTCCGGAAACGCTTCGTTTCCAAGATACAGGGTGTTAAAGTTTTATTTTTATTATCGTTTTTTTAATATCTTTCGAAATGCTGATCTTAATTAAAGGAAAATTGGTATTAGAGGTTTTTTGAGGTGTCGAATTCGAACCTGATGCTATTATTGTTCTTACTTGTAGGGGGCGCCACCTACACGTCTTTTTCTTTTTTGAAGATTCATAACGTTTTTGAGCGTACTTCTAGCACATTTTTCAGTAATATCTACGTAAAAAAGCTACCCTTGTTACAAGTCGCTATAAGCAACCGTTTTCTAGATATTTGGTCTTGAAAATTTCAAGTCGATTGTTTGATAATCGATGCGTGTTGAAGTTATTACCATTATTTTGCATTTTTCACAAGAATGCTTAGGTAATAAATTTGACGTTTAAGTAAGTAGTTTTGGTTTTTTGTAGGGGGCGCCACCTATTCTATTCATTTGTACTTGTTTGAAATAGTTATTTTTGTATCAAGGGTGCAGAATCTGTATTTGTTTTGATAAAATTTGCAAGAAATATCAACATTTTATTTCAAGAAATTTTGAATATGTAGAATAAAATAAAATAAAGGAAACTAAATTGTATTCAAATAAATTGTACAAAGTGTCCATCTTCAGCGAAGATACAGGCATTCGTCTTCTAGTCATTGAATCTCGTACCCGCTCAAAAATTATTGGTGTCTTTCTTATTGTTTCACAGGCGTCTACTATTCGGTTTCTTAGATCTTTCTCGTTCGCTACTGGAGTTTTATAAACTAGTGACTTCAAATGTTCCCAAAAATAAAAATCTAGCGGGTTTAGATCTGGGGACCTTGGTGCCCACGCCGGGTTAGGTTCTTCTACACCCCTACCGATCCATCGATTTGGATAGCCAGTGTTAAGGAATTCCCTGGCTATAACGCTAAAATGGAGCTCCATCATGCATAAACCACATGCGGATACGAATTTCTAATGGTACATTTTGAAGTAGTCCCAGCAATTCATTTTCTAAAAAGTATCTGTAAGTTGCGCCATTCAGTCGGAACGGGAGAAAGAAAGGACCTATCAAGTAATTATCAATTATTGCCGCCCACACATTTACAGAAAATTGATACTGATAATGTCTTCCACTAACTGCGTAAGGATTTTCCAGAGCCCAAACATGGTTGTTATGAAAGTTTGTGTTAGCATTTCGGGAGAAGTTTGCCTCGTCCGTGAAGAGGCAAACTTAACTTAAAAATTGAGGATTTCCAGCCAATTTTCTCAAAAACCACTGACACATAGTAATGCGTTGGAGAAAGTCTCGTGGCAAAAGATCTTGTACCCTTTGAATATGGTATGGATAAAATTGTTGATCGTGGATAATTCTCCAAACTGTGGACTGAGTAGAATTGAGAGCTTCAGCCATTATTATTGTACTTGTTGATTCTCCTCGAGAGCGTTCAAAACAGCTTCTTTCAATTCTGGGGTTCGGACTGCTCGTGGTCTTTCAATAATATCAGCTGCCCTCTTAAAGCTACCTGTTTCTGCCAAACGACGGTGGAGACTGGTAAATGTTGGAGCTGAAGGCAGTACTCGATTAGGAAATCGCTCCTGATAAATACGTCTCGCTTCTCGCGCATTGCCATGGCCATAAACGAAATGCATATCATAATAATCATTTAGTTATTGTTTGAATAATGCATTTTTTCAAAATTAGTGTTTCAAAACTTACATACACTTCAACAAAACAACAAAACGTTTAACTGTCACATAAAATTACCAAAACTACTTACTTAAAGGTCAAATTCATTTCCAAAGCATTCATGTGAAAAATTGAAAATAATGGTAATAACTTCAACACGCATCGATTATCAAATAATCGCCTTGAAATTTTCAAGTCCAGATATCTAGAAAACGGTTGCTTATAGCAACTTGTAACAAGGGTAGCTTTTTCATGTAGATATGATAGAGAAATTGATGTTTTTACTGAAAAATGTGCTAGAAGTACGCTCAAAAAAGTTATGAATCTTAAAAAAAAAGACGTGTAGGTGGCGCCCCCTATGAGTAAGAGCAATAATAACATCAGGTTCGAATTCGACACCTCAAAATATCCCTTAACACCAATTTTCGTTCAATTAAAGTCAGTATTTCAAAAGTTATTAAAAAAAAAACGAAAATAAAAATAAAACTTCAACACCCTGTATCTTGGAAACGAAGCGTTTCCGGACATATATTTATTCGAACAATTCATATTAGAATATTGTGAGGAATCACCTCCTGAAGTTTGTCAAAGTACTTTTGAATCACCCTGTATATAAATATAAGATATTGATAAGAGTAAAAGAGGGAAGTGATTTCCAACCGATGTCTCGATCTGCCTACTCCTAGGTTGTAGTCAACTTAGGAAGGGTTCAGTATTTTATGACTCGACGCAAGGGTCTCTATCAGCCTACTCCTCCGAGGGAACTGAGGATCAGAGGGTGGATGTGGAGTATTTATCCTAGGTAAATAAATATCTCGTTTTGAAAATATTTTTATCTATTTCGATGTCTATTCGATACTCTCACTTACACCGAAAAAATATAGTTTTCCTGTTAAACTCACCAGTATTCCCATTAGGTAGCGAGACAATTAATCACGTCTACTCTTGTAATATTTTGTAATTCAACAATGAGTGGAAAGTGGGTTGCTGCAGATAAGGTCTAGAACGTGTTTGAAATTAACAAGGAGAAGGAAAACTAATTTTTCATTTCCAGCATCATTCAAAATGTCTTATCGGACGTGAGCACGTACAACAAACTATAGTTTTCAAGTCTCGTTGTTCTCCAGAGTATCAATTGTGAGATTGTGGAACGGAAAACATTTTTAATCCTAACGCAAACTTTTCTAGTTTCTAGTTGATGACTAAACCCTCGAATAACAAAATTGTTGTTCAGATTGGAGAATTGTACTGTGTTGGTTTTTGCCATACTTGTTTTTTTCTTCAATTAACAGTTTGTTTTACTATCTGAGAAGCTATTATTTTAAAGCGAAAAAAGTGTTGTCGATTTAAAAACCTAATTTAGTGAAAATCATAGTTGAAGAAGTTTTTTTCGCTTTACCTATCATTCAATTTTCTACCATGTTGTCGAGAAATACCCGGTACAATGTTAAATATTTTCCTGAGTCATATTGTTGAAAAACTAATGCATCGTTTCCATTCTATCCGAAGAGATATAGTTGTCCGACACTGCATATTTCCAATTTGATACATCATGTGATGGAAAACCTCATTCCAAAGTTTCCATCAGATAAACTCCCACATACGATGAAACACCCCACATAAAATATATCACTGTGATGTTCAGGAAATAGGTTATTAGAGTATCGGTATCCCAATAGAACAAATCGGTTCAAATATCCCATATTTCTCAACAACGCTCGCAGCTTAATGCAGTCGGGGTTCTCTGAATGGATCAGGGAAATAAACCAAAAAGTAGTAGTGGTAGAACGTATATAGAGAACATGGAAATACTTATGCAATGAGGTCGACGACTGTGCCAGAGGCGCGTAATTTTTCCTTTGTTCCTGACACAGTAAATATCACTTTGATAGGGCAAAGACAACAGCATAGTGTGGCAGACTATGACTGTATGTATGTTGTTTCATAAGCTACCACCACATTTGGATGAAAGTTTGGATTACGCACTCCTAATATCTATCGCAATCTAATAAAAACTTTTTGACAAAAAATTAAACCGACGAAATACGGAACTGAAAAGTAAAAAATAAAATAAAACTTCTTAGTCTCAATAACTAAGCTCCTAAACTAATGTAAGTAACTAATTTTGAGTCGGCGCCAAACAAACAAGCAAATGAATTAGATAAGGCGTAAAATGATGGCATCGAGTTGCGCGGTGACATTCTGATAATTTTTTTGAGGTACCTAATTTAATGATTTTCGTTGATTGTTCGTTTGGCGCCGACTCAAAATTAGTTACTTACATTAAATGTGGGAAGCTGAATACACATGTGTAGAATAAATGGAAGATTTTTGTATAAAGTATAATTTTCTCAAGTCTTAATGACATATCCACCTGGCCTTTGAATTCCAACATGTGATGCGTTAGATTCTAAGCCAATTTATAATCATTTGATTAACAATGTACTCATCTATTGTTTTACTTCCTGCACCTGACATGAAGCACTGAAGATGACGAAAGTCGAAAGCGCTTTGCAAACTTAAGAAAATTATACACTTTATACAAAAATCTTTCATTTACTTACATTAGTTCAGGAGCTTAGTTATTGAGACTAGGAGGGTTTATTTAATTTTTTTCTTTTCAGTTCCGTATTTCATCGGTTTAATTTTTTGTTAAAAAGTTTTTATTTTTTAATTTTGTGTGGCTGAAATCTACTAATTACTACCCACTTGTTTTTTTATTACTTCCGAAATACTTACTACCCACCTTACTTCAACTATTACCAGTTGAATAATATGATTGTCTAAATTGATTTGTTGAAAATATAAACAGGATGTTCATAAAATCAGATGTGGAATCATCTGCAACTGAAAGATAAACCTTAGTCACTATCTTCCATCGTGAAGATAAGTAGTTGTTTTCTGTTAGACATTCACAAAAAATAACTTCATTTTAATCCTGGATTTTTCAAGTCACAGAAAAATATTTCTATCAATATTCAATTGAGAATGTTTCCCTTTTCAACATGATTGTCTACTTTTACTATTTGTTGTAATATACATTATTTTTGTTGTTCTGGTTAGTTTAATTCATTACTTTGTATATCATTCCATCCTCTCATAGAATATGATGATTGTGACGGATGTAGGAGAACAAAAATAATGACAATAGCGATCTGTCATTGTCAACTACATATGTGTGCCAATGTTCACAAGTGAAAAATCAATTTTCTCCTATTTTCTACCCGTAAGGGTGGATAATTCCATTCGAAATCCAAATTAGATCAACTATGAGGTATACCCTATCTGCTGAAAGAAGAATCATCCAAATCGAAGAACCCAGTACAAAGTTGTGCCTGATAGAATCGGTTAACGGACCAGAATTCAGAGGGTGAGTGATCAATATCCTTCATTTTGCTACCCTTAGGGATGGATTTCATTCTTTAAATTCAAATGGGACCAACTTCGAAATACACCCTATCCATTGAAGAAAGAATTATCGGAATCGGATGTCTCAGTAAAAAGTTATGCGTGGTCATACATAAAAAAATATACGCCTCGACTAGAAAACCTCCTCCTTTTTGGTTTCGTCGGTTAAAAAATACATCTATAATATTCTTATGCCATCGAGTATTTGAATAGTAGGCTATGAACATTTCGTTTCCTTGTTAATGACAGCAATCGAAACAATTCGTTTGGATTTAGTTAAAAAAAAAATAGAAGATAAACAAATACTTGCGATAGATTTCCTTTAAAATTAAACGTATGATTTGTTACTTTTGTGAAAGTAATATGTTTTCACGGTAGAAAAATTGGAAAAATGAATCGAACAAGGAATTTAACTGAACACGAGGTAGTGCGAGCATCAGTTTTACTGGACGAGGGATATTGTCAATTTGTTAGACAAACATCGTTCCACAATGGTGAAACATTTGACTGCAGTAGGAACTTATTCCAGAAGGCCAGGGCAAGGGCAGAAACGATGTGCTAAAGACCGGGATGAACGTTTTCCTTGACAAAATGCTTTAAGAAACAGGACTGCCACTAGTCCTGATGAGAAACGATTTCGAAGCTACCCGCAATGTTGCAATTTCTTCTAGAACAGTTAGGAACGGTTAAATGAAGCTGGACTAGACGGTATGAGACCAGCCACTGCGCCCTTGCTTACTAGAGAGCTTAGAGTTACATTTTGCTCAAAATCATCAAAATTGATCTGTGGATGATTTAAAACAAGTTTTCTTCACTAGGGTTAGCCTAAAACATTCTGATGGTCGTTAGTGAGGATGGCGAAGATCCGGAGAGAGGTTTGCTACTTGCAATATCTCAGCAAGGATTCCATTGGGAGGTGGCTCTGTTATGTTCTGGAGTGGCATCTGCTTCGACGCTCGCATAGAATTAGTTCATGTCCGTACGAGATCCACTGTAGTTTACTGCCATTCAATTTAGTAATTTGTCCATCGTAGTCGTCTCTCGATATATTCGTTAGAAACTTTTGTGTTGGTTTTTCCGCTGTTAACTGGAAGAAAATGTAACGTAAGAAAAACGCTGTATGCCCTCTCCACGCGACTTTCTCTCTCTCTCTTTCAGTTACTTTCTATCATATACGAGTATGTGTGACAACTACACTTGGTCCTGTCAGAATTAAATGTCAACGCATTCAATTCCTATATAGGGAAATAGAAAATGCAAAATTGATGGAATACGGGATTTGAACTCACTACATACAGTGATTTGATATTTGAATTCAAATATACCTTTTTCAGCATGTTAGAAAGCCTCAGTTTTTCAAGTAAGGTAATGAATTCATTTGTGTCATTTTGTAGTTCAATGTGCTCTGCGAATTTCGTGAAATTCAGTACTTTAAAGTGCCTTATAAACCCCAAAGTGTTGAAAAAGTTAATTATAAACTCCTTCGTTAACTTAAAAACAATAAAACAGTCTGCTGAAAGTGATCTAAATGCCTAAAAAGAGTGAAAATAGTGTTTCTAACACGATATCTGGCTATTGAAAAACTGCAGCCGATTGTGACCCTTAATAACCTCCGAGGACGCGAATTTCAATCGTATTGGTTCGCCAGAGTGGACAAGTGAGGTTATGATTTCAAAACCCACGAAAGTGAAAACAATTTCGCTTATAAAAAGTTAAAGGACACAAACAACCACAGCTGAATAGCTGGAAAAGTTCAATAAATGACCCCTCAATGGAAGGATCCAGCGATGGAAGTGCAGATCGCAACAAAAGCGTGGATAAATTGAAAACAAAAAGCCACAATGG
Organism: Gonioctena quinquepunctata; assembly: GCA_018342105.1. Taxonomy (NCBI): domain Eukaryota; kingdom Metazoa; phylum Arthropoda; class Insecta; order Coleoptera; family Chrysomelidae; genus Gonioctena; species Gonioctena quinquepunctata. The sequence continues at coordinate 508,754 of JAFIRS010000167.1, forward strand.
ATGATCACCCAGTGACAAAAACCGTGAAAAAGACATTATTTCAACAAAACAACCAAAACTGATAAAAACAGTGTGTTGGCAAAACTTACATCAGAAAACACCGAAATTGCCAGCTGTTCAGTACTAGAAGCCGAAGAACTCCGAAAAAAGATGTGATATAGTGTCATTTTCACCCAACCGAAGCCGAAAAACTCAAAAAAACTCAATGATTCATTTCTAAACATAGTGAAAGTATATAGAAGAGTGATATCAAACCTAATAAAGACACTGGACAGCCAGGTACCGGGTCCGAGGCCAAAAAAACCGCCCGAGCTGAGGTTAGCACAGAGTATGAAAAAACTTCTTCAGGAATTTCAGAACTTTCCTGCATTTTGACTCTTTAAGTTTGACAACTAGTGTTGAGTCTACACTTTCAAATCTCCCCCTTCATAGGAAGCATATAATGTTGCTTCCTGACTCAACTCATCACTGAATACACTCACAAACATTTCTTGTTAATTAAATTTTTTTTGATTTTATCATCAAAAAGAGTGATTAGAAAGGTAATTTCTAAATGTCACCGCTGTTGGAAGCTGCACCCAATACGTCTCCAACCCCCTCTTTGAGAATTTCCCAATTGAAACCCTTTTCCTGTGTCGGTATCGATCTTTGCGGTCCGTATCTCCTAGAACTTGGCAAGTTGAGATGCGCTAAGACTTTCAAAGAATACATTTGTTTATTTGTATGCTTTACTACTAAAGCTCTACATTCAGAGCTCGTCCATCGACGCATTTATCGCAGCACTTCGCCGATTTGTAGCAACTACATTTTCTCCGATTGCGGGTGCCTCAAAAAAATTGGCAGAAATTCTCCAATCCGCAACTGCACAAGAATCACTCACCTTTCACAGAAACCCTCCCTCCAGTACGCATATGGGTGGACTTTGGGAAGCAGGCGTTAAGTCGGCAAAGACACACCTTTTTCGAGTAATGGGACTTTAAATCCTAACTTACGAAGAATTTAATAGTGTCCTGATTCAGGTTGAGGTAGTACTGAACTCATCAGTTCAGACCCGAATGATTTGACCGCACTTTCTGACTCAAGAACCCTTGACCTCTCAGCCCGATGAAGACTCATCTCATATTAAAATCAATAGACTGAGCAGGTGGAGGCTCCTCCAGAAATTGTTTTGCGACTTCTGGGATCGTTAGTCAAAGGAATGTTTGCACACTCTACATCAACCTAATAAATGGACAGAACCAGTGCCAAACATCTCCATCGGTACGATGGTGGTTACAAAGAGTGAAAGTGTATCCCCATTAAAATGGCAGGTCGTTGATAGTATAGTTCGGGTTGCCACGGTTCGAACAATAACTGGTTCGTTCAAACGTCCTTTGGTGAAACTTTGACCTTTACTACTGGACGATACTCCCTCCTTGTGAAATGCAGAGCATTTCAGGTGGGCGTATGTTAAGTCAGCGCTCGCATATTTGTTTTGTTAATTGTTGGGTTTTTGTAATTGATAATTGTGAAGAATCTCTTTCTTAATTTTCACTTATTCAAATGTACCGCGTTATCTATGATCTCCCACCCGCTCTCTGGCATCGGCGTGACGGGCGAGAGAAAAAGGTTACTGTTTTGGCTCCCGTGCATTATACTACTTTTCGATTGCCCTGTATTTAACACCAGTGCGGATCCCGCGAGAACCACCAGTTGGTATATACGTTGTTATAGTTTTCCCAATATCAATTGCAGAAGCATAAAAAAGTCTTGCGGCGAAATCCTGTGAGCAGCAGTGGCGGAGATAACTAATTTTATTTAGATATTTTTTATCCTAAAACGTATTTCGATCGGCACACACCAAGACCACAGACGCTACTGGTTTTTAATCTTTCAGAGCTATTAAAACACAAATATAACGCGTGATTTATGACCTCCCATCGTATAGACACACCTGCCAGCATTGATGTCCGACTTGATTGGCCCAGTCGAATCGGTTGTAGAACAGAAAGCAGTCACTCAAGTCCACGTTGACCTGCGGGCTCTTTGTGGCGAAGGCGACTGTATACAAGTAGTACAGATTATTTTTCGTTCCGTTTCTTCGCATATACGCTCGTGTTAGCGAAGTGAGTTTTTATTTGCTCCCTATAGAAACAGCTTCTATTGATATTGGATGGACTATACCTGCAGCCTGTTCTGAAGAAATTACCAGAGCCACCAGTTAAAAGGCAGGAAATCACAGACGAATCTTTTCCCACGTTTCTCTCACTCAATTTGATATTTTGTGCAAACCTCACACAATGTAATATAACTCCTCAAAATACAGCCACTCTCATACAGCATATACTCAGTTCACAACAACTAGCAAAATTCGTTTCTCCAACAAGTAAATACATCATTTCCCTAGCAACGATATGATAAAATTGAATTTTCGATTTTTTCTACAAATTTTTTTGTGGGTGACATAACGAACTAGTATGACATAAAAGTTTGTATGCACCACGGGTGTCGCCCCCTCAGGACATAAACATCTTCTTATTACTCTTGATAATAATAATTTTATTGAATACTGTGTGATCAAATACATGATATAGGATACGTCAAAATTCAAACATATATAAATTTGAAATACAGTAAAGATGTACAGAAATATAAAAATAAAAGCATGAAAACAAAATTCAATGACATGTTAAAATGTTATTTCACGTTTAAAAATTCCGAGACGCTGTAGAAACTATGTTCTTGCAGATATCTTCTCAATTTTGATTTGAACAAATTTTCATTGGAAATTTTCCTCAGACAAATAGGCAGATGGTTGAAAAATGTAACTCCTGTGTATGATGGACTATTTTTATAAAATGATGAGTTATGATTAGAAATTCTGAAGAGATCTCCATTTCTAGTAAATAATTGTGATGCTGAGAAACTGTGTCGTACATATGTTTATGTTTCAGGAATAACATAATGCATTTGAGAATATATATATATATACAGGGAAAAGTTAAAATATTTCTTGAAATAGTCTTTACAGGAATCTCTGATTCTCAAATTGAAAATTAGTCTAATGACTTTTTTCTGTAACACAAATATCCTGTTGTAATTGGTGGAACAGCCCCAAATGTTTATATTACAAGATATATGAGAATAGATTATCACATAATAAATATTTATTAATTTGTTGAAAATATGAACAGGATGTTCATAAAGTCAGATGTGGAATCATCTGCGACTGGAAGATAAACTTTAGTTAGGGTCTTTTCAGAATATCTATCAGATGTAGTTCAATGTCCAGCGTGGCTTTAGCCGGGGAAGTAGTTGTTTTCTGTTAGACGATCACAAAAACTAACTTCATTTTTATGGTGAATTTTTTAATTCACAGAAAAATCTTTCTAGTCAATATTAAATTGAGAATGTTTCCCTTTTCAAATACTTATTAGTTAAGTTGCATTGAAAATATTTTTCAGTTGAAGAATAGCGTAATAGCCACTGCCTAACTTTTTACAGATAGCATTTATTTGTTTCCCAACTCATATTACTGTCTAAAAAGGTTCCAAGGAATTTAGTACTTTCAGAAAGACTGATCACATCATGCATAACTTTTACTTTGATATTTTCTGTTATCTTAAATCTCCAATAAAATTGCATGCAGATGGTTTTATCTGTGTTCACTATAAGAGAATTCCTCTCGCACCAGAATTCCTTCGCTAGAAAATTCAATTTACTCTGTAGTTCTTCAGGGCTCTCATCGGCATAGGGAACCACACAGTTTGTGCTTTTATGGAGAGATATATCATTTATAAATAGTAGACAAATCAGTGGGCCTGAGATGGATGCCTGAGGAACTCCCAGATCCATCGTATAAAAGTTCGACCGATGATCGTTGATTTTAACAGATATATTTCTGAAACGAATGTATGATACCATCCACAACAAAAAGTCTCCACGAAATCCTAACGAAGTTTGCTTTCGATGATGTTGAGGTCAATAATATCAAATGTTGAAAAATAGATACATAAATAACTATTATTCCTTTTCTCCATACAATACCATCGGAAACTCACCGACACATTATCAATGATCGAAAGAGAAAATATTGAAAAACTCAATTTTCTTTGGCCAGTTTGATGCGGGTCCGCAAGGCCATGTCACTGGCCAGAGCTCAACAACTTCATGAGTGTTTCGCAGTTAGCTGTTCGGAAATCGCTGGATGTAGGAGGATAATGTCACAAACACAGTATGACACTCGACGGGGGTTGTAGACACCTACCATTCAACCACTTACCAACTCACCGAGAAACTTTTGTCCGTTATTTCACTCTGTTTCGTATTCTAATAGAGTTTCAGTTGATGTAGTCTTACTTGCTCGATGGGATAAACGAGGACTCTGGAACTATTTTCATAACATGAAACTTGTGTTCAGAAACAAAAACAGACAATCCGATTTTGGACATTCTCTAGAACGCAAGACTTCCATTTAAGCTACATGATCAGGAATACAGGGTTATCCACAAATACTGTGCCATACTGAAAATGTATATTGAGTGGCTAGCAACTCGCATTCCGGAAAAGTAAACTTGTTCATGAATCTACAGAAGCCTCGGGTAAAGGCCGGAGTTACAGATGATGGATAATGTGATGAAAAAAAATGGTCGATTGCGGATATAAAACAAAAATCGAGCTATATAGTTCTTATAGACTTCTGTGAACAAAATTAATTAAGAATTGATTATATTCTTCGACCATAAATGTCAACATGAATATTCGTGGGCAAACACAAGAAACCACAAATTCGAACCTAATAATTTGCCAAACTGCCTGATATTTTATTTAAATGTAATTTTTGAAAGTTGGCAGAATCTCCCTGATGGCAAGAATGGGGGTCTTTAATCAGACTCTATCTTCACCTGTTGCGACCTTTGCCATAGAGAAACTAAAAATAAAGAGAGTTTTCAAACCTACAGTAAAAGTTGTCACCACGTTTAGAGAGAGACATATCTCGCAACTGGCCGAACTAGTTAGTTTCTCCTCAGTTACCGATTGATATAAGGCGGGTTTTTTAATCGTGTTACTTTTATATGGTTGACATGTTATCTATATATTTTATAAGTGATCGATTTGTCATTCCTTTATTTCATACAGGGTTATTCATTTGGGAAATGCGCATACAGTAAGGGTAGGTGGAGGACACCGAGGTCCTTCTGAATAACCTATATTTTATTTTTTGTAATTTCTTTATAACCAATCTGGGCAATTTTTTTTTTCAACAACCATAACCTATGAACCACCCTATACATTTTTGTAATATTTGGTTCGTATGTTCTTTGTCCACAGTGGTGTCGATTAACATAATAAAAAAAGTTTTATTCCAAGTCCGGCATTAAAAAAAAAATTATAAGTAGGTTTCGAGTCGAAACAACACCCTGTATATCAATATTTCAAAATTGTATTTACAAATTTGGAAAGAGCAGAAAAAATAAGTAAGACTAAATGTATTTGGTGTTTCCGCATACAACTTTTTTACTTATTAACTTGAGTCAAATCTAGAAGTTTCGATGGCACAAAATTATTTTTTCCCCAAATGGTACTTTTCGAGCTTTAATCCATAAAATCATCAACTATTTCTTATTCTCCCAATTTGTGGATCCCAACCTTATTGAAAAACGAGAGGACATGTCCGTATTTGGGACAAATTATTATTATCAATGACTAACTTTCAAACACCCTGTATGTGTTAAAATATTATCATAACATTTGTTCATTGCGCTACATTTAAAAAAAATATAAAAAAGAGGAAAAATACCCATTCCGAAAAAAGCATAACTTTATTTTAAACAAAAATAACGTTGTAACAAATTGTATGAAGTTAAACGAAAAGAATTAGACACAAAAAAAATTTAAACAACATAACTTATAACAGTTGTTCAAAGTGGCCTCCATTTTGCTCAATACATTTTCGTGCTCTTGCAGAAAGATATATAGCTTGGTCATTGCTCAGTTCGTCGCATGCGTCCTCAATTCTCCGTAAAAAGTCCTCTCTAGTTGAATAAACTTTTGATTTTAAATAACCCCAAACATGGTAATCGAGTGGATTAAAATCGGGCCCCCTTGCAGGCCAGTTGTGAGGTCCTCCTCTGTCTATCCAACGATTTGGGAAGTTGTCATTCAAAAACTCTCTAACTATTACCCTGAAATGAGGTGAAGCCCCATCATGTTAAAAGTACATGCCTCCAACATCAACTCCTGCAACATTTAGCAATATGGGTAAAATATTTTGCAGGAACTCCAAATACACTTCACCCGTTAGTCGCTGTGGTAGGATATGGGGTCCAATTATTCGGTTGTTAATAACGCCACACCCAACATTAAAGGAGAACCTGATTTGTGAATGTGTTTGTTTTATGGCGAACGGATTTTGTTCGGCCCAAACATGGGAATTCCTTGAATTATTAACACCGTCTCTGGTAAATTGAGCTTCATCGCTAAATAAACACCTATTATTTTTTTATACTCATCTACTAAAAGCCAATCGAGCCAATTCATCTCCTGCTTGTAGCCTCTGAACTTGCTGTGAATGGTACGGATATAGATTATTTTTTCTAAATCTTCGCCAAACAGTAGACCGAGGAACATTAGTGGCGTGACTGATTCTTCTCGTAGTAATTTTTGGATCATTTTGTACAAGGTTAAGAATATCTTGCTCCAAATCGATATATCGTCTTTCATCACTTTCATTTTGTGCTACAGTTGGAAATATACCGTGTTCTCTAAGGTAACTAAACACATTAGAAAAAGTCCTGTCACTAGGTAACCGCCTGCCAGGAAATTGCCGTGCATATTCTATTTGGGCAGCTTTCCCATTACCTTCACAAAATCCATAGGCATATACAATATGTCTGCATATTCATTATTATTAAATTTGTGTGGCATTTTAAGTGAGCAATAACTGTTATCAACAGATAACGTAACAACACAAGTCAAACTCTAAAGCCATCAACACCGTCAAAATTGTACTCTGACATCAGCCAACTTGACAATTACAACAATTTGGGATATCAACGTAGAAAATTAAAGTATCTTATAAAACCACCTTCAGGAACTTTATTCTAAATTGAATAGCCCTAATATCTGTATATTAGTCTTATTGTCAATTTAAGATACAAAACGGGACTCTGCAAGTATCTGGAGGGAAACAACAAAAATTGTAACTTGTGATTTGATTTATTAACGCGCTAACTTCTCTCGTTCAGCCATGCATCATAACTTGAGCAGCTAGAAAAACTGACATATTGTTACCCTCGACAGCACCCAAGAACGTAACTCATGGTGCTGTGAGATCGTATGGTTCATCGATCTCTTGCTATAGGATATTAAAACTCCACAGCAGCGAAATAGATGCAAAATGTCAAATTTAATATATCGTTCAATCAACTACCAGGACGCTACGAATTCTCTTATATTCTGCCAGAGTCAACAATGAAACGAATGCTGATAGCAATCCTTCCTAGTACGGTAGGATTGCCAATTAATATAAAATAAATGCAGTTACGACGGTCAATTGGTGATACAGCCTGCTATCGTAGTGATAGGAATTATTAATCAATATTATTGGTTAAACTAAAATACTCCACGACATAAATCAATCCAAATGTTCAAATAATGGATAACTTGATTTATCGTGAAAGTAACGGGACTTGGATATTTTACACCTGTGCGATTAAATTATTTCCAACGAAATAAAATCAATTAGGCGTTTCGCCAATCCGATAAACTCAAAAGGCTATTGTTCACAACAGAGAAATACGGTTATTAATGATTCTCACTGACACAAGCAAATCAACAGGTTATCAAAGGTTTATACACAATGTTTCACTTACGGTTACCTCAATACTTGAACAAAACGTTTGCATGAATGCTTATGCTTTACGGAAAACTATTTTCTCTGACGGTCCCGACTCGCAGAACGATTTCAATCACTGTAGGATAGAAAAAAATGTTCTCGGACTGGAAGTAAAAGAGCCCGCTCCCGGACGGGAAGTGAAGACAGCTATCCTAATTAAATCTCGGCTTTTATATCCACCGGATTTAAAAGAAATATCGGACAAAAAACAAGAAGTAGCTTATTTTTTGTCTTCTAATGAAAAAGCATACCACGTTTTTACTAATATGAATTTACCTTTTTCTACCCTCATAGAAAAAAGATTCATAAAAGTCTTTTAGTCTTTTTGTACAGTGCGAAAAGGCATCAGAACTTTATTTTGCTCGGTTTTGTGATCGTTCCAGTAGCTTTGTATATTAACACTTATTTTCTAAACGGGCATTATTTTGTTGTCATACCATAATTAATATCAAACCCCAAACAGGCAGGGACGTACAAAAGTTACTTCAAAATATTGGTTAGCTGTTCTTAGTAAGGGAAGCCTGGAAAAAATGCTTCGTTACAGTATCATATGAAATACAGGAATGGCAAATGGATCACTTATAAAATATAGAAAGTAATCCATTCGTAGAACCTGTTGGTTCGTTCGTGATTAAAATAAAGTTTCAAAATAAATCTTTATTTCATGGAATCAGAACAAAATTAAAGTTCTTATAAAACAAGAATAATAAGTTAAACGCTATAAAAACACATATTATTTTATCTAGGACAAGTAACAACTACAAACAAAACAATAATAAAACTCTGAAAAACAACAAGATTTAAAAATATTCTTCAGTCTTATCATCAAATCTAGACTACAAGAAATACTCCAGTAGGAGATGTACTTCCTCAAATGGTAATAGAAAATGGAAACTAATGGATGGAAATAAGTATCAGTTTGTGAAAAAAATTCTGCAACTGATGGATGGAAATAAATATCAGTTTGTGAAAGGCAGCTTATATTTTACTCTGTAGAAGAATATTTCGAGGAATTTCAGCGTCAACTAGTATAACAAAACATTCCATTTTCGACGTTGGGTTCATAATTCAAGTCCATAACAAGTGAAGTCCAAAGTATAATTTCTATCATTACTTTTTTTATGACAATGATAGTAGGAGAATTATTCTGATATTATTGCGTGGTTTGTCATAATAAACAATTGAACCGACGAAATACGGAACTGGAAAGTAAAAAATAAAATAAACCTTCTTAGTCTCAATAACTAAGCTCCTAAACTAATGTAAGTAACTAATTTTGAGTCGGCGCCAAACAAACAAGCAAAAGAATTTAGGAGAGGCATAAAATGATGGCATCGAGTTGCGCGGTGACATTCTGATAATTTTTTTGAAGTAATTTAATGATCTTCGTTGATTTTTCTTTTGGCACCGACTCAAAATCAGTTACTTGAGTTAGTTGATTTCATCACTTTGTATATAATTCCATCCTTTCATAGAATGTAATTATTGTGACGGATGTAGGAGGATCTGTCAATGCCAACTACATATGTGTGCCACTGTTCACAAGTGAAAAATCAATCATCCTCTATTTTTCTACCCATAGGGGTGGATCATTTCATTTAAAATTGGAATATGATCAACTATGAGATATACCCTATCTGATAAAGAAAGAATCATCCAAATCGAAGATCCCAGTACAAAGTTATGCCTGATAGAATCGGTTAACGGACCAGAATTCAGAGGGTGACTGATCAATATCCTACATTTTGCTACCCTTAGGGCTGGATTTCTTCTCTTTAATTCTAATGGGACCAACTTCGAAGTACACCCTATCCACTGAAGGAAGTATTATCGGAATCGGACGTCTCAGTGAAAAGTTATGCGTGATCATACATAAAAAAATATGATAAAAAAAAAATATACGCGTCGACTAGAGAACCTCTTCCTTTTTGGTTTCGTCGGTTAAAAATATATGTATAAACAATAAACTTCTGTTTTCTGACAAATGTCAAAATTGGAAATGTATCATAACATTATCGTCTGTCGATTGCGGGCAGCGCCTCCATGCGCAACTGGCCGTACCAAAAACTTGGTTGTCAAGATCTCTAGTGTCTCTTTATTAAAATCTTTTATATTTTTAAATTTGTTATGACATTTTTAGTCGTCTGGCGTGCTTACTGGTGAGATTTTAAAGTCTTTATAAACGTTAAATAATTATTATATGTGGTTCACTGAAATATATTCAGCAGCTCGTTTTACACGTACTTAGGGTCATGTGGAAAAGCATTTGGAGATTTTGGTAAATTTTTCCATTGTTGCATTTTTGCGGGTGACTTTGCTATATACCTACCAATGTTTTGTATGTAATTTCACAACTATGGGTTATCAGTACAAAAGGAGATTGGGTGCAAGGCAATATCCTAATTATACGGAGGAAACACTAAACCAAAACCAAAATAGGAACGTTTCAAGTCTCGTTGCTTTCGAATCATACAACATTCCCAGATCTCTATGGAATAAAACCCTGAGGTATTACAGAAGCCGAAGAAATGGATCTTATTGATGATCTATTGGCAATAGCAGAGCTAGTCTGTGGACATATCCGTACCACAGACCAGTTTGGGCTAAAGGATGTGTATAAAATAATATTTGGACAAAGGAGGCCGAAGGCTGTCCCAATTTGCTGTAAACCTTCCAGAAAAAGATTGATAACTTAGAGAGTTAACTCCAGAGAATTTATAGAAATATAAAAAGGGCTCGAACTCAAAAATAGACGATGAAATTAATGCCTACTTTGATAATTTAGAAATACGACGTTCCACCATGAAATATTCTTAACCATGAAGAAACAAACCTATCAGTGTATATTTCGTAGAGGAACTCAATATCCGGAGATGAATATATCAAAGCTTCATCAGTACTATTTTTGATAACCGGTCATGGAAGAAGTTTAACGGTATACGTGGTTCACAAAGCAAAATGGTTGTATGATCAGTGATAGCAAAGCGAGGTGCAATAGAAATAAATCCGGAAGGTTTGATGCTGTGTTTCGAAAATTAGTTTATTCCAATCCTTCCCAATTCCAATAAGGAAGGGCAAAATCTCCCGATATGCGATAATCCTTCATCACACTTCAATGTGAATATCATCATCGCTTGTCAAAGAGTCAATATCAAAGGAGGGTATGCTTTCGATTGGAAAATTTGGGCGGTTCCTGAAAAAAAACTCTCCAATGCTTAGAAATGAGTAATGTAGTAGATCTTTTTTTACACGCTTTATATTAGCTTCACTTGTATGTTTGATTGTTTGTTTGTTTGTAACCGACTCCTTTGGGCGCCATTTTGACCCACTTCCAGGCGTCCGAATGATTTGAAATTTGGCAGGTGTACATAATTCCGGTGACAATGCATTAAGATATTTTTGTGTGGGGAAAAAACGAAATGGCGGATCCAATATGGTGTACGAGTTTTGTGATTATGGTCCAATTCGCTTCAAAATTGGTATCCGAGGGTTTTTGTGGTCGGAGATTATGATTCTTTTGCAAAAATTGGAAAATTCAAGATGGCGGTTAAAATGGGGCCGAGTTTTGTGATTATGGTCTGATTCGATTCAAAATTTGGTATGTGGGGGTTTTTGGGGTCGAATATTATGATTCTTTTGTAAAAATTGGAAAATTCAAGATGGCGGCTTTAAAAATGGGGGACGAGTTTTGTGATTATGGTCTAATTCTATTCAAAATTGGTATGTGGGGGTTTTTGGGGTCGAATATTATGATTCTTTTGCAAAAATTGGAAAATTCAAGATGGCGGCCGAGTTTTGTGATTATGGTCTGATTCTATTCAAAATTGGTATGTGGTGGTTTTTGGGGTAGAATATTATGATTCTTCTGTAAAAATGGAAAAATTCAAGATGGCGGCTTTAAAATGGCGACCGAGTTTTGTGATTATGGTCTGATTCTATTCAAAATTGGATTGCCGCACCTCTTGGCCATATATCTGGATGGTAAACGTCATTCAATTTATCCAGAGTAAATGACACTTTGTATGTTGATGCACGATCAGTTCTATTCCATTCTTCGCACACGAAGGCAATGTCGGGTGCAGTTACCAAATATTGGTCTATATTTGTGTTTATTGTTTTTACTTGGGGGATTCCATTTGGAGTCCCCACTTGCGTTTTTGTTTTCTTTGTACTTGTCATGTTTTTGCTCTGTGTTGTCTCTATTGCTTTTCAAGGCTGCACTGAAAGTTTTACGACACCGCTTCTTTTTATTTTTGTAATCCTCATTCCTTTCTGAGCGAATCTGGTATAATTTTTTTTTTCGTTTGACATACGGTTTTTGCATAAAAAAATTAAATTCATTCATTCGCACGTTGTTATAGTATAGGATCCCGATATAAAACGACCTTCACCGAGATGTTTATTTGATGAAACGTATTTTATGTTCAATTTAATATATCAATAAATGGGTTGCCTGACAAATTTCAGTCCAGGATATGATGAATTAATAATTAAAAAAAAACTTTTTTTAAACATTTCGCCGGTTTGATTATTATACAAATTCTATATCAATCGAAAGTATGAAGCCCAAGAATATGCAAACGTTAGGTTGCCTATTCTTTTCCGGTCACAACTCTCGGGTAGCCAGGTATAAACAGGTAAATCGATACTAGCATTTTGCACCGGTCTGATTATTGAATTGAAATTAAATGAAAATAAAGATTATTTCATTATGAACACGGTGGTATAGGGTTGCCTGCGAAAAATCAGTCCCGAATTCCGGTTGTCGAATTTTGAAAAGTGAAATATTGCTGCGAGTGAATATGTGCGACTGAGAGGTCCCAACCAACCATCCCATGTGATAGAAGAGGACACATCATAGCAGATGTTTGAAGTCCGACCGTCCGTCCGTCCGAAAGAGAGTGCGCATGCTATTTGTTCTTGAAAATAAAAAGGATAGCGATAGACTCGTATATGCTGTGCATCATTTTGGAGTAGTTTATTATTAAAATAGAGGAATAGTTATTATTTTTTTTTTTAATCAATTGATTATTTATGTGTGTATATATTTTATGTGACACTAAAGTATATATACATCTTTAGTAAAAAAAGAGGTTATAGTAATACATATATAATACTAATCTTAAATTTTTTTTTATTATTAGATTATTATTTTTGATTTGAATAGTTGATTGAAAATATCCTCATTCAATTATGTTACAAAAAAACGGGATTCAGATCATTTTCTTGTTAAATTTATAGACAATCGGTTTTTAAGTTAATTACAAAAAAATTATGTGTGTCAAAAATCAACAAAACCATAGGTGAATGTTACTAACAATTATTTCAACATGAAAAAAATATAGAAGTTGTATTAGCTAAGATAATTTTAAAGATTCAATTATTATGTACTTACTGTATATTCAGCTCAAAAATTATCAAATTCTTTGTTATATTTTTTATTCAAAACGGTCACTTCTTTATAACACGGTCACTTCTTTATAACCTACAAATTCAAGTGACGCACTGGGTAGCTCAACAACATTGTATTTAAAGTTTTTTCTTTTACGAAAAGCCAACTTTAATACACAGTTTTTTGAAGTTTCATCATTAAAATCATCAAAATCAATAACATAACATCATCATCCGAATCACACAAAAAACACTTTTTTGACATTTTTTTAAACAATAAATAGTAGCACGTTTTTTCAATTGTAACTATAGCGACAATCTACTCCAAAATGATGCACAGCATATACGAGTCTATCGCTATCCTTTTCATTTTCAAGAACAAATAGCATGTACACTCTCTTTCTTCAAATGGACGGACTTCAAACAGCTGCTATGCTGTGTCCTCTTCTATCGCATGGGATGGTTGGTTGGGACCTCTCAGTCGCACATATTCAATCGCAGCAATATTTCACTTTTCAAAATTCGACCGGAATTCGGAACTGATTTTTCGCAGGCAACCCTATACCACCGTGTTCATAATGAAATAATCTTTATTTTCATTTAATTTTAATTCAATAATCAGAACGGTGCAAAATGCTAGTATCGATTTACCTGTTTATACCTGGCTACCCGGGAGTTGTGACCGGAAAAGAATAGGCAACCTAACGTTTGCATATTCTATGGGCTTCATACTTTCAATTAATATAGAATTTGTCTATAATCAAACCGGTGAAATGTTAAAAAAAAAAAAAATATTAATTAATCATATCCTGGACTGAAATTTGTCAGGCAACCCATATGCAATATATTTATTGACATATTAAATTGAATATAAAATACGTTTCATCAAATGAACATGTCGGTGAAGGTCGTTTTATATCGGGATCTTAGACTATTATGAAATTGGGTATTATCAAGGATTAAAAACGTATCTAGAAAGTAAGAAGCAGTTTTTTTTTGTAAACATAAACAGTTTTGACAGTTGTCTAGCTAGTCTAGTTGTCACATATTTAAGTCCATCAAAATTAACAATATTATTAAAAAAAACATGGCCCTTTTTACGAATTCTGAGTTTGAAGATATACATTACATATATGGGCTTGCTGATGGTGACGCCTGGAAGCCAGGCGGTTGTATGAAGACCGCTTTCCAAATAGAAATATTCCGGATGCACGTATATTTAGTTTTAAACCAGACAATCATCTGGAAGGAGTACAATGTTCTGTAAAAACACTAGAAATTGAGGAAGCGGTTTCGAATTCAATTGAGGAAGATCCCGGATTGAGTACACAAAAAATTGGGAACAATTTGAATATCTCACATATTCTTATTTGGGAAATTCTCCATGACTTTTTATTATATCCCTACCACATACCACGGGTTCAGGCGTTACTCCCTCGCAACTTTCCATTATGATTGAAATTTTGCCAATGGTTCCTTCAGAAAGTGTATGAAAATCCATTATTTGATACTGAAATTTTATTCACCGATGAAGCCAATTTTTCCAGAAACGCCATCCAAAACTTCCACAATAATCATTTTTGGGCCGAAGAAAACCCACTTGCAATCTTGGAATCCCGTCACCAGGAGCAGTTTTCCGTTAACATGTGGGCTGGAATATGCGGTGATTATTTAATTGGACCCTATTTTCTTCATGCGAAGTTGAATGGGCATAACTACCGGCAGTTTCCAGAAGAAGAATTGCCAGCTTTGATGGAAGATGTTTCCATTTTAGTAAGAAATCGACTGTGTTTATGCACGACTGGGCCCCAGCGCACTTCAGTTCTCTGGCGCGCAAATTTTTAAACCAAATTACAATAATCGCTGGATAGGTCGCGGAAAACCACAGGCATGGCCACCTAGGTCCCCAGGTTTAACATAAAACATTGGTTTACAGCACACCAATTCATACTGAAGAGCAGTTGAGAAATCGCATCAGAGTTTCTTGCGAAATTATTAGAAACAGTCCTGGCATTTTCCAAAAATTTTGTGTTAGCATTCCAAAATATATTTAGATTACTTTAATTTCATAATTTTACCATTTAAAATTATTCCTTTAAATACATTTTTGTTTAAAGTTACATAAACTGGTTTTTCTCGTAAGTGGTCTAGATAGATGCAAATGAATGAATTTTATTTTTAATGCGAAAATCGTAAGTCGAACGAAAAAAAATCGAGAGCCCAGATTTGCTCAGAAAGGAATGAGGATTTCAAATATAATTTTTACTTTAAGTAAAAGCAGTGGCGTATCAGTTTTCTCTTTAAAACGATTCAGTGCAAGTCCTGCACGAACGCCACCGGCAAAAATAAAAAATGATGTTCAGCAGAAAATTCTTGTTGATGCATAGAAGTGTCTTAAGAGAGGTGATCATTCTACTAAACAGAAAGGCTGTGAAAATTGTTTCCGAAAAACAGTGTAGTAGAAAAGATATCGCAAAGCAAATTATTAGTGAAATGAGTTCTATTGAAATTATTGCACCTCATTACATATTCCTGTGGAAACTCTAATTCTTTCGAATCGGCAATTATTTCAGATCGAGACTCTGATTTATTGGAACGAAACACTGCCGCGGCGAATATATCAAACTGATTTATATCCGGAATAATGTATGCGACCCGGAACAATCCTACTTCCTTTTTTTTAATTCACGTCACTTCGGAAGATTGAGTGTGTTTTTTGTTTATGAACATTCGCGACTGCCAGAAAGTTTATCTACCAAATATTCTCGTATAGAAATACTCCGTTGATTCTTTCTATTAACAACAAACATGTGTTACTAGAATTATGTTAATTGTGAAAAACTATGTAAGGAAAAACCATACATTTTCCAGGATTTTGATTTTGGTCGTTGCGACAATTTTTGACCGATTTTAGGGAAGAAATATGGTATTCCGAAACTACTATCGATTAGCGTTCGCAGAATTACTTTTTTTCTCTCTCTCTCTCTCTCTCTCTCTCTCTCTCTCTCTTTCTCTCTCTCTCTCTCTCTCTTTCTCTCTCTCTCTCTCTCTTTCTCTTTCTCTTTTTCTCCTCGAGATAGAGAATGAGTCTTTCGGAAAAATTGAAAGTTGTCTTTTCACATCAATAAACTCCAAAAATGTCTAGAAGAAAAACAACGTCTATACTTAACAAATATACAAAACAATCAAACTTTTGTAGACAAAACTGTAATCACTTTATCATCAAGAGAGTTGAACACGAATGAAAAAATTGTGTTAGCAAAGGGAGTGTTGTTCCTAGGATGGTACCAATTCTAGAAATGGTCACAGCCATAGAGGCAACAGCTCAAAATTCGCCTGGTGATTACGAAATGCTACGCTCCGAATGCCCTAGGACATACATAGGTAAACTAACTTGTCGTCTGACCCTTCCTCGGCACTTTCAGGAACAGTCCACAGAATAGATTTTGAGCACACCAAAACCATTGCCAGCGAATTATTCGTGAAGCTCTTTTTATGCAAAACTGCGTCTGTTTTTACAAGCTTTTATTTAGTTTCACTTGTTCATTCGTTTGTAAGTTTGGATCAAATCTTGCAAGTGAATTTTGACCAATTTCTAGTCGTCCGTTTGATTTGAAATTTGGCAGGTGTTCGTAATTCCGGTGATAATGCATTATGGAATTTTTTGTTAGAAGAAAAAGAAAATGGCGGCTCCAAGATGACGGGCGGGATTTGTAATTATGGTCCGATTTGATTCAAAATTGGTATGTGGAGGTTTTCGGGGTCGGAGATTATGAATTTTTGTCAAAATTTATAAATTTAAGATGGCGGACGAGTTTTGGGAGTAGGGTCCGATTCGATTCAAAATTGGTATGTGGGGGTTCTCGGGGTCGATGATTATGAAATTTTTGTCAAAATTCATAAATTCAAGATGGCGGCCTCACGATGGAGGACGAGTTTTGTGACTATGGTCCAATACGATTCAAAATTGGTATGCGGGGGTTTTCGGGGTTGGAGATAGTGAATTTGTTCTCAAAATTTATAAATTCAAGATGGCGGCCCCAAGATGGAGGATGTGTTTTGTGATTAGGGTCCGATTTGATTCAAAATTGGTCTGCGGCGGTTTTCTTGGTCGGAGATTTTGAGTTTTTTGTCAAAATTTATAATTTCAAGATGCCGGCATCAAGATGGGGGACGAGTTTTGTGATTATGGTCCGATTTGACTCAAAATTGGTATGCAGTGGTTTTCGGTCGAAGTTTTTATGAAAATGTATAAATTCAAGATGGACGACGAGTTTTCTGATTATGGTCATAATTCATTCAAAATTGTTATGTGGGGGTTTTCAGATTCGGAGATTATGAATTTTTTGTCAAAATCTTCAAATTCAAGATGGCGACCAGGATGGCAGATGAGTTTTGTAATTATGGTCAGATTCTTTTGAAAATTGGTGTGTGGGAGTTTTTGGGGTCGGAGATCATGATTTTTTTCAGCTCAAAACTTACAGAGAAGAGACCTTGTAAAAACGATTCTCTATTAGAAATGAACAAATTGAGACGAACTAACTAAAAAGCAAAAAATAAAATAACTAATATAAAACCTTTTTAAAGGTGAGATTTCATTTAAACCGTGCACTAAAACGTATAAAATAAGTTCAAGTCATCGCTGATAACGATTTAATTATTTTTTGTTGAATTATATGGTTTCAAAAAGCTTGTCACGTGAATTGTAATAAAATTAATATCTTGACAAGTTGTTACTTACCATCCAATTATTGTCCAATGAAATTCATTGGTACCTACTTTTACACTTCGCGCGACAAGGTTTTTGAAACCAAAGAATTCAACAAAAAATGATTAAATCATTGTCAGCGATGACTTGAACTTATTTTTTCTACACCCGTACTATAATAATACACTTATGTGCCCATAATCCGTTTCATAATGATATCCATTATGATACAGATTTTTCCTACGACCACAGAGGAGAGTAACACATATCGCACTCTCTACTCCCATGGAAAGTGACCTTTATTCTCACGCGTGCGGAAAGTACTTTCCGCACTAGTGCGGAAAGTAACTTTCCGCACGGCTGTCAATGAGCCGTGAAACCCGTGAATCCTGTAAGATTTACAGATGTAATTATTAATTGCTCTTCCTTATTGATATTATTTACATAAAAACTGGACTAAAAACTAATTATTTGTAAAAAAGGTGTAATTATTGATTGCTCTTCCTTATTGATATTATTTTCATAAAAACTGGACCAAAAACTAATTAATTGTAAAAAATAAAGAAAAGAAGAAAAAAAATGTTGACGCCGAGAATCGAACCCACAACCATGCGGTCATCTACCGTATACTCTTCCATCTGAGCTAATTCAGATTTGAATTAACTTCATCAGAGATATTTATATCTCGTAAGTCGATTTACATTAATAGAATTATGATATTTCTTGTATTTTCATTTTATTAAAATAAAATTTAGCTATTTTTAAACTTCATATAATTGAAGGATAGCAACGAAAGCTTAAACTGATAATTTATAATTATTTCAGTAGTTTGTTTTAATACGAACTACCTATATCTAAGATAGGCAACCAGAGAACCAGACGCAAACACATTATTTGAAAATTTAAAAAGCTAAGTAGGCTTTGAAACAATTCCACGACACAATACCACAAAAAATAGACATTTTGTGATAGTAGGTAAATGATCGAAAGTAAAACCTTGTTAAATCTCAGAGTTGTAATAAAATAGGTGGTCGTAGGAAAAATAGCGTACATTACTCGTACGAAATTGATTTTTCACACTCGTGTGATTGCCGCACTCGGCTTACGCCTCGTGCCACAATATTTCCCACTCGTGTGAAAAATGTACCTTTCCGCACTAGTAATGTAATATACTATTTCATAACGATACAGATTTTTAATCAATAGAAACCCATAATTTATCAATCAAGCATGATGTGCATTTGACGTTTGTCATAGATTCCTATCTAATCGTTTTATTTGTCAAAATCAGTAGGTATTAAATTTTCGTAGAATATAGCTGAACTTCGATAATTATATTATCAAAATGTCTGACATCAGCGATATAAAAGAATTACCATCGACTCCTCCACACATATCGGAGAAAGCAGAAAATGCAGTACAAAATATTTTACCCCAAAAATCTAAGAAAGTGTACGAAAAACTATATCAACGGTTTATGGAGTGGAGAAATACAAATAATATTTCGACATTCTCCGAAAATGTTTTGATTGCTTATTTTCAAGAATTGAAGGCAACTATGAAATCATCTAGTACATGGACACATTATTCAATAATAAAATCGTTGGTAAATATCAACCATAATATAGACATTTCTGAAGTTAAGAAGCTACAAGCTTTATTAAAGCGAAAGTCCGGAGGATATGTTGGAAAAAAATAATAGTATATTAAAGTATAAGTGGATAAAAAGGGCTTTAAAACACGCGCGATTTTTCGAGCACGACTGCGCAGCCGGAGTGCTCGAAATAGAGCAAGTGTTTTTAAGACCAGTTACCCACGAATACTTTACGTTATTTTTTTTTATTGGTGCACTTTGAAATCATATATACTGGTATTATTACTACAAAAAATAGAAATAAGAACTAATAATGCAAGAAGGTTGAATTTGTGATGTGACATCAGTATACCTTTCGTTGTCATGGAAATGAGAAAAACATTCATTTGCAATTTGTTACCAAAGATCAATATTTGTTGTCACCAGAGCTCAAAAATGAATGATTCTAATATCGATTTTTTGAATAGTGAGGCAGAATCGCGGTTAATACCGCGAAAATCCAGTGATATATATAAAAAAGAATATGAAAAGTTCATCAAATGGATGGAGGAACACATATAAATGAACGAATTGTGAGTAATATTTTATTTAACGTTACAAGGTACTCCTGTCAGATCAATAATCAAAAATTTGTCATTTAGACTTCACGTTTCTCGATTTGTTGATGTTGTCATGGTTACCTTTAAAAAACGCGCGTTTTTTAAAGTTCGATTTAAACACGCTGAGGCGTGCTTTAAATGGGTAAAAAGGGGCACCAATAAAAAAAAAAAATTTTACCTGAACAAATAAAAACGTTTATCGACGAAGCACCCGATGAAAAGTTTTTATTTATAAAAGTAAGTATCTACCTAACATTGCATTTTTTTAAATTTTGTCGTGATTACATTTTCCATTCGACTCATGCATGATACATTTCATTAATGTCGAGAAAACTTGATAAGTTAACTCGTGGCGAAGCGGGCTAAGGCGCTAGATTTGAACTATAGACTACAGTATGAGACGCGGGTTCGAAGCTAGCCTAGGTCATCCTGCTTTGCATTTAATTTTTTCTTTTTGTTATTTTCTTTATTTCTCATTGTTGAATTCTTTTATTTATATTTTTGTTTTAGGTAGCAATGATTTTTGGAATAATGGGATCATGTCGAAGGCATGAACTACAGGACCTAAAATATGAAAATATCAAAGATATGAATGGAATCTTAATAGTTAATGTGGTAGAAACTAAAACAAAAATACCATTAACATTTACAATTACCGGCAAATACTACGGAATTAGTAAACAATATATGAATCTACGGCCGAAAATTTGCCCACCCCTTCTTTTTTTGTTAATTATTTTGATGGAAAATCCACCATTCAAAACATTGGTATTAATAGATTTGGTAATTTAGGGAAGCAAATAGCAACATATTTAAATCTGCCTGATCCGAATTTATATACAGGGCATTGTTTTCGAAGGACATCTGGAACCGTATTAGTTGATGCCGGTGGTGATATTACTGCACTAAAACGTCATGGTGGCTGGAAATCCAATTCAGTGGCTGAAGGCTACATTGAAAGTTCGGTTCAGAATAAAATCAGCATTTCCAATACAATATTGAACTCTATTGAGACTAGCAATAATGGAATAAATGTAAATATTCCTTCCACTCCCAGATCAGTGGGACCTGGAATAAACTTTTCAAGCTGCACAATAAATAATCTTAATATTTTTAAGAAATCAGATTAATTACAATTATTATGTTCAATATAAATATAAATAGAATGTTTATAGTTTTCCTATAATTTTGAAATATATAAAATTGAAAATATCATAATAGACCTGAAAAACAAAAAATATGTAGACTTGGACGAAGTTCCCATATCACTCCTGAAGGAATGTGTGTACGAACTAGCGCCGTACCTAACTCATATAATAAACCACACACAAATTTCTAGACATAATAAAAATATCTAAATGTACACCGATTTTAAAAAAAGGCGATCCAGCACTGGTAGAAAATTATATATCTATCTGTGTCTCGGATCCAATTTCCAAAATTATTGAAAAAGCAATGTACATAAGGCTGATCAATTTCTTTGATAAATATAAATAATTATCACCACATCAGCATGGGTTTCGAGCGGGCCTGTCAACCGAAACTGCATCAACTGATTTAATACAAAATATTCACGAAATTCTAGATAGAGACTCCCTTGCAGTTGCAATATTTTTCGATTTGTCAAGGGCTTTCGACACCATAGATCCATTCTTCTTGAAGACGAAACTCCATGCAATGGGAGTGAGAGACTCCATCAATGACTGGTTGATATCTTTTACACTAAATCGTTGTATCGTTGTTGATATCAACAACACATACTCAAGCGAACAAATCATTGAACTAGGAACGCCTCAGGGCAGTGGTCTGGGACCGCTGCTGTTCTTGGATTATATAAACGACTTGCCGGATTTTTTTGAGGACAGCAGGCCATTCACATATGCTGATGACACGGCGGTGATAGTCTCAGGAAACTCATATGAGGAGGTTACCCACAGAGTTGAAATAGCAATCAGCCAGTTTTCGTTATGGTGCAAAATTAACCACCTTGTTGTTAACTTGAAAAAAACCAGCTATATGGAATTCAAATACAAATCACCTACCATTGATCCAAGTATACCATTTCGCAACACAAATATACAGGCTGTCAACTCTTTCAACTTTCTGGGAACTCTTGTTGATTCGAAATTTTCTTGGAATGACCAAATAAATCACCTTTGTAATAAGCTCCATGAAACGTATCTTGCTTTATACTCTCTCAAAAAATATATCAATGTTCAAGGTCTGATCAACGTCTACTATGCACTAGCATTCTCAACAATAAGTTATAATATAATTTCCTGGGGCCAAGCCACAGAGAAAACTAGAGTCTATACCCTACAAAAGCGCATTATTCGTCTCATTTTCAACTTAAAGTATCAAGACTCCTGTAGAAACCACTTCAAGAAACATCGAATATTGACAGTGGTTAGTATCTACATATTGAAAATTTCGTGTCACATCCACAAAAGCAAACACATCTAAAAAAGTGCTCGGAAATTCACAAATACAATACTAGAAATCAAAATAATATTTACATGGAAAAGTTTCATCATATGGAGTACAAAAAATCTCCGAAATTTAGCGGGAGTCATCTCTACAACTTACTGCCTGAATCACTAACAAATCAATCTCTGAAAAGATTCAAGACTGATCTTAAAAAAATTCTAACCTCAAATAGTTTCTAGGACGTTTCCGAATTTCAAATATACTTAACATCCATAAAATGATTACCATTCAACTGTTCACTTTCAATTTCAACTGTATCATGGCTATAGTATTTGCAACTAACTGTACATTATATTGCATCTGTCTCTAACCAGCCAGAAATTTAAAAACTAAGTTTCTAAAAAAAAACTTTAGAAAACTTTATATATTTATGTATTATCAAATTATGAATTGTATGTTTTTTGTTTTTTAAATTCAGATGACGAACCTACATGTAACATGCCAGAAAGGTAATAAATAATCTATCTATCTATATCCATGGTAATACCCGAGGTAATAACATTAATTACAATTTTGTAGAATTTTTTCTAGAATTACGAGTAATTACTGTTATTGTGTTGAATACAAATATAAATATAATATTTATAGTTCTTCATTATTTATCGGGCGTAGGAAAAATAGCGTATACAACTCTTATGTAATGGTTATTAATACACTCGCGAAGGCGAGTTTCGTATAGTTTATATACGAAACTCGCCTTCGGCTCGTTTCGTATCCCGGTTAATGCTCGTGTATTAATAACCATCATTACATGATCGTTATATATATATACTATAATACGTTTTAGTACACGGCTTAAATAAAAGCTTGTCTTTGAAAAGGGTTTTTTTATTAGTAATTTTTTTTCAATTGACCTTTAAAATCGCTTATTATATATCGTTTCGACTCACCACTTAATATTTCAAAATATTTTAAAATAAAATGTCTAGATGGAAATGGTCAAATAGTTCAACCTAGATATATAATCCATTACTTACTGCTTATATCTCATTTTTAGTAGTGAGAAAACTATATTATTTTCACATATCAGGATGTTCCTATGCAATACATGTGTTGTTTTTACCAATTGAGGACGCGAGTGGATGAAGTGTTACGTTACAAAAAAAAGTCATGAGTAAATTATTTTTTATATAAATTTTTTTTCCTTTCAGGACTCGCTGAGCAACGGTGTTGTCCAACTGGTTATTAAAAATCATGCGATTTCACCCACTAACGATGTGGAAGATGGGTACATAACACCTTCATTCGTGCAAAAAAAAAATTATGATTTATAACATAACACCTTCATCCACTCGCGTCTTCAATTATAATAAAAATGAACTGGGAGCACATACAAACAATCTAAAATATATCTGCAAAATTAATATTTACATTCTCCTCCATCCACTTGGAACTCTGGAATTCAACATAGAATGCCAATTATTGAGAACGCTTGAAGACAAAACCCTCGCGAATGTTTTTATAGGAACAAAAGGGAATATACGTGTTTACATTATTTTCATGTATTCTGTCCTCCATAAAATCAGACCCACTCTGTGTTCTCGGAATTTCCACTTTGAAACAAATAGGGAAAAAGAGGGATGAATTCACGAAGTCTTCCTCCACAATATATTCGTGATTTCAACCCCCCCTTTTTCCCCTACTCCCAGATCTCCAGAGCATAATGGACTTTTTTCACACAAATAGAACAAAACTAGTGATGTCGTATCGATAATCTCTATCTCAAATGTTTTTTATATGTGCATATTTTAATAATTATATATATATATATATATATATATATATATATATATATATATATATATATATATATATATATATATATATATTATATATATATATATATATATATTTATGGTGAATTTGTGACTGGCATATTGTATACAAGTTGATTCTATTTGGGGTTGCAGTCAGGTATAGGGCTGATTAGGACAACTCTTTGGTATCCGTCAAGCTTTCGGCAATCTTTATTGCCTTCCTCAGGACGACTACAATGGTATGGATTATATTATGAAAATATATATTATTTGTCTACTAAGGCGATTTCACCAACCTCTTCAAACGAGTTTTGTTCAAATTAAACTTAGATTAAGCTTTCTACACGTCATATTGGATTTCACCAGTAACTATAAACCGCGTTTAGTTCTAAACGGCGTTTCCACTTAAAACGGGCTGAATTTGGCCAGTTACGAAGTTAAACGACGTTTAGTTCATTGGTTTCGTACACGTTTGACAGATGTTTGACATTGGAGGTAAAAAACCTTACTTTTCCGATTTGTTTATGTTGGAGAATTGAACATTTTTACCTATTTAAAAAAGAATTCAGTAGTTGGTTTACATGTGTTATTGTTTAATTCGTACACGATCATGCCTTCATATTGTTCTGTTGTGAAATGCAATAAAAATGCATCAAAAGACGGCCAATACGATTTTTCAGGTAAATTGTACATGTTTGTATTTTTGACCCTGTTATCAGAATTCCGTCTGCTGTAATAGAAAACAGAAATAGAAAACATTGTGAAATCTCACAGAGAAGGCAAGCAGCCTAGATACATGCCATCAAACGAAAAGACTGGTCTGATAAGTTAACGAAATATGGTAGAGTTTGTTCCAGACATTTTCACTCTGGTAAAGGAAATATGTTGTACCAATTTATTCAATAAACTGGGTGCCGAATGAAGTCCAAAGAAGGAATTTATTTGATGAATTATATTTTCACATTCCAACTTGAAATTCATTGTAGAAGATATTATCACTTTTATCAAGTTTCTTCAGAAACTAAACTTTGAACACCAAACACCCACAAAAATATCACAAAACATGAGCCAAACACGAAAGTTATCGGTTTTCAATTTTTAGGTTATATTGTCACTTGGCTTTGGCTCCTCTACAAAACAACGAAATCTATGCAAAAATGACAGACATGTTCAGAAAGAGCACATGAATCAACATTACGTTTGCAGTCGCTCTTATGGAATATGATACGACTGTTAAGGTTTCTTGATGTTTGACCGACATACGTTTTAGAACTAACAAATGTATTGAGAAATGAAAATATCAAAATCGCAAATAAAAATGTTAAAACCATATCAAAATTACATACAAAAGTGAAAAGTTCGATTCAAAATAAACAAAAATCTAATTTTGTTTATAGAATACCTTGTAGAGACTGTTCTAAAACGTATGTTGGTCAAACATGAAGAAACCTTAACAGTCGTATCATATCCCATAAGAGCGAATGCAAACGTAATGTTAATTCATGTGCGCTTTCTGAACATGTGAATAAGAGAGATGGACTATGAGTATTCGGAAATTCTAGATAACGAGACCAATGAAAACAAAAGAATATTTCTAGAGATGGTTCACATAAAAAATGATAAGGAATCAATGGATAAAAGAACTGATTCGAACAATCTTACGCAAATCTATACTTACTTGCTAGAAATGAATAGAAGAAAAGATATATCACCCTGTGATCAAAATTTTCCGCCTTGATTCTGAATTGATTACAAAAGAAGTTGTCATTGTCAAAAAAAATTTCATCTTTCATGAATTTCTGTTCATTTAATGTGCTAATTTCACATCAATCTCACGTTAGTAAGTAGACAAACAATATATATTGTCATAATGTAATCCATACCATTGTAGTCGTCCTGAGGAAGGCAATAAAGATTGCCGAAAGCTTGACGGATACCAAAGAGTTTTCCTAATCAGCCCTATACCTGACTGCAACCCCAAATAGAAGCAACTTGTATATATATATATATATATATATATATATATATATATTCAGAATCAAGGCGGAAAATTTTGATCACAGGGTGATATATCTTTTCTTCTATTCATTTCTAGCAAGTAAGTATAGATTTGCGTAAGATTGTTCGAATCAGTTCTTTTATCCATCGATTCCTTATCATTTTTTATGTGAACCATCTCTAGAAATATTCTTTTGTTTTCATTGGTCTCGTTATCTAGAATTCCCGTATTATCATAGTCCATCTCTCTTATTCACATGTTCAGAAAGCGCACATGAATTAACATTACGTTTGCAGTCGCTCTTATGGGATATGATACGACTGTTAAGGTTTCTTCATGTTTGACCAACATACCTTTTAGAACAGTCTCTACAAGGTATTCTATAAACAAAATTAGATTTTTGTTTATTTTGAATCGAACTTTTCACTTTTGTATGTAATTTTGATATGGTTTTAACATTTTTATTTGCGATTTTGATATTTTAATTTCTCAATACATTTGTTAGTTCTGAAACGTATGTCGGTCAAACATCAAGAAACCTTAACAGTCGTATCATATTCCATAAGAGCGACTGCAAACGTAATGTTAATTCATGTGCTCTTTCTGAACATGTGAATAAGAGAGATAATCGGATGGACTATGATTATACGGAAATTCTAGATAACGAGACCAATGAAAACAAAAGAATATTTCTAGAGATGGTTCACATAAAAAATGATAAGGAATCAATGAATAAAAGAACTGATTCAAACAATCTTACGTGAATCTATACTTACTTGCTAGAAATGAATTCACCCTGTGATCAAAATTTTCCGCCTTGATCCTGAATTGATTACAAAAGAAGTAGTCATTGTCAAAAAAAAATTCATCTTTCATGAATTTCTGTTCATTTAGGCCCGATTTCACCACAAGACAGATAAACGGCGTTTTACTAAACTCCGTTCTCACTAAACTCAGATTTTAATCTTGATAAACCTCGATCCAGTTTCAACGACACAAACAGACGAAAGCTAAACCGAGTTTATTGAAACTTAGTTTAAGGACAGTCAAAAGCTGGGAACATAGTAAAATATGTACGTTTCTGTCATTTTTGCATAGATTTCGTTGTTTTGTAGAGGAGCCAAAGCCAAGTGACAATATAACCTAAAAATTGAAAACCGATAACTTTCGTGTTTGGCTCATGTTTTGTGATATTTTTGTGGGTGTTTGGTGTTCAAAGTTTAGTTTCTGAAGAAACTTGATAAAAGTGATAATATCTTCTACAATGAATTTCAAGTTGGAATGTGAAAATATAATTCATCAAATAAATTCCTTCTTTGGACTTCATTCGGCACCCAGTTTATTGAATAAATTGGTACAACATATTTCCTTTACCAGAGTGAAAATGTCTGGAACAAACTCTACCATATTTCGTTAACTTATCAGACCAGTCTTTTCGTTTGATGGCATGTATCTAGGCTGCTTGCCTTCTCTGTGAGATTTCACAATGTTTTCTATTTCTGTTTTCTATTACAGCAGACGGAATTCTGATAACAGGGTCAAAAATACAAACATGTACAATTTACCTGAAAAATCGTATTGGGCCGTCTTTTGATGCATTTTTATTGCATTTCACAACAGAACAATATGAAGGCATGATCGTGTACGAATTAAACAATAACACATGTAAACCAACTACTGAATTCTTTTTTAAATAGGTAAAAATGTTCAATTCTCCAACATAAACAAATCGGAAAAGTAAGGTTTTTTACCTCCAATGTCAAACATCTGTCAAACGTGTACGAAACCAATGAACTAAACGTCGTTTAACTTCGTAACTGGCCAAATTCAGCCCGTTTTAAGTGGAAACGCCGTTTAGAACTAAACGCGGTTTATAGTTACTGGTGAAATCCAATATGACGTGTAGAAAGCTTAATCTAAGTTTAATTTGAACAAAACTCGTTTGAAGAGGTTGGTGAAATCGGGCCTTAGTAGACAAATAATATATATTTTCATAATATAATCCATACCATTGTAGTCGTCCTGAGGAAGGCAATAAAGATTGCCGAAAGCTTGACGGATACCAAAGAGTTGTCCTAATCAGCCCTATACCTGACTGCAACCCCAAATAGAATCAACTTGTATACAATATGCCAGTCACAAATTCACCATAAATATATATATATATATATATATATATATATATATATATATATATATATAATTATTAAAATATGCACATATAAAAAACATTTGAGATAGAGATTATCGATACGACATCACTAGTTTTGTTCTATTTGTGTGAAAAAAGTCCATTATGCTCTGGAGATCTGGGAGTAGGGGAAAAAGGGGGGGTTGAAATCACGAATGTATTGTGGAGGAAGACTTCGTGAATTCATCCCTCTTTTTCCCTATTTGTTTCAAAGTGGAAATTCCGAGAACACAGAGTGGGTCTGATTTTATGGAGGACAGAATACATGAAAATAATGTAAACACGTATATTCCCTTTTGTTCCTATAAAAACATTCGCGAGGGTTTTGTCTTCAAGCGTTCTCAATAATTGGCATTCTATGTTGAATTCCAGAGTTCCAAGTGGATGGAGGAGAATGTAAATATTAATTTTGCAGATATATTTTAGATTGTTTGTATGTGCTCCCAGTTCATTTTTATTATAATTGAAGACGCGAGTGGATGAAGGTGTTATGTTATAAATCATATTTTTTTTTTGCACGAATGAAGGTGTTATGTACCCATCTTCCACATCGTTAGTGGGTGAAATCGCATGTTCTTTAATAACCAGTTGGACAACACCGTTGCTCAGCGAGTCCTGAAAGGAAAAAAAATTTATATAAAAAATAATTTACTCATGACTTTTTTTTTGTAACGTAACACTTCATCCACTCGCGTCCTCAATTGGTAAAAACAACACATGTATTGCATAGGAACATCCTGATATGTGAAAATAATATAGTTTTCTCACTACTAAAAATAAGATATAAGCAGTAAGTAATGGATTATATATCTAGGTTGAACTATTTGACCATTTCCATCTAGACATTTTATTTTAAAATATTTTGAAATATTAAGTGGTGAGTTCACTTGTCGAAACGATATATAATAAGCGATTTTAAAGGTCAATTGAAAAAAAATTACTAATAAAAAAACCCTTTTTAAAGACAAGCTTTTATTTAAGCCGTGTACTAAAACGTATTATAGTATATTATGCAACGATCATGTAATGATGGTTATTAATACACGAGCATTAACCGGGATACGAAACGAGCCGAAGGCGTGTTTCGTATATAAACTATACGAAACTCGCCTTCGCCAGTGTATTAATAACCATTACATGAGAGTTGTATACGCTATTTTTTCTACGCCCGATAAATAATGAAGAACTATAAATATTATATTTATATTTGTATTGAACACAATAACAGTAATTACTCGTAATTCTAGAAAAAATTCTACAAAATTGTAATTAATGTTATTACCTCGGGTATTACCATGGATATAGATAGATAGATTATTTATTACCTTTCTGGCATGTTACATGTAGGTTCGTCATCTGAATTTAAAAAACAAAAAACATACAATTCATAATTTGATAATACATAAATATATAAAGTTTTCTGAAGTTTTTTTTTAGAAACTTAGTTTTTAAATTTCTGGCTGGTTAGAGACAGATGCAATATAATGTACAGTTAGTTGCAAATACTATAGCCATGATACAGTTGAAATTGAAAGTGAACAGTTGAATGGTAATCATTTTATGGATGTTAAGTATATTTGAAATTCGGAAACGTCCTAGAAACTATTTGAGGTTAGAATTTTTTTAAGATCAGTCTTGAATCTTTTCAGAGATTAATTTGTTAGTGATTCAGGCAGTAAGTTGTA
Source organism: Gonioctena quinquepunctata (assembly GCA_018342105.1). NCBI lineage: Eukaryota > Metazoa > Arthropoda > Insecta > Coleoptera > Chrysomelidae > Gonioctena > Gonioctena quinquepunctata. The sequence continues at coordinate 539,041 of JAFIRS010000167.1, forward strand.
GAGATGACTCCCGCTAAATTTCGGAGATTTTTTGTACTCCATATGATGAAACTTTTCCATGTAAATATTATTTTGATTTCTAGTATTGTATTTGTGAATTTCCGAGCACTATACCTGACTGCAACTCCAAATAGAAGCAACTTGTATATATATATATATATATATATATATATATATATATATATACCGGGTGTCCCAGATTTTTTCATAGAGCCAATATCTCAGTTATTCTGCTTAGATTTTTTTTTTTTGCACTTATATCAAACCCGTATGACTTTGAAGCTGTTGTGTCAAAGTCAACTTTTGTCAAACTACCCCTGAGAAACCACCCCCAACCTCAACTTTTCAAAGCACTCTATAATTTTGTTTTTGAATTGTGAACTGCAGTCAATTCTAACTTCAACGATGTATCACACTTGATATTTTGACAGATGTCAAAGTGTCAGAATAAGCGATTTTGAACAATAATGTACAAAATTCCATAACAGAGAATTCATTGATAACAAAAATTATTAAAGCTGCTCAAAATGTCCACCATCATTATTATTCATGCATGCTTAAAATCATTTCCTCCGTTACTGTGATGCAGTCGTGTACAATCTTCTCTTGTAAGTCGTTCAAGTCGATTGGTATAGTTCATACACGATTTTCTTCAAATACCCCCACAGATCACTTCTTACAGTCAATATCTCAGTTATACTTCTGAGGAATATTCTTTAAAAAACTACACTTATGTCAAACCCATATGATTTTGGAGGAGTTATGCCAAAGTCAACTTTTGTCAAAGTACCCCTGAGAAACCACCCCCAATCTCAATTATTCAAGTGGCACCCTATACATTGTTTTTATGACTTGTGAAGTGTCATCAATTCTAACTTCAATAACGTCAAACCCGCAAACTTAGCAACTTCGATGTCAACAGCATTTGATAATAAATAATTTATGGTAGGTATACATTTTTGGCTCACAGAGTACTTCATTCGAATCGAGTAATAAAAACTGTCAATGTTGTAGATTATTTCTTTTGTTATTTTCGTTTTTTGACAGTTGTTCTTGCACGCTTCTTTCAGTCAGTTTGATATTCCAATCAAGAAAATGCCTTTCACATTCACTCCAAGTGAGTATGTTGATGTTATTAATTTTTGGTGAATGCCGGAAAAATTCCCGTGCTGCCGCTGAATTATACCAACAGCGTTTTCCCGATCGACGACTACCAAATCATACCACATTTTATTATGTTGAGAACAAAATGAGAACAGGATAATTTCCAGGAAAAGGTAAGCATGTTCAACATGCTGCACCAGTGCGAACTGAGGAAATGTGTATTAATGTATTGGCCTATATGGAGGCTCACCCTCAAATTTCTCTTCGAGCACTAGCTGAGGAAGTTGGAATAAGTAAGTCGTCTGTGCATAGAATTATAAAAACGCATAGTTATCATCCTTTCAAAATACACATGCACCAGGGGCTTCGACCTGATGATTTTTAAAGGAGACAAAATATTATTGCCACTATGGTAAATATCTAGTTACATCACACATGCACTCCGAATATGGGGAAAACACTTTTCCTACGTGTTTTTGCCTCCTGAACACGAATCCGGAAGAAAAATGCGGCAGTCTCATACCGTTCCCGAGTTACAGCACTTAAAAAAAAATCAAGCACCGTGTTCTCGCACAAAACTCACTCAAAATGCCTCCTTCTTTATACCAGCATAAACAATACACCCTAAATCACTTATTTTCGGCACAACTTTGCACAAAATATCGTCGTTTAAATCGAAAAAGATCCTTTTAATTACACAGTTGATTAATTTATTACCAACATGAAAAATAAGAAAAGTTAATAAATGTCATCTGTCAAAGGAATGAGAATTGTTCATTTGCAACTGTGTAAGAAGGAGGATTTTTTCGATAAAAACGACGATATTTTGTGCAAAGTTGTGCCGGAAATAAGTGATTTAGGGTGTATTGTTTATGCTGGTAAAAAGAAGGAGGCATTTTGAGTGAGTTTTGTGCGAGAAAACGGTGCTTGTTTTTTTTAAAGTGCTGTAACTCGGGAACGTATGAGACCCGCATTTTCTTCCGGATTCGGTTCAGGAGGCAAAACACGTAAGAAAAGTGTTTTCCCATATTCGAGTGCATGTGATGTAACAGATATTTACCGCCACTATTCAAGTTTTGATTGAAAATAATGACAGTTTATTGGATCAGTTCATGTGGAGTGACGAATCAAGATTTCACAATAATGGGACAGTGAACCGGCATAACATGCATTATTGGTCACGTGAAAATCCTCACTGGGTGCGAGAAACAAATTTCCAAACCATGTGGGGTGTGAATGTATGGTGTGCGTTGTTCAATGGACGTTTGATAGGCCCTTATTTTCATCAACACACTCTGACTGGGCGTAAATATCTGGAATTCTTACAAAATGAACTTCAGGGATTGCTACATGTTATTCCTCAACAAGAAAGACAACTTATGTGGTGGCAACAAGATGGTGCTCCACCACATTGTAACCGAATACCTCGATCAATATTTTCCAGATAGATGGATAGGAAACAGAGGTCCTATCAGGTGGCCTGCACGTTCGCCAGATCTGACACCGTTATATTTTTTCTTGTGGGGGTATTTGAAGACAATCGTGTACGAAACTAGACCAATAGACTTGAACGACGTACAAGAGAAGATTGTACACGCCTGCACCACAGTAACGGAGGAAATGATTAGGAAATCTTGTACTAATAAGGCGATTTGAAGCATGCATGAATAATGATGGTAGACATTTTGAGCAGCTTTTATAATTATTGTTATTAATAAATTCTCTGTTATGGAATTTTGTACATTATTGTTCAAAATCGCTTATTCTGACACTTTGACATCTGTCAAAATATCAAGTGTGATACATCGTTGAAGTTATAATTGACTGCAGTTCCCAATTCAAAAAAATTATAGGATGCTGCTTGAAAAGTTGAGGTTGGGGGTGGTTTCTCAGGGGTAGTTTGACAAAAGTTGACTTTGACACAACAGCTTCAAAGTCATACGGGTTTGATATAAGTGCATTTAAAAAAAAAAATCTAAGCAGCATAACTGAGATATTGGCTGTATGAAAAAATCTGGGACACCCGGTATATATATATATATATATATATATATATATATATATATATATATATGAAAGGGAGTAATATCGAGGGGACTGTTAAAAACAAAATGGAAGGAATTTAATGGACATAGCCCTCAGAGAAAAGTACTGACCGTAGACCGTGTTTCGGGCTCTCGGCCCTCATCATATACAGTGCTAGTCAAAAGTCCCCTCCCCCCCTCGTATCTTTTGAACGGGTATACTTATAATAATGAAATTTGGAGGGTGGAAATAAACGGATGTAGGCTTCCCAACTGGTCATAACAGGTGACGCAATAGTCATAAATGACGTCACAAGGCCACTGTGACCAATAATTTTAAATGGGACCCTATGACAAGTGACAGCTCGTTTGAAAGGTATTGACAATACCTATTCAGTCATACCAATTTTGTTTGGGTTTCGGCTGATTTTGATTGATAAATTGAAGAAATACGAAAATTATAGTTTCGCATTTAATTAATAAAGATTTTAAAGTACGCCTCTGGTTAATTGTCAAAAAGGTTGACGTTTTTGAATTCTCTACTTGTCAAAAGTGTTTATACCTTGAAAATTTACCTAAGCTATTGTTTAACGAGACGTTTAAGTGTTTACATAGGCAAAATGGTACGTACTGTAGCCGACAAAGTAGCAGCTATCTTAATAATTGGTGAATGTAGAAACAATTTCCATGCAGCGGAACGACTGTTTAATGAGAGGTACCCCGATCGCCCTATATCGAGGGTTTATTTGAGGGAGCTTCTTCGGAAGTTTGAAGCATCAGGTAGTGTTCAAGATGCCAAACGATCTGGTCGACCAACAATTAGTGATGACAAAAAAAATTGACATAATTGGAGAAATGGTAGTAAACCCTACTTCTTCCACAGCCCAAGTTGCGTCTATCTGTGAAGTCAGTCAAAGGACAGTACATAGGGTGTTGGCTAAAACAAATTTCATCCATACAAATTAAAAATGGTGCACCAACTTTCAGATGATGACCCGACCGAAGACTAGAATTCTGTGAAACTATGTCCAATAAAATGAACCAACAACCAGGCTTCATACAGACAATTTGTTTTAGTGACGAAAGTACTTTCTTTCTCAATGGAATGTTAACACTCAAAATGTGAGGTATTGGAGTGACACAAATCCACACATCTTTCGTGAAAAACATACTCAATTTCCAGAAAAAGTAAATGTATTGCGCAGGTATTTTGGGAAACCACATTAGTAGAGCCTCTGTTTCCCAATGCTAACTTAACCGGTGAATTGTATCTGGAGATGTTACAAAATGATATTGAGTCGTTAATTCTTGAAATTCTAGAAGATAATCCAGATGAATTCGACAACTTGGAAATAACGTTTCAACAAGATGGTGCTCCTGCACACTATTACGGTGCAGTAAGACGTTACCTAGATGAAGAATATCGTGGTAGATGGATTGGACGACGAGGTTCGATCGAATGGCCAGCTCGGTCACCGGACCTTACACCATTAGATTTTTTTCTATGGGGGTACTTGAAATCTAAGGTTTACACTACAGCACCTGACAGTATTGCCATTCTGAAACAACGAATTGTTGAAGAATGTAGGGCAATTTCCGCTGACACACTGGGACGAGTACGACAAGAGTTTAGCAATAGGATGCATTACTGCCAGGAAGTAGATGGAGCACATTTTGAACACTTATTATAAGAACTGGTTCTTAAATCTTTATTAATTAAATGCGAAACTATAATTTTCGTATTTCTTCAATTTATCAATCAAAATCAGCCGAAACCCAAACAAAATTGGTATGACTGGATAGGTATTTTCAATACCTTTCAAACGAGCTGTCACTTGCCATAGGGTCCCATTTAAAATTATTGGTCACAGTGGCCTTGTGACGTCATTTATGACTATTGCGTCACCTGTTATGACCAGTTGAGAAGCCTACATCCGTTTATTTCCACCCTCTAAATTTCATTATTATAAGTATACCCGTTCAAAAGATACGAGGGGGGGAGGGGACTTTTGACTAGCACTGTATATTTATACCGGGTGACAATGGGACTAGGACCAAGCCTATATCTCCTTCACTTATCAACCGATTTAAATGAAATTTTGGATTGACAGACATATAGAAACAAAATGGCCGACTTCCGGTTTTGCCAGAATAGCCACCAATTTCGATTATCCAAATGAAACACCCTGTATGTTTTATGTTTTTCGGATTCTACTGCTCAAATTACATACGACAGTGTTGCCAAATTTTTATTGCACAATTGAAAAAAAATCATTTCTAATTTATTTTTTTAGATCTATACTAATTTACATCAGTAACTTTTAGTAATAGTCATTTTATCAATAAGATCAATACCAAATCCTACAGCAGGAATTGGATTTTTTTGAACGCATTTTTAACGAAAAAATGTTTTTTCAAATGGTACCTACCGAGGGCCATCTTGCCATTAGATACAGGATTCAATTACCAATTCAACGATATACATTATGTACCACTTTCTTTTTGTTCAAAACTAAAAACGATCAATTACTGAATTTGTACAATATTTTATACGATGCCTACAAATCCAATGAGTTATCCGTTTAGGTTTGATGACATGAAAGGTAGCAGTGGAATCATGGGAAACAGTAGGTGATAAATGTCATGTCAAAAGTAAAATGCCAATTTTACTTGTCATCTCGTTTCGTTTGTGAAAAGTTTTGTCCAAATGGAAAATAATAATCGTTATTCTCGAAAAGAACAAATGGATATGATATTGATACACGGAGAATGTCAGAAGAACGCTGTCAATGCTAGTATGCTATATGCTGTTCGTTATCCGTTAAGACGGCACCCATCGAGGACCTATTTCAGGAAATTGGAAATGATGCTAAGGATAGAACCAGCTGATCAAAACCTCATCCACTTCATGTCAGTGAAGAAGCGGAAACTAATGTTTTAGCATATGTTAATTTTTCTCCATCTGCCTCAGTGCGACAATTGGAAATTGAATGTGGCAGGGAAAGTGCCAGAAAATTATTAAAAAACCATGAATATCGCTCCTATAAATACAGTTTGCATCAGCATCTATATGAAAATGACCCATAACGGAGACTAACTTATTGTAATTGACTTTTGCGTCATCATGATTTGAATAATGGTTTTGTCTCAAAGATACTGTTTACAAATGAGTCTAAGTTTACGAATAATGGTATGTTCATTAGGAATAATACAAGGTATTGGGCTCAATAAAATCCTAGGTAGCTGAGAGAAGGTAATTTTCAAGAAAGATTTGGATTCAACGTCTGGGTAGGAATCATAGGGACAAGAATCATTGGACCAATTTTTTCGACGGGCCTTTGACAGGCCAAAGATATCTACAATTTGAAATAATATCAACGATTTACCTGAGAACATCAGGAAAAATATGTTTTTTCACCAGTATGGTGCAGGATCACATAATGCCAATATTGTTCGGCAATATCTCAGTGATACCTATGGGCAGAGATGGATTGGAACAAATGTTCCAATCAGATGGCCAGCCAGATCACCCGATTCAACCGCTATTGCTCTTTATTTATGGGGTCACATAAAATCCAAAGTATACTCGAGGAGACCAACTTATTTGAAGGACTTGAGAGATATGAGCGCGCATTTCAGGAAAATCTTGCTCACGAACTGATAAATGTGATGAGGTGTAGAATAAATAGAAATAGGAAAACACTTCGAGCATATCATTGGTCATTAATAAATAAAATGACTTTTCGATGGTTGCGAAATTCTTCTATTGAAATTTTTTTGACAGTCCTAACAACCATTCAAATTTTGTCATTTTGTGTCATATGAAACAATTTCATCCAATCATGTCAACATTACACTGACTATTCCACGCACCTTGGAATTTTCACAAAATCTGACCAATCAAAAACCAGAGACAGCTTGTATTATCGCGAAAACACCAGCTGTCTTTCAATTCTGATTGGTCTATCAGCATGGTGTTTTCAACGACGTAACCATGGATACGGATCGCAATGCAAAGTTTGACAGTTTGACCAAAAATAATTGTAGCTGCAAACGTCAAAATGAGTCGCTTCGGTGCTACTTCAAATGAAGTAATAAACCAAAATTTTGAAGTAAATATACCCAGTAACACAAAAAAATCAAAATCTTATATATGGAGACAATTTATGACGTTCTGTGCGGAACGCAACTACAAATTAGATGCAGAAAATAGCAACGAAACATTAGCATTCATTCTAAAAGACTGGGCATTCAATATGCGAAAAATTGATGGTAGTGATTACAAGGAGAGTGTTATCAAAACCATATGGAACACTACTGCAAAATTAGTACAAGAAAAATATTTTTGTGAGTATCAGAGACATATTGATCCCTTCAAAAATATAATGTTCAAGGAGGCGAGGGCGGCTCGAGATAGCAAGAGAAAATTGTTGCAAGCTGTATCCGAAAAAAATAAAATGAGTTCTGTCGCTATGACTACAGATGAATATAGAAATATGTGCTTACAATGGGACGAAGACACGCCAGAGGGACTCCAAAAGAAGTTTTTTCACATAGCTGCGTAGAACTAGCTTGGAGAGGTAACGAAGCAACGTTTTCCAAGTTACATTTTTTAAGGGAGAGACTGACAACAAAGGCTGTTTAACAAACAGAATTGCATATAACCCGATATTCTCCAAAACCCGCCACGGTGGTGATAAAAACTGTACAGATACTAAATGGCTTACTCAAAATTTGGAAAATCCTGAAATGTGTCCTGTGAGATTATACCGGAAACGTATATCGAAAAGGGGAATTATTACCAATGACAGACTTTTTCTGACAGTGAATGGCAAGTGGAATAAATATAATAATAATAATTGGTACAAGAATTGCCCTATTGGTATTAATACAATATCAAAACTATCTGCAGAAAAAATAGGATTAGATACTAGAAAACTAAAAATAACAAATCACTTAATCGTGCCACTGCAGTTAGTCAGTTACTACAATCCGGCGTGAGTGAACAACAAGCTATGGAAATTACTGGACATGGAAGTTCGAACTCGATGAAACCGTATTTACATCTTAGTGCTGAAAATCATCAGAATATAGTGAATACTTTTAGGAGTACTTCAAGTACATCAAGTAATAATACCAACAATACATTGGTAAATATTTAGTTATCATATGCATCCGATATGAAAACACTTTTTAGCAGTTTGTTCTGAACATGAATCGAGAAATGGGATTCATACGTTTCAGAGTTATCGCTTTTTCGAAATAATTAGCACTTGCACAAACTCATCAATGCCTCCTTCTTTTTAGCATAACATACCCTAATCACTTATTGCATACTTTGATCAAATATCGTCGTTTTTATCGAAGATCCTCCTTCTTACACAGTCCGATTCATTTATTACCAACATGAAAAATTAAAAAAGTTAATAAATGTCATCTGTCAAAGAAATTAGAATTGTTCATTTGCAACTGTGTAAGAAGGAGGATTTTTTCGATAAAAACGACGATATTTTGTGCAAAGTTGTGCCGAAAATGAGTGATTTAGGGTGTATTGTTTATGATGGTAAAAAGAAGGAGGCATTTTGGTGAGTTTTGTGCGAGAAAACGGTGCTTGAAATTTATTTGGAAAAACGAGTAACTCGAAACGGTATGAGACCGCCGCATTTTTTTCCGGATTCGTGTTCAGGAGGCAAAAACACGTAAGAAAAGTGTTTTCCCCATATTCGGAGTGCATGTGTGATGTAACTAGATATTTACCGCCACTATTCAAGTTTTGATTGAAAATAATGACAGTTTATTGGATCAGTTCATGTGGAGTGACGAATCAAGATTTCACAATAATGGGACAGTGAACCGGCATAACATGCATTATTGGTCACGTGAAAATCCTCACTGGGTGCGAGAAACAAATTTCCAAACCATGTGGGGTGTGAATGTATGGTGTGCGTTGTTCAATGGACGTTTGATAGGCCCTTATTTTCATCAACACACTCTGACTGGGCGTAAATATCTGGAATTCTTACAAAATGAACTTCAGGGATTGCTACATGTTATTCCTCAACAAGAAAGACAACTTATGTGGTGGCAACAAGATGGTGCTCCACCACATTGTAACCGAATACCTCGATCAATATTTTCCAGATAGATGGATAGGAAACAGAGGTCCTATCAGGTGGCCTGCACGTTCGCCAGATCTGACACCGTTATATTTTTTCTTGTGGGGGTATTTGAAGACAATCGTGTACGAAACTAGACCAATAGACTTGAACGACTTACAAGAGAAGATTGTACACGCCTGCACCACAGTAACGGAGGAAATGATTAGGAAATCTTGTACTAATAAGGCGATTTGAAGCATGCATGAATAATGATGGTAGACATTTTGAGCAGCTTTTATAATTTTTGTTATTAATAAATTCTCTGTTATGGAATTTTGTACATTATTGTTCAAAATCGCTTATTCTGGCACTTTGACATCTGTCAAAATATCAAGTGTGATACATCGTTGAAGTTATAATTGACTGCAGTTCCCAATTCAAAAAAATTATAGGATGCTGCTTGAAAAGTTGAGGTTGGGGGTGGTTTCTCAGGGGTAGTTTGACAAAAGTTGACTTTGACACAACAGCTTCAAAGTCATACGGGTTTGATATAAGTGCATTTAAAAAAAAAAATCTAAGCAGCATAACTGAGATATTGGCTGTATGAAAAAATCTGGGACACCCGGTATATATATATATATATATATATATATATATATATATATATATATATATGAAAGGGAGTAATATCGAGGGGACTGTTAAAAACAAAATGGAAGGAATTTAATGGACATAGCCCTCAGAGAAAAGTACTGACCGTAGACACGTGTTTCGGGCTCTCGGCCCTCATCATATATATTTATACCGGGTGACAATGGGACTAGGACCAAGCCTATATCTCCTTCACTTATCAACCGATTTAAATGAAATTTTGGATTGACAGACATATAGAAACAAAATGGCCGACTTCCGGTTTTGCCAGAATAGCCACCAATTTCAATTTTCCAAATGGAACACCCTGTATGTTTGATATTTTTCGGATTCTACTGCTCAAATTACATACGACAGTGTTGCCAAATTTTTATTGCACAATTGAAAAAAAAACATTTCTAATTAATTTTTTTAGATCTATACTAATTTACATCAGTAACTTTTAGTAATAGTCATTTCATCAATAAGATCAATACCAAATCCTACAGCAGGAATTGGATTTTTTTGAACGCATTTTTAACGAAAAAATGTTTTTTTCAAATGGTACCTACCGAGGGCCATCTTGCCATTAGATACAGGATTCAATTACCAATTCAACGATATACATTATGTACCACTTTCTTTTTGTTCAAAACTAAAAACGATCAATTACTGAATTTGTACAATATTTTATACGATGCCTACAAATCCAATGAGTTATCCGTTTAGGTTTGATGACATGAAAGGTAGCAGTGGAATCATGGGAAACAGTAGGTGATAAATGTCATGTCAAAAGTAAAATGCCAATTTTACTTGTCATCTCGTTTCGTTTGTGAAAAGTTTTTTCCAAATGGAAAATAATAATCGTTATTCTCGAAAAGAACAAATCGATTGATACACGGAGAATGTCAGAAGAACGCTGTCAATGCTAGTATGCTATATGCTGTTCGTTATCCGTTAAGACGGCACCCATCGAGGACCTATTTCAGGAAATTGGAAATGATCCTAAGGATAGAACCAGCTGATCAAAACCTCATCCACTTCATGTCAGTGAAGAAGCGGAAACTAATGTTTTAGCATATGTTAATTTTTCTCCATCTGCCTCAGTGCGACAATTGGAAATTGAATGTGGCAGGGAAAGTGCCAGAAAATTATTAAAAAACCATGAATATCGCTCCTATAAATACAGTTTGCATCAGCATCTATATGAAAATGACCCATAACGGAGACTAACTTATTGTAATTGACTTTTGCGTCATCATGATTTGAATAATGGTTTTGTCTCAAAGATACTGTTTACAAATGAGTCTAAGTTTACGAATAATGGTATGTTCATTAGGAATAATACAAGGTATTGGGCTCAATAAAATCCTAGGTAGCTGAGAGAAGGTAATTTTCAAGAAAGATTTGGATTCAACGTCTGGGTAGGAATCATAGGGACAAGAATCATTGGACCAATTCTTTTCGACGGGCCTTTGACAGGCCAAAGATATCTACAATTTGAAATAATATCAACGATTTACCTGAGAACATCAGGAAAAATATGTTTTTTCACCAGTATGGTGCAGGATCACATAATGCCAATATTGTTCGGCAATATCTCAGTGATACCTATGGGCAGAGATGGATTGGAACAAATGTTCCAATCAGATGGCCAGCCAGATCACCCGATTCAACCGCTATTGCTCTTTATTTATGGGGTCACATAAAATCCAAAGTATACTCGAGGAGACCAACTTATTTGAAGGACTTGAGAGATATGAGCGCGCATTTCAGGAAAATCTTGCTCACGAACTGATAAATGTGATGAGGTGTAGAATAAATAGAAATAGGAAAACACTTCGAGCATATCATTGGTCATTAATAAATAAAATGACTTTTCGATGGTTGCGAAATTCTTCTATTGAAATTTTTTTGACAGTCCTAACAACCATTCAAATTTTGTCATTTTGTGTCATATGAAACAATTTCATCCAATCATGTCAACATTACACTGACTATTCCACGCACCTTGGAATTTTCACAAAATCTGACCAATCAAAAACCAGAGACAGCTTGTATTATCGCGAAAACACCAGCTGTCTTTCAATTCTGATTGGTCTATCAGCATGGTGTTTTCAACGACGTAACCATGGATACGGATCGCAATGCAAAGTTTGACAGTTTGACCAAAAATAATTGTAGCTGCAAACGTCAAAATGAGTCGCTTCGGTGCTACTTCAAATGAAGTAATAAACCAAAATTTTGAAGTAAATATACCCAGTAACACAAAAAAATCAAAATCTTATATATGGAGACAATTTATGACGTTCTGTGCGGAACGCAACTACAAATTAGATGCAGAAAATAGCAACGAAACATTAGCATTCATTCTAAAAGACTGGGCATTCAATATGCGAAAATTGATGGTAGTGATTACAAGGAGAGTGTTATCAAAACCATATGGAACACTACTGCAAAATTAGTACAAGAAAAATATATTTGTGAGTATCAGAGACATATTGATCCCTTCAAAAATATAATGTTCAAGGAGGCGAGGGCGGCTCGAGATAGCAAGAGAAAATTGTTGCAAGCTGTATCCGAAAAAAATAAAATGAGTTCTGTCGCTATGACTACAGATGAATATAGAAATATGTGCTTACAATGGGACGAAGACACGCCAGAGGGACTCCAAAAGAAGTTTTTCACATAGCTGCGTAGAACTAGCTTGGAGAGGTAACGAAGCAACGTTTTCCAAGTTACATTTTTTTAAGGGAGAGACTGACAACAAAGGCTGTTTAACAAACAGAATTGCATATAACCCGATATTCTCCAAAACCCGCCACGGTGGTGATAAAAACTGTACAGATACTAAATGGCTTACTCAAAATTTGGAAAATCCTGAAATGTGTCCTGTGAGATTATACCGGAAACGTATATCGAAAAGGGGAATTATTACCAATGACAGACTTTTTCTGACAGTGAATGGCAAGTGGAATAAATATAATAATAATAATTGGTACAAGAATTGCCCTATTGGTATTAATACAATATCAAAACTATCTGCAGAAAAAATAGGATTAGATACTAGAAAACTAAAAATAACAAATCACTCTAATCGTGCCACTGCAGTTAGTCAGTTACTACAATCCGGCGTTAGTGAACAACAAGCTATGGAAATTACTGGACATGGAAGTTCGAACTCGATGAAACCGTATTTACATCTTAGTGCTGAAAATCATCAGAATATAGTGAATACTTTTAGGAGTACTTCAAGTACATCAAGTAATAATACCAACAATACATTGGGTAAATATTTAGTTACATCACTCATGCACTCCGAATATGGAAAACATTTTCTACGTGTTTTGCTCTGAACACGAATCGGAAGAATGCGGGGTCTTATACGTTTCAGATTTAAATCGCTTTTCGAAATAAATTTCAAGTACGTTTCTCGCACAAAACTCACTCAAATGCCTCCTTCTTTTAACCATCATAAAAATACACCTAAATCACTTATTTTCGCAATTTGCACAAAATATCGTCGTTTTATCGAAAAGGTCCTCCTTCTTACACAGTCCGATTCATTTATTACCAACATGAAAAATTAAAAAAGTTAATAAATGTCATCTGTCAAAGAAAGTCATTTGCAACTGTGTAAGAAGGAGGATTTTTTCGATAAAAACGACGATATTTTGTGCAAAGTTGTGCCGAAAATAAGTGATTCAGGGTGTATTGTTTATGCTGGTAAAAAGAAGGAGGCATTTTGAGTGAGTTTTGTGCGAGAAAATGGTGCTTGAAATTTATTTCGGAAAAAGCGATGTAACTCTGAAACGGTATGAGACCGCCGCATTTTTCTTCCGGATTCGTGTTCAGGAGGCAAAAACACGTAAGAAAAGTGTTTTCCCCATATTCGGAGTGCATGAGTGATGTAACTAAATATTTACCATACATTGTAGCCACCTAATAACGGTCATACTATTCAAATTTTTTCAATTGCACCATTTATAATAATTATAGTCGAGAATAATATATTATGTTCGTGTTCATAAAAAATTATTTATTGTTATAGGTAACAAATTATAATTGAAACAAATCGTTTATAGTTTAAATAAATATTTCATGCTTATAATTAAATTTGAATTATTTATTATTATTAAATTTCTTCATCTCATTCTGCCGAATTTGAATTTTTTGACCTTTCATTTTGTTCGTGAAATAGTCTAATAAAATACTACTCGTGATTGAATGTATCTTATAAGTCTGTCTTTTATTTCTAAACTCAAGTGAGTTGCTTGTTTTCAAGCAACTCAGTTTCGTTTAGAAATAAATCGACAGACTTATCGCGAAAATTCAGTCACTAGTGGTATTACTACTGATAATTGCATTCAGTGCAATTATTAATCACACGATTGAGTTTGACAACTTCATGCCAAATAAATTTCAAAATGTCACGTTTTGGCAATGCAAATGTTCAAAGTATAAATGCGCTAATCAGAGAAAAAATTCCCAGAAATACCACCTACAGTCACAAATATATTTGGGAATATTTATGAAATTTTGCTGCGAACGAGAATATGAATCAAATGAACATAGAAGCTTAGAAGAATTGGCGTTGATACTAAAAGATTGGGCGGTCAAAATGAAAAAGAAAGACGGGACCGAATTTAAAGAAGCAACGGTGACGACAATGTGGAACGTTTCGTGCAAACTTTTGCAAGAAGAGTACTATAATGACTATAATATTATGATTGACCCGTTTAACAATACAGTATTTTTTCAAATCGAGAAAAATAATGATGACTCTCCAACAAATCGCATTGAATACAATCCGGTGTTCAGTAAAACGTGCCAAGGTGGTTCTAAAAGCTGTACAAGTAGTAAATGGTTGGTTTCCAATAGTGAAAGACAAAGCTGCCCTGTACGTCTTTTTCATAAACTGATATCAAAACGAGGCGACAATATTACCTCACCACGACTGTTCTTAAAACCAAATCGACACTGGAAAAATTAAACTGACAAATGGTACGATAATGTACCTGTTGGAAAAAATACAATAAATGGATGGACTAAATCTGCTGCTGAGGCAATTGGCTTGAATGTAAAGGACAAAAAATAACAAATCACTCGAATAGATCAACTGCTGTTAGCGAATTACCAAAAAGTAGAAGAACAACAATTGCTGAAAATTACTGGTCATAGCAATCGAAATTCTATAAAATCATACTTAAATCTTGATCAAGAACACCACAACAAGATCATAAATAGTATGCGTGTTAATAGATCTTCTATAGTAGAGAACAGCAACGAATCTAATGTTAAGTTAAATTTTAATAATTGTACTTTCACTAACTGTACTTTTAATAAATAAACAAACGTTTCATTGTGTTGAGTTATAAATTTTTCTGTCAAAAAATTTTTCGCCGAATATCCCACGGACATTGACAAATGTCTCATAATTTTATGACAAATTTCTCAAGCACGTTGCTTGGTTACTAAGGAACGAGCTTTCGATTGTCATAAAATTATCTCGTCTATTATCAATGTCCTAGGGATATTACTACTGAAAACAGGTATTGTGAGTAATAATTTGTGAGTTGAATGTTTCACTGTTTCAATCGTTAGATTTATTCAAACAGTTTGATTATATTAAAGTTATCTTTTCTGTAATGGGTTTATGATCATTACATATTGTCAGTCGATTATTTTTGGTAATTCTTTGTTACCATTCTGAAGTAAAGTTTGAAAGAATGAATAGATGTCATGTTACCTACCAATTTTTTGAGATTGATTTCATTTTGTTAGATGGTACTCTACGTTTTGAACAAGAAGAAAGTGGTACATAATGTATAACGTTGAATTGGTAATTGAATTCTCTATCGAATGGGAAGATTGCCCTCGGTAAGTAGCATTTAGAAAAACGTTTTTTTTGTTAAAAATGCGTTCAGAAAATTTCAATTACTGCTGTAGGATTTGTTATTGATCTTATCGATGGAATGACTATTACTATGAGTTACTGATGTAAATTAGTATAAATTTTAACCTGATCACGGCCTCCTGGGCTAAAAAAAATTGAGAATTTTTTTTTTTTAATTGTAAAATAGAAATTTGGCAACACTGTCGTATGTAATTTGGGCCGTAGAATCCGAAAAACATCCTACATACAGGGTGTTCTATTTGAAAAATTGAAGTTGATGGCTATTCTGGCGAAACCAGAAGTCACCCATTTTGTTTTCATATGTCTGTCAATTCGAAATTGTGTCTCATATCTACGTACAAAATTTCATTCAAATCGGTTGATGAGTGAAGGAGATATAGGCATGGCGGCTCCAATATGGCGGAGGAGTTCAGAGGTTATAGCCCAATTCCATTTGAAATTGGTGTGTGGGGGTTTTTGGGGTCGGACATCACGATGTTTTTTTTGTCAGAATTCATGAATTCAAGATGGCGGCTCCAAGAAGGCGACGTGTTTTGTTATTCCGATTCCATTCAAAATTGGTATATGGGTTTTTTTGGGGTAGGAGATTATAAATTTTTATCAGAATTTGATAAAATACCGAATTTTAAGAATTGTATAAAAATGAAAAAAAAATTAAGACAAGCTTTTATACAAATGCACTAAAGGAAAAAATATTTTCCTTAATTGTTTGACCTAGGTGAGTAGCAGATTCAAAAGCTTGCCGGAATATAAAATAAGTATTCTTGCGTGGCAAGATTTTGAATCTGCTACTCACAGAATAACCTAGGTCAAACAATTAAAGAAATTAATTTTTCCTTTTCAGTGCATTAGTGCATTCATATAAAAGCTTGTCTTAAAAATTGTCTTTTAATCATTTTTATTGTCTGAGGTGTTTCATTTGGGGATCGCACTAGCCTGTCTGAGATATTTTTCATGAACTGTAGGATAAAAAATAAAAGGAGAATAGTTTCATGAACGGACTATACTTCAGTTTAGTAGTGTTCTTTTATGGTAGAGGGTCCATTTCAAATCATCTGCAAAAAGGCACATATTTCAGTGAAACATATTACGGTTTCAGTGGAATTTACGGTCTCGAATCAGAAGGCAATGTGTCAACATGATCACTGCCTTTGGATGTTTTATAGTTTGTTGGGAAATATGTACTCTTAAACTTCTCCAAGTTGTCGGCGGCACTCTGAATCTTGCTGAAAATGATCGTGAAAAAACTCGAACAAAAGAAGCACGAAGTCAGTAGCGCGTCTTGGAATTTTTAAAACTGGAGCAGACCCCCAAATATCATCATAAAAAATTATATTCACTTTTCAAATGAGTCATTTATGTAACATGTCCGGAAAATACTGTTTTTTTGGATGATTAGACAAGATTCCAGAAGTCGAGTTAAAAAACAGTTTCCGGGCGTGTCAATGTTCAGAATGTCCTTAATCTACATCTAGACAAGGTTGTAGTCGATAAATAAGTAAATAATCCTGATAATCTCTTGTATACGATTCTTCAGAATCATTCTTTGTTGTAGGAGGAATCTCATAAACTTTATCTTTTACATAACCTTATATAAATAATTCAATTTTTGTCAAATCTGGTATTCTAGGAGGCCATGAAATTGGTACTCTTCTTCCTATCCACCTCTCCGGAAATTCGTTGTTAAGATGGTCTCGAATATGAATGGTGCACCATCGCGCAAAAACAACATTCTCTGTTTGATATTGTTGGGGATATGTTCAAGAGAAGATCCAAATTATCATGCAGGAATCTCGAACAGGCTTCTCCGTTTAGCCTTCCTTCAAAAATGGCACCGCATAATAATAATGATATCATTTCCGATTATACCACCTTCTATTGCTCTGGAACAATTCCGTTTTTATGGAAAGTAGCTTCACCAATGAACAGGACCTTATTGAACAATGTTTTCTTCACTTGAATCCTCTGTTGATCCTATTGTCAAAATCTTATGATCACTTTTCGAAGGCTTGACCATGGTTTACCCAAAAAATCGTTTCGGTTGGTTTGACTGACAACTTTACACTTTTTTGGAGTCTTGTCTAACCGAAAGACGTTTGAGAGTTCACTACCGCGCCTTTAAATCTGTCGAAATAATTGCTACCTCTGGTGCCCTCAGAAATCTGTATTAGGTCCTTCGTTATTTATCATACTTATAAATGACATTTGTCTTGACTTAGACTCCGAAATTCTTTCATATGCAGATGATTGTGAGTTATTCCGTCATATTACCTTTGTTGAAGATTTTTACTTGATTTATATGAAGATTGTTTCAATAGTTCACATTTGCGTTTACTCTGAATAGAAAAAAAAGAAGGTTGAATTTGTCAATAAAAATAATTTATATTACAACAAATAGTAAAAGTAGATAATCATATTATTTAACTGGTAATAGTTGAAGTAAGGTGGGTAAGTAAGTATTTTGGAAGTAATCAAAAAACAAGTAGGTAGTAATTAGTATATTTTATCCATAAAATTGAAAAAAACGTTTTAACAAAAAATTAAACCGACGAAATACGGAACTGAAAAGTAAAAAATAAAATAAACCTTCTTAGTCTCAGTAACTGAGCTCCTAAACTAATGTAAGTAACTAATTTTGAGTCGGCGCCAAACAAACAAGCAAATTAATTAGGTATGGCGTAAATTGATGATGTTCGTTGATTGTTTGTTTGGCGCCGACTCAAAATTAGTTACTTACAATTAGTTTAGGAGCTTAGTTACTGAGACTAAGAAGGTTTATTTTATTTTTTACTTTTCAGTTCCGTATTTCGTCGGTTTAATTTGTTGTTAAAAAGTTTTTATTTCTCAATTTTTTATGGCTAAAATATACTAATTACTACCTACTTGTTTTTGATTACTCAAAATACTTACTTACCCACTTACTCAACTATTACTTTGTATATAATTCTATCTTCTCATAGAATATAATGGTTTTGTAATATAAATTATTTTTGTTGTTCTGGTTAGTTTATTTCATTACTTTGTATATAATTCTATCTTCTCATAGAATATAATGGTTTTGACTGATGTGGAACAGAAATAATGTCAGTAGCGATCTGTCATTGTCAACTACGTATGTGTGTGCCAATGTTCATAAGTGAAAAATCAATTATCCCCTATTTTTCTACCCGTAAGGGTATATAATCCCATTGGAAATCTAAATATAAGGTATTCCCTATCTATTAAAGAAAGAATCATTCAAATCTAAGAACCCAGTACAAAGTTATGCCTGATAGAATCGGTGAACGGACCAGAATTCAGAGGGTGAGTGATCAATATCCTTCATGTTGCTATCCTTAGGGGTGGATTTCATCTTTTAAATTCAAATGGGACCACTTTCGAAGTACACCATATCCACTGAAAAAAGAATTATCGGAATCGGACGCCTCAGTAAAAAGTTATGCGTGATCATACATAAAAAAAATGATGGAAAAAAAACATACGGGTCAACTAGAGAACCTCCTCCTTTTTGGTTTCGTCGGTTAAAAAGGCAAAAAAGTCATCGAATATATTTAATTGAAAAACTACTGAAAAACAAGAATATAAAGTGAAATACATGGTCCTTCTAGCTAAGTAGAATCAAGAGTGGAAAATACATAGTCTGTAACTGAAATACTGAGCAAGAGTAATGACTGAGAATATAAGGAAATCCAAAAGAAGCAATGCTGGTGTGAATAGTGAACGCGACGAAAATTATGTTTGGTCACACCAGCAAAAAGTAAACCAGACGTTTCCGGAGGTAGGATCAAGAAATGAGGAATCGTCCCAGTCGAAGTCTGATAGATATCTCGATGGAGTCGGTGGAAGATCTGAAAATAGTGATGAGGCACGTTCTAGGAAAACGAGATGCACATCAAGAGGCTCGGGTCTATCCAAGAACTCAGGAAGGGAATCAAAAGGGTCCACGATCTCCTAATAAGAGAACCGAAATTGAGAGGAAACGTTTGGCGCTTGAGACAGAAAGGGCTAGGGCAGAACTGTTGATGAGGAAACAGGAGTTGGACAATGAAATGAAAATCTTACAATTGAAACAAGAACTGGCAGAAGCTGTGTTTGAGGAAGACGCAGATTGTGATGAAGGTAAATGTACTCGAGTTGAAAATTGGATAGAATCTTGTGAGTATGCTTCAAACACTGTTACAAAATCAGGAGAGCATGCTGATATTGATAAATTATGCAGATGCTATAAAAAGTGTATCGATTTCAAAAAATAAGGGAACATCTCCAGAATTCCTGTGTAGGCAAGTCATGGATAAAGAGTTCCCCATATTTGATCGTAAACCAGAAGATTGGTCTATGTTCAAGAGTCAGTTTGATAGACAAATTACCATATGTCGCTACTTTAATGATGAAATCATGTTGAAATTACAACGATGTTTGAAAGGAGATGCACTAAAATCAGTGAGAAGTTCATTATTACCCTCAGGCAATGTTGATTTCTTAATCGAAACCTTGGAAATGAGGTTTGGTCGTCCTGAATACATCATTAAAAGTTTAATCAGTAAAATTCAGAATTTTCCTATGGTGAAAGATGGCGACTTTTCTAATTTAATTAAATTTTCATGTAACGTCAACAACTTGGTGGCTACCCTGGAACAAACGAAAACAAATAATCACTTGGAGAATCCGATGTTGTTGGAACAACTTGTTTCGAAGCTTCCCAGTGGACTGAAATTGCAGTGGGGGCAAGTATTATTGCAGGAAAAAAAGGTAAAACGTCTTTGAAAGATTTTGGACAATGGATACATGAAATTTCATCTGCTGCTTGTTATGTAAGTTCTCCCTCTATATCTTATTCTCATAACGAACGAAAATTCAGTAACAACCACCAGCTGAATGACTATAAGAAATTCAATTACAATCAACGTCCAGGCAATCTAGTTATGCATACCACAGGAAATTCCGAAAATGATAAATGTTTATAAGTCGATCATACCATTTTGAATTGTGACACCATGAAAAAAGACAATGTAGATGAACGTTGGTCAAAAATTATGAAACTAAAAGTTTGTTTTAAATGCTTGAAACCGGGACATTCAAAAATGTTTTGCAAATCACGAAAATTTTGTGGTGTTGACAATTGCAAAAGACCTCATCACCATTTATTACATGAAACTTCGCCGAAACCTGAAGAAACTCCTGAAAATGAGAATATTTTTTCGGAAAAGGGTATTAAAAAGAGTCTGTCTTACCGATAATAATATAAAGAAAACTTTATTGAGAATGGTTCCTGTGAAAATTTTCCGATCCAATAAATTTGATGAAGGTTCAACAATTTCGTTGATTGAAAATGAAATAGCGGAACAATTGAATTTGCCAGGAAAAAATGAATCATTCTGCATGCAATGGGCAAATAATATTATACTACACAATGAGGATTCAAAATTAGTTGAATTGAACATTTCTAGTGCATATAATGATGCGAAAATTCACAAAATGTCAAATGGGAGACCTGCCAAGAATTTGTCATTGCTTTGTCACACTGTTTTGATGAAAGAGTATTGCCAACATCCACATTTGCAAGATTTGCCTATCCATGACATGATTAACGCTAAACCTACTATCCTCATTGGCCAGGATAACATCAATCTTACTGTTGCGAGAAAAGTCCGTCAAAGTCCCGATGATAGAGGCCTTTTAGCTACAAAATAAATTTGGGATGGGCATTGCATGGAAACGTTGATACTGGCTCAACAAAAGGAATCACTTTCAATTATCATATCTGCAGTTGCGAAAAAGAAATTAATTGATAAAAGAATCATTTTCAACAGAATCCTTTGATAAATAATGATGTTCGGATTAATTCATCAAAAAAAAGAGCATTACAAATTCTAGAAAATAGTACAATTTATTTGGAAAGAGAAAACCGTTTTGAAACAGGCCTTTTATGGAAATATGATAATTTTTTTCTCCCTAAAAGTAAATCATATGCATATAGTCGTTTGTTATGTGTAGAGAAAAATATGCTGAAAAACGAATCCTAGTCTCAAAAATATTGCAACAAATTGAAAGATTATTTAGGAAAAGGTTATATCAGGAAGTTGAGTAACGAAGAAGCATCTGTTGAAAATGATAGGGCTCGGTACCTGCCACATTTTGGCGTGGTGAATCCAAACAAACCAAAAAAGTTTCGTTTAGTTTTCGATGCAACTTCTAAAAGCCACCGAGTTAGTTTAAATGATTTTCTTCTGCAAGGTTCAGACTTTTTGAATTTGTTGCCTGGAGTCTTGATGCGTTTTCGTCATTTTGAGTTTGGTTTTTGTGGTGATATTGCTGAAATGTTTCATCAGGTTGAGATACAGAAAGAAGATAGAAGTGCACAGCGGTTTCTCTGGCGCGATGGTATTCAAAGCAAGGCAGTTGATGTTTTCGAAATGCAGGTGATGATTTTTGGGGCAACATGTTCTCCGTGTTCTGCACAATTTGTTAGGAATTTGAATGCGAAAAAATCCGAAAACTTTCTCCATTTGGTTAGAGATATTGAGAGAAACTTCTATATGGATGATTATTTGGATTCTTGTGTCGATGAAAAAGAAGCGAAGAATAAAATTCAGGGAATCGTCGAGGTACACAAAGAAGGGGGATTCAATATTGTAAACTGGGTGACAAATTCTCAATTTGTATCTCAGATGTTGGAAATGAAATGATCCAAAAAGATATCAATGCCAATTCAGTTGACAGAATCCTAGGAATTTGGTGGGATACAAACCTCGATGAATTAACTTTCAAATTGATTTTTCATAAGGTGACTGAAAATATAACTTCAGGAATAGAGAAACCTACAAAGAGACAAGTTTTGAAATTAGTCATGTCCATCTTTGATCCATTGGGTTTCTTGACGTGGCTCATTATAAAGGGACGTATCATCATGCAAAAAATTTGGAGATCTGGAATAATGTGGGACGATACAATTCCAGACAGCATTCATCAGGATTGGTTGGAATGGTTGAAGAGTCTGTATGAAATACCCAAATGCAGTATACCACGTTGCTATTCGATATCTCTACCTAATGCAAAATTTTTGGAATTGCACGTATTCGGAGATTCAAGTGAAGGATCATTCACTGCAGTAGCTTATCTCAGAATTGTTATGGAAAGTAGAATAGAAGTAGTATTTGTTTCAGCAAGAGTCAGAGTTAGTCCATTGAAACCCATATCAATCCCAATCCAAAACTGTTTTACACTGGATCAAAGGTGATGGTGAAAATTATAAACAGTTCGTACCTCACAGGGTAGGAGAAATTCAAGAAACTACTTCCTTAGATCAATAGCGATACGTACCTTCAGAAATGAATATTGCTGATAGCGCAACCAGATGCCGATTTATTTTTTATTTTTACGATAAATGGTTCATAGGACCAACATTTTTGTATCGACAAGAGGCAGAATAGCCACTGAATTGTTGTGTATTTAATTGAAAGTCTATCATAAAGACAACAGTTTTTATTTAAATAAACACACAATTACAAGACATGTTCCCAGACAGGGACTTCATCTTGACATATATCTTGTCGATTGTTCGTATCCACACACAGAGCGTTTTTATAACAAATGTTGATTTCAAAAATACTACATTTCCTCCCATGTTATTAAAGATTCAACCTACAGGGGGGCTTTATAATTCTACCAGATCGCGTAGAAATTAGGGTTGTTTTGGATGTAGAAGTTGGAATTGAATTTTTTTCAACATCAATAGTATTTTTTTGACAACTGTTAGAATCATTTCCAACTTCTCTCACAATGGATGGTTGTACAACACAATCTGAGACATTATCAGGTACAGACATATTAGGAAGAATAGTATTTGGCTTGATACTTGAATTAGGCGCTATAGAGTTTTTCAATTTGTTTTTATTATCAACATCACTGATTTCATTTGATAAAGGAAGATTCACACCAAGACGTAAATCATCAGAATGAATGAGTTTAATATTGTCCCCAACTTTCACCAAATAAGTGCAAAAACTCAAAACTTTCATAACTATTCCTTTTTGCCATAACTTAGTTTGTTTATTTTTAACAAACACTTGATCATTAACTCTATAAAGATTTTTTTATTTTTATCAGACATAATAATTTTACTTTTATTATGGTGAGAAGGTTTTAATAAGTCAAATCTTGTTCGAGGCTTGATTTTCAAAATGCTCTCTGCAGGTGACATTCCTGTTACGGTCGAAGGTGTATTCCGATATGTAAATAAAAAGTTCTGCAATTTACTCAGAATAACACGTTCTGAAATACTTTCCCCTTTTTGAGAAAATAATGCTTTTTCTAGACCTTTCTTAATAGTTTGAACACCACGCTCTGCTGTACCATTACTTTGCGGGTGGTAAGGAGGTGTCTTGACGGGTCTGATTCCATTTGCCTGACAAAACGATACAAATTCATTTGAATTAAAGGGAGGACCGTTATCGAAAATCAGTTCGATAGGTGAACCGAAAACAGAAAATATATCTTTTAATTTTGAAATCGTTTCTGACGCATTTGAACCATGTTTCATCAGCTTGACTTCAAGCCATTTCGATTTTTGATCAACTGCTATCAAAAAGACAAATTTATGTTTAAAAAAAATCTATATGAACTCTATAAAAATTATGAGGCGCAGGTGACCATGGTAATGAAGTGCTATTTGACTTTGTGAAGTTTTGACATTGCTGACAAATATCGCATAATGAAATGAATTTTTCAATATCTGCATTCATGTTAGGCCACCAACAGTATGAGCGCATGAGCATTTTGCTGCGAACAATTCCATTATGTTGTTCATGGAATAATTTCAAAACATCTTCCTGTAATGATTTTGGAATTACTACTTTATTGCCTAGCAAAATGCAATTTTGTTCTACTGAAAACTCATTTTTATGTTTAAAATATGGTTTCAGATTTTCGTCATTTATAAATTCAGGCCACCCAGATAAAGTAAAATCTTTAACTTTGAGCAGCAATAAATCTTTATTTACTTCATTGGCAATATCACCAGCATTCAGAGGAATTTGTTCCACTTAATTAAAAGAATATAAAAAATCGGGAATTTCTGTCTTCTCTTTAGAAGGTAGACGTGATAAGCCATCTGCATTACTTATAGATTTACCTTTTTTATACTGGATGTCATACTGATAACCTGAAAGTGTTATCGCCCATCTAGTAATCCTTGCTGCTGCCAGTGTCGGAATGCCTTTATTTTTGCCAAAAATAAATTGCAGCGGCTGAAAATCCCTTATGAGTACAAATTTACGTCCATATAAATATTTATGAAATTTCTTTAACGCATAAATAATAGCTAATGCTTCTCGCTCTAAATTACTTTATGTTTGTTCGGTGGTAGACAAGGTACTAGACGCAAATATTACTGGTTTTTCTAGTCCATCAATTATATGACTTAGAACACAGCCAACTCCATAACTACTTGCATCACACGTGACATAGATCGGAAGTTTTGGGTTATAAAATGTTAAAACACTATCTGATATTAGCCAATCCTTACTTGATTGAAATATTTTTTCACATTCTTCAGACCAACTTTTAGAAAAATTGACATTAGATTGACATAAATCGTATAGGGGTTTTAACTTTGTAGACAACATCGGGATAAATTTACCATAATAGTTCAATAAACCTAAATATGACCTCAATTCCGTTAATGTTTTGGGTATAGGTGCAGACTTGATGGCTTGAATTTTGTCTTTTGTCGGATGTATACCGTTAATATCGATAATATGACCTAAAAATTCGACATTATTTCTGAAAAACTTGCATTTTTGTTCGTTTACTTTGACATTAGAGTCTTCTAATCTTTTAAAAACATCTCTCACATTTTCATAACATTCTTTTAAAGATGACCCATAAACTAAAATATCATCGAGGTAACATTTTGTATGCTTAAGACCTGCCAAAATATTATCCATTACAGTTTGGAAGATTCCTGGGCAGAACTAACACCATACGTTAACCTAGTATAAGCAAAAAGACCTAAATGAGTATTTATAACTAACAATTTCTGTGCTTGATCACTTGCTTTCAATTTTTGGTATGCACCTTTTAAATCAAATACCGTAAAATATTTATTACCACTAAGACATGCAAAAATATCTTCAGGTAGTGGTAAAGAGCACTGATCACTATCTAAAACTCGATTTTAAGTTTTTTTAAAATCAACGCAAATCCTAATATCGTTTGTATTTTTCTTTGGGACTACAACTATAGGACTAGCCCAATTACTGCAATTAATTTTTTTCAAAATACCAGACTTAACCATATTAGATAACTCTATCTCAACTTTTTCTTTCAGTGCATAAGGCATATCATATGCTCTATGAAAAACTGGTTGTGCGCCTTCTTGTAACTTCAATTCAATTTGAATTTTTTTTATACACGACTCTGGTTGCTCTGTAAAGACATTCTTGAAATCATCTTTGATTTTTTATACTAAATTTGACACTTTTTACTCTCGGTTTGGTTATTTGACGAATTTTTTTCTTTTGACTGACCAGCATTCACTTTTGACAGTAGACGCTCAGACACTGACTGACAAGAATTACTCGACTTTTGACAAGATTTAACATTTGCATTGGACTCCTTAAAATTGATTTTTTTCTCCAATCAGGATTTAATACATTCAGCCAATTTCTACCTAACAATGGCACAAATCTGTGGTTACTTTTCAAAATGACCAAAGGCAAATTCACTATTTCATCCTTATGTTTTACAAAAACATCAGTTTCCCCAAGAATTGTAACACCTTGATCTGTGAGAACTCTCAAGTCATACTTGACAGAATACAATTTCAAATTTGACAGATATTTTTCAAAATCATCAATGTGCATCACTGACCGACATGCACCACAATCGATTTCAAAAACAATGTTTCTATCTTCGATGTCCAACTCTACCTTCTCTGGATTGCTCAACTCTGGTTCCAACGATGACAAATATCCCAAGACCAAGGTATCGTCCTCCTCATCTGACTGGTTTTCTTCTTCTACAGCGTTGACATTAGACATGCTTTTGCAGACACGACTGGTGTGGCCCACTCTTTTACACTTAAAGCATTGCCAACCTTTCGCAGGACACTTGTCAGGATCATGCTTCCTGGCACAATGAAAACAAGACTTTAATTCCTTTTTCTGGCTCGTACTTTGACTATATGACGATTTTTTACCAAACTTCTTATTGACTGACAACTTGTCTAAGCTTTCAGTGATACTAGACATATTACTTTCGGTACCCATAGACTTCACCTGACCCTCTGCTAGTTCCATTGATAGGGCAGTCTCGTAGGCTTTTTCGAATGTTAAATTGTCTTCTGACAATAACTTTCTTTTAATTGCATATGAACGAACTCCACAAACGAGTCTATCCCTCAAACACTCTAACAAAAACTGACCAAAGTTGCAATACTGTGAGTAGCTTTTCAACTTCGTGACAAACGTTTTTATGTCTTCATTTGGTTCCTGCACCGCATTGTAAAACCTGTATCGGTCAGCTATCACTAACCTTTTTGGGCTATAATGATCCATGAGTGACTTTTTTAGATCATCATATGACTTTGTACTTGGTAACGCAGGCGCTAGCAAGTCCTTTAAAACGCTATAGGCTTCACCTCCCATCAAAGTTAAAAGAAGCGGAACTTTTGTTTTGTCTTCGACTCCATTACATAAAAACAACTGCTCCAATCTCTCCAGATATGAAGAAATGTCTGAATCCATCGGGTTGAATTGTTCAATAGAACCAATTAGCGACATTTTGACTTGCTATTTGACCACGATGACGGAAAGTTTGACACTTGATGATGCACGAAATTCGTTGAAAAATTATCACAAGTTTCGCACTTTTTCCTTTTTGGTTCGTTTCGATGCTCGTCGCCAAATTAACTGTTGTGTATTTAATTGAAAGTCTATCATAAAGACAACAGTTTTTATTTAAATAAACACACAATTACAAGACATGTTCCCAGACAGGGACTTCATCTTGACATATATCTTGTCGATTGTTCGTATCCACACACAGAGCGTTTTTATAACAAATGTTGATTTCAAAAACACTACATGAATGACACCTTCTAGAATTTCAAATTAGAAGACGAAGATGAAAGTAAGATTACTGAATATTTCGTTGGAACATCAAAACTATTTTGAGAAGAATTTCCAGATATTAGTCGTTTTTCTGAATGGAGAAGATTCGTAAGACACTGCCTGGATTTCAAGATTTGCCAAAAAGTTGCTTAACAAAATATGAAAGCGAGATGAAAGATTTCCTGCAGATTTAAGCGTTGAAGAAATAGAAAAGGCTGAGAAAAAATGCATCAGAAAAAGTCAAGAGGGAAGTTTTTAAACAGAAATCATGCAGTTGAAGGACAGAAAACCGATTGACAAAGATAGTAGGATTTTCCAACTTTCACCATTTTTGGACAATGATGGTCTCTTGAAAATGCAAACAAGATTAAACAATGCGCTATGTCTTGAAGATACTATGAGAAAACCAATAATTCTGGATCCAAAAAATGGAATAACCCAATTACTCTCGAAATACTATCATGAGAAAAATAATCATCAGGGAGAAAATCTAATCTTGAATGATTTGAGGCAGAAATACTGGGTAATCAAGGGAAAGGACTGCTGTGAAAAATACCTTCAAAAATTGTTTTTACTGAGAAGACGAAAAGCAGTTCCTGATTATCTGAAAATGGGAGAGTTGCCTGCCATGAGATTCAAACCTGGCGTGAAGCCATTCACATACACGGGAGTCGATTATTTCGGACCAATATATGTTACTGTTGGAAGACATAGAGAAAAACGGTGGGGAGTTTTGTTCACGTGCTATCCACTTGGAAATTTCCCACACTCTTTCGACAGATAGCACCATAATGGCCTTGAGAAGAATGATATCTCGTAGAGGGCCTATTGAACATTTATATTCAGATAATGGTACGAACTCTAGAGGTGCAAATGAGGAATTACTGGATTTTATAAGGATAGAAAGTGAAGCAGAATTGAGATCGCGGACGACTGAAATGGAGATCGAGTGGCATTTCATTCCACCAGGAAGTCCTCATATGGGTGGATGTTGGGAACGCCTAATCAGATCCGTAAAAATATTTTGCAAGTAACGCTCAAAGAGGAAGCCCCAAAAGATGAAGTTCTGTATAAATTTTTTCTGGAAGCGGAATATATAGTGAACAGTAGACCTCTTACTCACGTTTCATTAGATCCTAATGATCCTGATTGTCTAACTCTGAATCATCTTCTAATCAGTTCATTTGCCAAAAGTCAAAGCCCCTTTCAGAATACTTTTGAAAATGAAGATTTGCGACGACAGTGGATAAAGTCTAACGATTAGCCAACATTTTCGTTCCAGATGGGTCAAAGAATATTTGCCAAGCCTAGCCAAATGAGGAAAATGGGTGACTGACGGAAAACCTGTCCAAATTGGAGACGTGGTCGTCTTACGCGATGGAAATCTTCCCCGGAAATCATGGCCACTTGGGAAAATTGAGAATGTTTTTCCTGGCGAAGCCAAAATTGTTCGAGTGGTTGATGTCAAAACCAAAAGCGGAATCTATCGACGCCCATTAACCAAATTATGTCGACTTGATATCATTGGTGAAAATTGAAGAACTTTCACGGTGGGGAGAATGTTGAAGATTTTTATTTGATTTACATGAAGATTGTTTCAATAGTTCACATTTGTGTTTACCCTAGTTAAAAAAAAAGAAGGTTGAATTTGTCAATAAAAAAGTGAAAAAGTCATCGAATATATTTAATTAATTCAAGAATATAAAGTAAAAAACAACCTTTTTACAAGCTTTTAATCAACTTCACATTTGTTTGTATAATCTAGGTATGTAGGTATGTATGTTTAGTTCAGATCTTGCAAGTGAACTTTGACCCACTTGTTGTGCGATTAACGTGAAATTTGGCAGTTGTTCATGATTCCGGTGACAATGCATTATGGAATTTTTGCTTGAGAAAAAAACAAAATGTCGACTCTAATATGACGATGAGTTTTGTGGTTATACCTCGATGCCCGAATCCAATAAACATTGGTATGTGGGGGTTTTTGGGGTCGGAGATCATGATTTTTTTGTCAAGATCCACGAATTCATCTTGGCGGCTCCAAGATGGTAACGAGTTTTGTGACTTTGGCCCAATTCCATGGTTTTTGGGGTCGGACATCATGATATTTTTCTCAAAATTCATGAATTTAAGATGGCGGCTCCAAGATGGCGAAGTGTTTTGTTATTATGAGTCGATTCCATTCAAAATTGGTATGTGGAGGTTTTCGGGGACAGAGATCACGAATTTTATGTCAAAATTCATAAATCCAAGATGGCGGCTCCAATATGGTGGCGACGAGTTTGTGGTTATAGCCCGATTCCAATAAAAATTGGTATGTGGGGGGTTTAGGGGTCAAAGATCATATTTTTTGTCAAAATACACGAATTCAAGATGGCGACTCCAAGATGGCGACAAGTTTTGTGATTATAGACCGATTCCATTCAAAATTGGTGTGGAATGGTTTGTCATTCATGAATTCAAGATGGCGGCTCCAAGATGACGAAGTGTTTTGTTATTATGGCCAAATTCCATTCAAAATTGGTATGTGGGTTTTTTTGGGGTCGGAGATTATCAATTTATGTCAGAATCAATAAGATGACGGATGTTATGAATGACTGAAAAGAATTGAATGAAAATTATAGAAAAAAACAAAGTTTGACCGAGGTTTATTCCGTGAGTAGCAGATTTATAAGCTTGCCGAAAATATAAAATAGGTATCCTTGCGCGGCAATATTTTGAATCTGCTACTCACAGAGTAACCTAGGTCAAACAATTGGAGAAATTTCTTTTTTAGTGCATTTGTATAAAAGATTGTCTTAATTTTTTTTAACATGTTCATCAATTGACTGCAGCTGCCTACAAAGAGATATCAAAAAAATTTATGTATGGAACTCACTACCACTTAACATTAAAGAAAATAATCTTGTCTGCTTCAACCCCAAAAAATTACCCACTGAATATCCTTATAGTATAAATGGAAACATCTTGCAAAAAATGGCAGAAATCAAAGATCTGAGATCATCTTCGACGAAAAATTCACATCCCCTCATCACGTGCATATCATTATTCCAAATGGCTTTAAAATTCTCGGTTTCATCATTGAAAGTTCCAATTTTTTTCTGATATCAACACTTAAACCTTATTGATGCGCTTGTGAGATCAAGGTTTGAGTATTACTGTATCGGCGTCGTGTGGAATCCTTGTTACAACATACACATTGTAAATTTAGAGAATATTCAAAGACGATTCTTGAAGTACATTAGTTTTAAGTGTGATGAATTCTATCTAAACCGAGGAGAGGACTTCCACATGAAGGGCTACTTTCGATACTCGAATATCCACTCTTTGGATAATCGACGTAAATACCTAGGTGTATTATTTTTGCACAAGGTTATATTCGCCATAATTAATTGTCCTCACTAACTTGCACATACAGTGCTTCTCAAAAGTCCCCTCCCCCCCTCTTATTTTTGGAACGATTATACATAAACAAGTGAAATTTGGAAACTGAATATTAAAGGTTGTAAACTTCCCTACTAGTGATGATAGATGCCGAAATCGTCAAAGATGACGTCACAAGGCCATTGTGACCAATAATTTTGAATGGAACCCTACGGCAAGCGACACCTCTATCAAAAGGTATCGAAAAAACCTATTCAATGATACTAATTTTGTTTGTGTTTATGGCAGTTTTAATGGATCATTAGTAAACATTGAAATTAAAATTCCATTCAGTATGATATTCATTACAGATTGAAGAATCAGTATCTACTTGAAGAAATTACTCGAAGTGACCTCCATTTACTTCCTGACAGTGAAATATCCTATTTTTAAACTCTTCTCGTACTTTTGCAAATATGTCTGCGGAAACAGCCTCACATTCTGGAACAATACAATAGGTTCAGTGGCGTAAATCTTCGATTTAAGGTACCCCCACAGAAAAAAATCCAAAGGTGTGAGGTAAGGTGATCGAGCTAGCCATTCCGTTGAGCCTCGTCGTCCAATCCATCTACCACGATACTCCTCATCCAAATACCGTCTTACTGCACCGTAATAGTGTGGAGGAGCACCATCCTGTTGGAATGTTATTTCCAAATTGCCCGAATTCATCTGGATTATCTTCCAAAATTTCAAGGATTAACTCCAGATAAACCTCACCAGTTGAATAAATATTTGAAAAAATAGGCCCAACGATGTGGTTTCCCAGGATACCTGCCCAAACATTCACCTTCTGGGGAATTTGGGTATGTGTTTCACGAAACAGGTGAGGATTTGCGTCACTCCAATACCTCACATTTTGTGTATTTTTCCATTTTGATAGAAAGTACTTTCGTCACTAAAACAAATTTTTTTGACATAGTCTGGATGTTGGTTAATTTTAGTTTCCATATTTTCACAAAATTCCAGTCTTCGGTCTGGGTCGTCGTCTGAGATTTGATGAACCATTTTTAATTTGTATGGATGAAATTTGTTTTTTTTTTCAACACCCTGTGTACTGTACTTCGACAGACTTCACAGGTAGATGCAACGTGAGTTGTTGAAGAAATAGGATTAACTATTACTTCTGCCAGTATATCAATTTTTTTCTCATCAGAAATTTGTGGTCTGCCAGATCGTTTCGCATCATTAATACTACCGTTGTTTCAAACTTACGAAGAAGCTCCCTTAAGTAAGTCCTCGAAACGGAGCAATCGAAAAACTTCTCATTAAAAATGCGTTCTGCTGCATGAATATTTTGTCCAGTTTCACCAAGAATTAGGATCGCTGCTACTTTATCACCTAAAGCACGTACCATTTCGCTTCTTGAAGCACTTAAACGTTCGGCTCACAATAGTTTAACAAATTATTAAAATGTACAAAAATATTAAAAGTACCAAAAGCTGCTAAAACAGTTAAACGTTCGATCAACAATACACAAATTATTAAATGTACAAAAACTTGGACAATTACAAAAACGTCGAATTAGGGAGACTAACAAAAACGTCAGCTTATTTGACAACTATCCAGAGGCGGAGCTTGAATTTGGAATTTTAGTATTAACTGATTCAATTCACCACACCTTTGCGTTTTTTAAAAACGAGTTGCCAAAACTGCCATAAACACAAACAAAATTAGTATCATTGAATAGGTTTTTTCGATACCTTTTAAAAGAGGTGTCGCTTGCCGTAGGGTTCCATTTAAAATTATTGGTCACAATGGCCTTGTGACGTCATCTTTGACGATTTCGCCATCTATCATCACTAGTAGGGAAGCTTACAATATACATGTGGTTTCATTGGAAACATACTTATTGTTTAATCTTAAAAAGGGTAACTTATATAGCGGAGACACTCTCATATACAGATTGTCCCAAATTTTGGACCAGAATACTAGGCGTTACAGGAACATTATCATTTGTGGTAAAATGAATATAGATAACTTGAATTTGACAAACTACGCAAAAAAAGAAAAAGACAGATCAATTTATCGATGTACTTGAAAGCTATCAATTATATTTTAAAAATGATAAACCTTCCAGAGTTTTTACGAATAGAAATGGTGACACTTCAACTTCTCAAATTGATTATTCCGCATCAAATATTGATAGGACAATGTTCAATGAAAAAGTTGAGAAAATGGATATCAGTGACTATGGTTTGATATGTCAATTAAGAGTTGATTATTTGCATAAAGTATTGAAAACATTTACGAAACGAAATAGTATCAGGAGAATTTATTGAAACTAAGAGAATTTTTAAGCATTGAAGACTATCAATCTGTATATGAAAGTGGCTTAGAAATAAACGAAGTGTACTCGAATTCTTCCAACATATTACTGGAAGCTTTAGATCTTACATGTCCCTTGATAAACACAAAAATTGATAGACAATCCACAAGAAATGAATGGATAACAAAAGAACTCAAGACTGAAGGCAGACAACTGAAGGAAATTAATTTTTTAACTAAAAACGACTGAGATCAAAATGTACTTGATTTGTATCGTACAATGAAAAAACAACATGGAAAAAACATTAAGGAGTGTAAACGAATATATTATCAAAATTTCTATTTGGAAAGCGGTCTTCATACAACCGCCTGGCTTCGAGTGCGTTTCCATCAGCAAGCCCATACATGTAGGTAATGCATATGTGCAAACTACGAATTCGTAATATAGACCATGTTTTTTTAATAATATTGTTAATTTTGATGACTCAACTACGTGACAAATAGACAAGGTAGACAACTGTCAAGACTGTTCATGTTTACAAAACAAAATCTGCTTCTTACCTACTAGATACGTTTTTAATCCTTGATAATACCAAATTTCATAAACACGTGCAAATTAATGATTTGGCGGGAATTTAAAAAAAAGTTGTCTGTGGTGCTGAAAAATGGGTCAAATTGACAAAATATCGATAAAAAAATCCGAGAAAATGTGTTGGAATCCAACGGGGACCCCATGTACCAATTTTGAACCAGATTGAAGAAAAAATCAAAAATACCATTTTATTCCTCTACCCTTACTAAGAAACATCCATTCTTGTTTTATCTGGAAACAGGTTTGATAACCTAAATCACATGAGTTTGGGTCAAAACTAATCAAATATTTGTAGAATAGACATTTTGCAGGAGATTAATTATGAAAACACTATTTAGTCTTGTTAAGGTGTAGTCATGCCCTGTAGGTATATTGATGCACATGAGCTTATACAATATGATTGAGTTTTAATTACAAATATTAGTTGGTTTAAATTCTATTAACGGGTTGAGAATATTGAATAAGCTCATGTGCGGGATAACCACACCTAGTGACAAGACTAAATCGTATTTTCATAATTAATCTCCCGCAAAATGTCTATTCCACAAATATTTGATTAGTTTTGACCCAAACTTATGTGATTTAGGTTATTAAAGCTGTTTCCAGATAAAACAAGAATGTATAATGTTTCTTAGTAAGGGTAGAAGGATAAAATGGTATTCTCGTTGGGGTCCTCGTTGGATTTCAAACACATTTTGTCAGTAAATTTTTTCGATATCTTGTCAATTTGACCGATTTTTCGGCACCACAGACAACTTTTTTTTAAATTCCCGCCAAATCTGAGGTCACGTGAAATAGGTCATCAGAGTTTTTCAGAAATTTCAATAATATTTTTTTTCCCATATCTAGCCAACTTTTTGACGGACACTGTATTATTTAAAAAAATTAATGAGATACATTTTTAATATGTTACACTTGTATGACAAACCCTGTATACTTCAAAATAATTTCCACTTCAATGAATGAAATGTTGAAGTGTTCACGAAAAATCGTTTGTGGTACCCCACCCTGTATATTACATAGCTTTCGGAGCGTTAAACCTGCCTGTGAAAATATTCGACCAAGTACAATTGGTGATAAGTCAAACGAAATCGAATAAACGCTGTAACTATACTGCAAAACTTAAACAATAACCGAGTAATATTGCACTAATTTGATATGCAAATGGGTTATCTGAACCTGCTGGTAACCATCGTGTTTTTATTCCGGCATGCGGGCTTTAAAAATAGATGTTCAATACATGCGGCGAATAACTGATTGTCCAGAAAATTTGGTGTTTTGTTATTTACACACGGACGTGAACTATTCGAATTTCGTGCTATTCGAAATTCTTTCGAGGTCGGAATCTCGATGTATTGTTCAATTCAATAGGATTTGTGGTGGCCATACGCTTTTCGGCTGCTTCATCCAGAAATATTGATAATGATGAATTTCCTCGAAGGATTAAAAATCCTTTAAGGCATTATATACATTTACCTCAAACTGAATAATCGCGAAGCAGCTGCTTGGTTTTTTGACTGACTTTTCCCTGGCTACTGATCAAATTTAACTAATCACAACTATGCAACACTTTTTCAATTAACTCAAATTCAATATTAAATTAAAAAATTCCATATTAATATATAAGGGGGTGGGAAAAATTACTGAATTTACTTGAATACATAATATATAAAAAATTTAGAATATAATTAGAAATATATAACACAGTTCATAGCAAAACTAAAACTAAAAGGACTGCAAGAAATGACAACAATTGACTGAGGCAACAAATAAAAATGTTTAGGCAATCAATTATTTTGTTTTTATGAGTTCTATCAAATCCCTTTTGAAAGTATTCAGTGAAATATTATTTTTCAATGAAGTAGGCAGTTTGTTATATTTATTAAAACCTTTGAAAAATGATGAATTCATGGTATTATTATGATTTGTTCTTGTTATATGCAGATGATACCTATTCCGGGTTAGGTAATTATGAACTTCAACATTGAAAACTATGTTGTTCTTGAAATACGATGGAGCCAGATTATTCAATATTTTGTATATAAAGAACATACTAAAATAATATAATCTTTGGAAAACAGTGAGCCATTGGATATGTGATAATGTATTCAGTATAATGTCAATCGAGGTGTAACGGTTTGACTTCAGTATGATACACATTCCACGATTTTGGAGTATTTGGGAGCTGGGATAGTTAGTTGAGGTTAAACAGGTATAGAATTGATGCACAGTAGTCAAAATGTGGTTGGATAATGGTTTTATAGTCAGTGATTATGGTTTCCATTGATATATTGATATATATATATATATATATATATATATATATATATATATATATATATATATATATATATTTATATATTCATGTATTCAAAATGATCTTCATAAAAACTTTTTAAAACAAAAAATTAAACCGACGAAATACGGAACTGAAAAGTGAAAAATAAAATAAACCTTCTTAGTCATAATAACTAAGCTCCTAAACTAATGTAAGTACCTAACTAATTTTGAGTCGGCCCCAAACAAACAAGCAAATGAATTAGGTAAGGTCGACTAGAGAACCTCCTCCTTTTTGGTTTCGTCGGTTAAAAAAAAATATACGCGTCGACTAGAGAACCTCCTCCTTTTTGGTTTTGTCGGTTAAAAAGATAAGGTATCGTCTAGCTGGAAGCCTAAATACTTCACTGTTTTGTCCACTTCAATTCTATCATTGCTCATGATTAAGTTTAAGTCCTCAGAGTTTAAGGACTTGTGTTTAAATTTAGTGATTATTATCATAGCTTCAGTTTTAGACACGTTAAATTTGAGTTTGTTGAATTTTAGATATTCCTGAGCAGCTGATAATATGGAGTTCATTTTATCAATTGCCCTGTTTATATTTGAATCACTGCAGGCTAGTAAGGTGTCATCTGCAAACAAGTTTATGAATTCGCAATCAATATAAAGATTCATATCATTCAGATATGGGATGAATAAGATGGGGCCTATTACTCTACCCTGAGGCACCCCAAGCGTGTTTTCTATTTCATTCGACAATGAATTGCCTACTCTAACTCTCTGTTTTCTGCAAATAAGATAATCGGCCAGCCAGTTATATACTTCTCCACCAACCCCATACTGACTCAATTTCGATAGTAATATGTCGATTGCTTCAAATGCTCATTTCAGGTCAAAAAATACAGCCACGACATATTTATTGTTATCCATTTCCTTTCTGAATTTATTAAATTAAATGTAATTAAATTAACTAATATTACAAGGGAAATATATTCAACAACAGCGAGGCGACCCCCTACCGCCCTTTCACAGGCGCGTACGTGGCATTATAGGGACAGAATGCACCCCTGGTACATGGAAAATGCCCTTACTCTCCCCACTAACCCCATTTCCTCCTGAAATGCCTGGCTCTTTGCAAAAAGAAACATATTTTATGAATGAAATGATTTGTATTTGATAATAAAATAATTATTAAAAGAAACCTTCTCAAAGACAAGCTTCTATTCAAATGCGCTAAAAAGAAAAAATTCTTTCTTTGGATGTGCGACGTATAGTCTACTCGACAAGTTGAAAATGGTCTAAAATAGAGATACTGCTCTTAAAATTATGTGTGATAGCTCATTGGATCCAGAATAACGCCTAGAAAAATGTGCCGAAAGCGAGTATTAGCACATAAAAAATTGCAAAAGTTATAAACAATTGAAGATGAAAAAAAAATAGCATTTAGTTTTTTGCCAATATTTCATAAACTATTGATATTTAAGAAATTTCAAAAAAAAATTCTGAAAGAGGGGGAAATTTCCAATAAAAAACTCCCGAAACTCTATCTCTATTATTTATAATTTTAATTTAACGCTGAAAATGGGTCTCCAAGCGACATTTTTAGGTTGCGCGCGCGGCGTTAAAAGCGAGTACGACACATTATTTAAGGTATTAAATATGTTTTTTTAAATTTGAAAAAATCATGTTGTATTCGGAACACTATGAATAATTTATTCCCGTTGGAAATTTTACTTAACGTTAATTTTTCAACAAGTTAAACGATTGTAAACTAACAAAATTTTCTCGAACTTCTGTCTTAATTGTAAATGAAAAAAAATGTTTAAATAATTGTCGTAAAAATTTTTCGGTTCGTAGAGCCTTTCTTATACTCAACAAGATCAGGCCATAAAAGTTAAAAAAATATTCATACTTTGTTTATAATAATATAATAACAAAAACTAAAAAATCCAAGTAATGTTGTTAAAAAAAATTGTTTTTCTCAATCATCATATTATCGGTTTTTTATCAATACAAGATATTAATTGATTTGCAAAAAAAATGTATCGCCATTTGTTGATAAATTTTTTATAAACAAATTGATTATTTCAATATTTTTGAATTTTTTTTTTTCACAACTTCATTATACTACAAATATTATTATTTTTTAAAAACGAATTTTTTCTTAATAACAATTTTTAATTGTTTATAATAGTTTTTTTTATATTTCCATTGTTTAAATAATTAGCTGAGGAATTATTTTTTTCTATTAATCATAATTGACGGTCCTCTATAAAAATAATTTTTTTATAACAATTCCATTGTTTATCAACTTACCAATTTGTTATAAATGAATTTTTAACTTTGTTAGATTTTTTTTCTGAAACTTCCAAAATTTACAAAAACAACCATATATAACAAAGTTTAGAAAAAAAAAAATTCAATATAAGGATTTAAAAAAATTGTCTTTAAAAATTGTGTGAAAAAAAATTGTTTTTTGTTACTCCATAGAGGACTGTCAATTATGATGTTTAGAAAAAAAAAACTCAACCAATTATTTAAACAATAGAAATATAAAGAAAACGATTATAAACAATTAAAAATTGTTATTAAGAAATTTTTTTTTTCAAAATTCATAATATTTGTAGTATAATGAAGTTGTGGAAAAAAAATTTCAAAAATATTGAAGTAATCAATTTGTTTATAAAAATTGATCAACAAATAGCGGGAATTTTTTTTTTCAAATCTATTTATATCTTGATTGATAAAAAAAGATAAATGATTAGAAAGACAATTTTTTTTAACAACATTACTTGGATTTTTTAGTTATTGTTCAAGTACAAAAATGATTATAAACAAAGTATGGATATTTTTTTAACTTTCATGGCGTGATCTTGTTAAGTATCTATATGATAAAGGCTCTACGAATCGAAAATTTTTTACGACAATTATTTAAAAAAAAAATTAATTTACAATAAAGACAGAAGTTCGAGAAAATTTTGTTAGTTAACAATCGTTTAACTTGTTGAAAAATAAACTTTTAGTAAAATTCCCAACGGGAATGAATTATTTATAGTGTTCTGAATAATTTTTTCAAATAAAAAACAATATATTTAATACCTTAAATAAATTAATTAACATGTCGTACTCGCTTTTGACGCCGCGCGCGCAACCTAAAAATGTCGCTCGGAGACCCATTTTCAGCGTTAAATTAAAATTATAAATAATGGAGATAGAGTTCCGGAAGCTGGGATTTTTTTATTGGAAATTTCCTCGTCTTTCAGAATCTTTTTTTGAAATTTGTTAAATATCAAAAGTTTATGAAATATTGGCAAAAACGAAATGCCATTTTTTTTTCATCTTCAATTGTTTATAACTTTTGCAATTTTTTATGTGCTAATACACGCTTTTGGCACATTTTTCTAGGCGTTATCCTGGATCCAATGAGCTATCACACAAAATTTTAAGAGCAGTATCCCTATTTTAGATCATTTTCAACTTGTCGAGTAGACTAGTAGGTTATTCCATTAGTTATAGATTCAAGAGCTTGTCGCGCAAAGTTTTCAGTTCGAATACAAAAGCGACAAGCTTTTGAATCTATAACTCACGGAATAACCTACTTCGCACATCCAAAGCAATTATTGTTTACTTTTTAGCGCATTTGAATAAAAGCTTGTCGTTAAAAAGTTTTTCTATTAATTATTTTATTTGGTGCTTTTTAGTAAGTACGCCTAAATCTAGGCATTTTTGTTAATGCATCGTCATTATGAGGATTTTTTCCTGTAAGTTCTGAGCTATCTGGTTCTTCAATGAGGAGACCATCTAAATATTAACTCGTCCGCTATCCTGGAGCAGCTATCTTCAATTTATGAATTCTGACAAAAAAAAAACAATAATC
Source organism: Gonioctena quinquepunctata (assembly GCA_018342105.1). Lineage (NCBI taxonomy): Eukaryota > Metazoa > Arthropoda > Insecta > Coleoptera > Chrysomelidae > Gonioctena > Gonioctena quinquepunctata. The sequence continues at coordinate 579,358 of JAFIRS010000167.1, forward strand.
TTCGACCGAATTCCTGATCTCCGACCCCAAAAACCCTACATATCAATTTTGAATAGAAACGTTCCATTATCAAAAATAAAAATTTCGAACGAAAATAAATTTCTGACAATAACGGAGAATGAAAAATGGAATGAATTGTATGAAATGACCGATGTGAATATCATTTCTGATCACTTCATTACGAAGATAAAAAATGCTCTGGAACGTTCCTCTGTAGAGAAGAAAATCAAATACTCGGAGAAGAAGAGAAATCCTTGGATCACCAAAGCTTTGATGAAATCTTCAGATATTAAACAAAATGTGTATAAACTCCTAAGAAGAAACCCAAACGATATAGATTTATCAAACCGCTACAAAAATTACAAAAATGAATTGTCCAATTTACTCAAAATAACTAAACAAAACTACTACTGCAACAAACAGAAAAGAAACAAAAATAATTCAAAGTCCTTATGGGATAACATTAAAAAGCTAACAGGAGAAGAAACATCTCAGACTAATATAAGTAATATTGTATATAATGACACTGAAGTCTCAAGCAGGAAAGAAATTGCTAATATTTTCAATTCTCATTATATCAATGTGAGCCAAAAAATGGCTTAGCAAATTATCAAACCTAGGAACACCGCTCTTGAGAGAAACATACTGGATATTTCCATATTTATGACCGAAGTACTTAGCTACATAAAAAAAAAAATGTCCAGGTATTGATGGCATAACTTCGGAAAACCTCAAACTAATAGGCGAATTCATTAAAAAACTTTTAACTCACTCAATCAATAGAATCCTTGAAAACGGTAAATTTCTAGAAAGTAGTCATAAATAAACCATTATTCAAGAAAGGTGATCGAAGGAATGTATCAAATTATAGACCAATCTCGTTATTGAGTTCAGCTGCCAAGATCGTTGAAAAGGTTATTAGAAAACAAACGTCTTATGGAATTCTTGGAGACTAACAATATACTTTCACCTAATCAATTCGGTTTCAGATCGAAAAAATCAACCGAAGATGCTATTGTTCATTTAACAAATAATATATACCGATCACTGGACGAAGGAAAATGTTCAATAGGTGTCTTTTTGATATAGCAAAGGCCTTCGACACCGTTAACCATGAAAAATTGATGGATGTTATGGAAGACCTCGGTATCAGAGGAATCGTACATGAGTTGCTTAGATCATACCTTAATAATAGAACACAGTATGTTAAAATTGAAAACGAAATAAGTGAACCTCAAAAACTATTAACTGGTATACCGCAAGGAACAGTTTTAGGCCCAGTGCTTTTTTTAATCTACATCAACGGAGTACTCTGTCTCGAAGCAGATGCAAATATATCATCTTTTTCAGACGATACCGTAGTTCTCCTTACTGCTGCTACTTGGGAGGAAGCTAAGAACAAAGCGGAACATAACCTAAACAAAATTGAAAATTGGTTTAGCGAAATGGATCTAACACTGAACTCTTGCAATAAATCTAACCAACCCGATATTGATCAGATTACATTGAAAGATGAAAATTCAACTTATACAATCCAATGTGTGAAGTGTGCTACATACCTTGGAATCGAAATTGATAACCACCTTAAATGGGACATCCACATGAATAACCTTTTGAAAAAGCTAAGATCAATACTGTACACATAAAAGCATCTTTAAAAACTTCCCAAAATACATTAACTCAAAATTGTATACCATTCACTTGTAGAATCTCATATTCAATATGGAATATCTGCCTGAGGAGGAGTGTACAACTGTCATATAGAACAATTGAAAGTAATGCAGAAATACTTTTTGAAGATTATTTACAATAAAGAACGTACATATCCTACAGAAAAACTATTCAAAGAGATACCTATTCTCGAACTGAAAAAACTTAATTTTTATAAGATTATCTGCTTACAATATAAAAATAGAAAAGAATTAACATACATAAAACATTAACATAACACAAGACACAAACAATTAAAGAAATTTTTTCATAAAAAAGACTACAATAACGATTGGTTAGAAGTCATTCTACTTCACAGCCCCAAAACTATTTTGTCAGGTTCCTGAGACCATCAGAGATATAAATAATAGTTCTCTTTACAAAAAAAAATTAAAGTTTGGTTGCAAGATTTGTCTATGGAAAACATGGTGAAAATTATCAATATTTCCGTAAGATTCATCATTCATCAATCAATCAAGCCAATTATATTGGTACTAATCCAAATTTTTGTAAATTATTTTTCATGATTTCTATTCCACAAAGTTTATTGTATTTTCTGTATTTTACTTTGTTTTTGTATTTTATTGTATTTTTATCGATTTTCATCTATTATTGGATTACTTGATATTTATTTATAGTAGTGGCATTTTGTATCAATACATTTTACATTTACACATTTTGAAATTTTTTCATTTTTACATTTTAAAATTTTTACATTTTAACAATTTTACATATTTATATTTTACATTTTACATCTTTACTTTTTTACATTTTTGCTTTTTTATATTTTTACATTTGCTCATTTTCTATTTCATATTTCTTATTTTTATATTTTCACATCTTTAACATTTAACATTTTCACATTTACTTATTTCACATGTTTGGATTTTACATTTCATATATATTTTTTCTTTTTAATTTGTATATTTTATACTCACTTCATTCATTCAACTTTCAGCATGTATTCATTCATTTGCTTCGATTTATTGGCAAGATATCATTATATAGGTTAGGAATGCCCACATCAAGTTTCCTTCGTGGGATATCTCCGATTTTTTTTCATTTTTTCATCATTCATGTCCATGCCTGTAACCTTAATGAAAATAAATATCATTATTATTATTATCATAAAACTTTCCACCATCTTGGAGCCGCCATCTTTAATTTATGAATTTTGACAATAAATTCTTCCGACCCCGAAAACCTTCACATACCAATTTTGAATCGAATCGGACCATAATCACAGAGATCGTGGAGCCACCATTTTTATTTTGTGAATTTTGATAAGAAATTCCTAATCTTCTACCCCAAAAAAAACCCCCATACCAATTTTGAATCGAATCGGACCATAAACACAAATCTCGTCCGCCATTTTGTCTTTTTCTATAACATAATGCAAACATAATGCATTGTCACGGCAACTATGAACACCTGCCAAATTTCACGTTAATCGGACAACTAGAAATGGGTAAAATTTTACTTGCGAGATTTGATTACAGAAACTAAATAAAAGCTTGTAATTGTGATTAATGAGATGATCCGTACTGAATAGAAAATAAATATATTTGAAATTGGAAATTGAAATTGATATAGAGGTATTGTATTATCATGCAATTGAATCCAAAGAATGTGTTGTTAACTCTGGTATCCCACAGGGCTCAGTTCTGGGAACTGTTATATTCTTGTTGTATGTCAATGATTTGAATCCAGGGTAAAGTCTCTGGGTTCGTGGATAACACCACAATTCTCTGGCATAATAGATCAATTACTGATCCGTTTGATCGTATTGGTGTGGATATCAAAAGGACGAAAGAGTGGTGTGATGCAAATCTCGAGAGAGATAGTAAATAATAATTGTCAGATTAGATAACTAAGAAGGAATGGAAATGGAAGCAGATGCCGAAAAATAACGAAAGCCGTCTTTGAAGACTGCAACTGCTCATTAAGTGGAAGAAGACGCGAAAGCAATTTTTGTCCTATCCCTATAGCATTATTTGTGCCTTTGAGGCTTGAAAACGAAACTGACGAAACTAAATACATTAAACTTCCTCAAGAAGTTACTTTTTAATTATTAGCACTCTTTTGGGATCATAACTTTTCACAATCTGAAAACAAAATTAAATTAAAAGTAATTTCTTGCCCTCCTTCCCTTGGATAGATTCCCTGATGCATTTAATTTAGATTTCAGATTGTGGAAGGTTATAATCCCAAAAAACGTGTCAAGAATGAGTATCCCCCCACAAAAAACAAGCTTCAAACAATACTTATTTTTTTATGGTTTCTACCTTGGTATAGTGGAAAAATTTTGGCAATCCAGAGAGGGAAACATTTATTATATCTGCTAACATTTTCACTACATTGTCCGGCATTTTTTCATAAATTTTAAGAGATCTGTCGTCCCACTCAGAAGAAGTTCTTTTTATTTCTGCAAAGATTTGTTTTATTTCATGAAAGTCCGTGGGTTTGAAAGATATTTGCACACACAGGGTGTCCCAGGACCTCCTCTTTTCCTCTCAGGAATGTATAGACGGGGTCAAAATATCACCAGTACTTTTTTTCCTGAACTCCTTCGTTACTAAGTTACGGGCCCTCGAAGTTACAAAATAAAAAATGTTTTCGTTCGATAATTTCTTCTCGAATGGACATTGAAAATCAACCTAATTTAGGCGATTGACGAGGTGTCATGCATGAGTGAGTCAGGAACGGACTGCCCCCGATCGTCCAAACGCCAAAACTTTGAAATGACTAGGATTTTTCAACAAAACAAGTTTTCCTGGACAATTTTTTCAGTAAAAGTACTCGTGTGCAAAATCTATCGGAGCAACGATTTTTAATAAAAATGCACTTTTATCAGTTATATGAAGTACTGGTGATTTTTTTACCCCTTCTACAGGGTGAGTCAGAAATACTTTGACAAACTCCAGGATGTGACTCCTCACAATATTCTAATATGAATTGTCCAAATGAAAAGATGCTTCGTTTCCGAGATACAGGGTATTGAAGTTTTATTTTTATTTTAGTTTTTTTCTTAAATAACTTTCGAAATACTGACTTTAATTAAACGAAAATTGGTATTGAGAGGTTTTTTGAGGTGTCGAATTCGAACCTGATGTTATTATTGCTCTTACTCGTAGGGGGGGGCACCTACACGTCTTCTTTTTTTTTTGAAGATATATAACTTTTTTGAGCGTACACATTCTTCGGTAAAAAAATCAATTCCACTATCATATCTATGTAAAAAAGCTACCTTTGTTACAAGTCGATATAAGCAAGCGTTTTCTAGATATTTGGACTTGAAAATTTCAAGTCGATTATTTGATAATCGATGCGTGTTGAAGTAATTACCATTATTTTGCATTTTTCATAAGAATGCTTAGGAAATGAATTTGACGTTTAAGTAAGTAGTTTTGTTTTTTGTAGGGGGCGCCCCCATTCTATTTATTTCTACTCGTTTGAAATGGTTATTTTTGTATCAAGGATGCAAAATCTGTATTTGTTTTAATGAAATTTGCAAGAAACATTTTATTTCAAGAAATTTTGAATATGTAGAATAAAATGAAATAAAGGAAACTAAATTGTATTCAAATAAATTGTTCAAAGTGTCCACCTTCAGCGAAGATACAGGCATTCAGTCTTCTAGTCATTGAATCTCGTACCCGCTCAAAAATTATTGGTTTGTTTCTTATTGTTTCACAGGCGTCTACTAATCGGTTTCTTAGATCTTCCTCTTTCGCTACTGGAGTTTTATAAACTAGTGACTTCAAATTTCCCCAAAAATAAAAATCTAGCGGGTTTAGATCTAGGGACCTTGGTGCCCACGCCTGGTTAGGTTCTTCTACACCCCTACCGATCCATCGATTTGGATAGACAGTGTTAAGGAATTCCCTGGCTACAACGCTAAAATGGGCCGGAGCCCCAACATGCATAAACCACATGCGGATACGAATTTCTGATGGTATATTCCAAAGTAGTCCCGGCACTTCATTTTCTAAAAAGTCTCTGTAAGTTGCGCCATTCAGTCGGAACGGAAGAAAGAAAGGACCTATCAAGTATTTATCAATTATTGCCGCCCATACATTTACAGAAAATTGATACTGATAATGTCTTTCACTAACTGCGTGCGGATTTTCCAGAGCCCAAACATGGTTGTTATGAAAGTTTGTGATAGCATTTCGGGAGAAGTTTGCCTCGTCCGTGAAGAGTAAATATCTAAAAAATTGAGGATTTCCAGCCAATTTTCTCAAAAACCACTGACACATAGTATAGCGTTGGGGAAAGTCTCGTGGCAAAAGAGCTTGTACCCTTTGAATATGGTATGGATAAAATTGTTGACCGTGCATAATTCTCCGAACTGTGGAGTGAGTAGAATTGAGAGCTTCATCAATTATTCTTGTACTCGTTTCTGGATTTTCCTCGAGAGCGTTCAAAACAGCTTCTTCAAATTCTGGGGTTCGGACTGCTCGTGGTCTTCTAATAATATCAGCTGCCCTCTTAAAGCTACCTGTTTATGCCAAACGACGGTGGAGACTGGTAAATGTTGGAGCTGAAGGCAGTACTCGAAAAATGTGTACGCTCAAAAAAGTTATATATCTTCAAAAAAAAAAAGACGTGTAGGTGGCCCCCCCTACGAGTAAGAGCAATACTAACATCAGGTTTGAATTTGACACCTCAAAAAACCTCTCAATACCAATTTTCGTTCAATTAAGGTCAGTATTTCGAAAGTTATTCAAAAAAAAACGAAAATAAAAATAAAACACCCTGTATCTTGGAAACGAAGCGTTTCCGGACATACATTTATTCGAACAATTCATATTAGAATATTGTGAGGAATCACCTCCTGGAGTTTGTCAAAGTACTTCTGACACCCTGTATACATTCCCGAAAGGAAAAGAGGATGTCCTGGGACACCCTGTATATTACTTCTGAGTATATTATTCGATCAATTCTGACAGTGACATTTTGACTGTTTTACTACTACTGAAAAATAGAATGAATTCAGTGCAACTGAGTTCAAGTTTGTTATCACTGGTTCAACTTCACTTTTCCCTCTGTCATATAATTTCCAAGTAAATGGGTTAATGAATCCCTAACTTCGTAGTTCTATTGAGTTGGTAATGCCTATTGTTTAAAGCTTATTTTTTGTGGAAGAGCTTTTTTTTTGGAAAAATAATCTTTCTCAATCTAAAAACTTGTATAGAATCCCTTATTCATTTAAGGTAGTTCCGCCACGAGACAGTTGAATTAGGAAATTATTTTCGACGGAATCGAAAAATTTCAGGAAACTTTTCGATTTAAAACGCGAAAAAAAAATTTTTTTGAAGGGGGCACTTGCCTCCCCAATCGACTCTAGAAAATTTCTCGTTATAGAAAGTCGGCGACTCAAAAAATTGATGTCCCCGAAAAGCGCAGAAAAAAAAATCAGACCCCCCCCCCCTCCACTAGAAATCATACGTCATGGGAAAAAATTATCGTTTTTCGATAAAACTTCAATGGACTTTTTTGTAGTACACTTTTTGAACTTTTTTTTGGTGGGGGAAGGGGGGTATCGTTAAAATCGATGGGGTCAACTAGGAGAAGGAGTTTTTTTTCGCGTTCAGACCCTCAAATGGTCCCCCGTCCTTCTTCAAAAAGTCCCCTGGCACAATCCGCATTTCTCTACGACCCCCCTTTAGGCTGTGCGCTTCCCCGTGGACTATTTTGAATGTCGAGAGTAGTTTTGATTATATCTGTCAAACTAGATGGTCAATCACTTTGATTTTTTTTCACAATATCTGTGATATCCTGCTCTAGCTCCTCATCGTTTTTCTTAAACTTCTTAATTTTAGTACTAACGGTAGAATTAATAATGTGCGCTTCCCCGTGGATTATTTTGAATAACGAGAGTAGTTTTAATTATATCTGTCAAACTAGAAGGTCAATCAATTTGGTTTTTTTTTCACAATATCTGTGATATCCTGCTCTAGCTCCTCCTCATTTTTCATAAATTTCTTAATTTCAGTACTAACGGTAGAATTAATAATGTGCTGTTTGTCTATGCATGGTCCATATGTTACGTGTTAATTGAGTCAACTTCAATTATATATATCTCGGGTTCGGGATGGTGAAACTTGTTAAAATTTTATAGAGGTGTTGTTCACATGTTAAACAATACGTATGTCAAATTTTTATAATTTCCTAATTCAACTGTCTCGTGGCGGTACTACCTTAATTTTGTTTTCAGATTGTGGAGGATTATTTTCCCAAAACAAGTGTCAAGAATTGGTAATGCTATTATCAATTGATTATACGATATTATTATTATCTTGAGGAGCAGAGTGGAAAGCTAATAAACCACATGTACATACCTATACTTGACGCAAACAGAAGAAATAGTTGACAAGTAATTGATAATAAAGAGAAAACATTGACGATGGATAATTTATCAAAAAAACTGTAATGGTGTAACAAAAACCAAACACCTATCACCTGCCTACATTATCCATGCACGAATGTTCGAGGCTGTTTGTTGTCAAAAAAATGTCACCACATCCAAAAAAAAGAATCACTAAAATGACGCTCTGGATCCGCACATAGCCTAGCGCAATAATGCTGCGTATTGGCCGAGTGTTATGCGATATCCACTCCCAGTGCTCTCGTTATCAGAACACTTCTGACAAAGGATGTTATTCTTAAAGTGACAGAAACATGATTGTCTGATGACGTGTTATTTCATCTCTCTCAGACTGAGCTAGGCTACTTGACTTATATTCATTTTTGACTTTTTTGTGACTCTTGTGAGCGTTTCTGTGTCTATTAGAATACAAGAACATCACCGATTTCATTTGTTTTCTGGGTTATGATCTTTTGTTGACGGTCAAAGCACTCGACAGTAATGATCGTGATCCTGAAATTGAACTAACTATATCGTTTCATTGTTCTTTAACTCTTGGTACGAGTTGATACTTTGAAAGCTATGAGTTATTTTTAGCCGACGACGAAAAGTAGGAGGTTCTCTAGTCGACGAGTATATTTTATTAAACGCTATATATTAGCTTCACTTGTATGTTTGTTTGTAACCGACTCCTTTGGACTGGATTTTCACCCACTTCCAGACGTCCGAATGATTTGAAATTTGGCAGGTGTACATAACTCCGGTGACAATGCATTAAGAAATTTTTTTGTGAAAAAAAAACAAAATGGCGGCTTCAATATGGCGGACGAGTTTTGTGATTATGGTCCGACTCGCTTCAAAATTGGTATCTGAGAGATTTCGTGGTCGGAGATTATGATTCTTTTGTCAAAATTGAAAAATTCAAGATGGCGGCTCCAAAATGGTGGACGAGTTTTGTGATTATGGTCCGATTCTATTCAAAATTGGGATGTGGGAGTTTTTGAGGTCGAATATTATGATTCTGTCGTCGAAATTGAAAAATTCAAGATGGCGGCTCCAAAATGGTGGACGAGTTTTGTGATTTGGTCATAAAATGGGGGGGTTTTTGGTGTCGAATATTATGATTTTCGCGTGAAAATTGAAAAATTCAAGATGGCGGCTCACTGTATATATTGACAACGTTAAAATCTTTGAATGACTTCTAAAATCGAGATTCGACTCTTAATACAGCTGTACACATTAATGATTTGGAAAATAATTACAGTTAACAATAGTAATCCCGGAATTGATAGTAGATTAGAACAAACAATAGTTTAAAGAAAATAAAAAAACACGCTTTCATTAATAAACCAATCTAAAAAGTAGAAAATAAATAATAGTTCAAAAAAACTAAAAGGCTTTTTATAAAAAACCGAACTAAAAAATAAATAAATAATAGTTTAAAAAAACTAAAAAACATGCTTTTATGGAAAACCAAACTAAAAAAATTAAAAATGAATTTTAATAAATTTGAATCGGGAATAGTGTAATTTTTTTAATGAATATAAATTAATAATAATGTAAATAAGAAAAAAAAAATATTTAAAAAAAAGCGTGGGGTGCTTAATCTGAATCTCAAAAAGCACCCCACGCTTTTTTTTAAATATTTTTTTTCTTATTTACATTATTATTAATCTATATTTATTAAAAAAAATTACACTATTCTTAATTCAAATTTATTAAAATTTATTTTCTATTTTAGTTTTGGTTTTCTATAAAAGCGTGTTTTTTTAGTTTTTTTAAACTATTATTTATTTATTTTTTAGTTCGCTTTTTTATAAAAAGCGTGTTTTTTAGTTTTTTTTAACTATTATTTAGTTTTTATGTATGATCACGCATGACTTTTCACAGAGTACTTCGATTTCGATGATGCTTTTTTCATTGGATAGTGTTTGCCTCGAAGTTGGTTCGATTTGAATTTGAAAAAAAAATCACCCTTAATGGTTCAAAGAATAATTAATGAAAACCTTTTATTCGAATGAGCTAAAAAGTAAGGAATAATTGCGTTAGATGTGTGATGTAGGTTATTCCGTGAGTTATAGATTCAAGAACTTGTCGCGCAATGTTTTCAGTTCGAATACAAAAGCGACAAGCTTTTGAATCTATAATTCACGGAATAACCTACATTACACATCTAAAGCAATTATTTTTTACTCTTTAGCGCATTTGTATATAATTTTGAATAGAAATTGTCCATAATCACAAAACTCGTCCAACATCTTGGAGCCGCCATCTTGAATTTATGAATTTTGACAAAAAATTCATATTCTCCGACCCCGAAAACTTCCACATACCAATTTTGAATTGAATCGGACCATAATCATAGAGATCGTTGCATTGCACGGGAAGGAACTATTAACACCTGCCAAATTTCACGTTGATCGGGCAACTAGAAGTGGGTCAAATTTAACTTGCAAGATTTCAATACAGACAGACACCGGAAGAGGTGAAACTATATAAAAGTTTGTAATAAAAAAATAATGGGTATTTATCTTGTACTGGGTTATCCGATTCAGATGTTTCTTTTTTTATTAGATAGGGTATACTTAAGAGTTGGTCATATTTGAAATTGGAAAGGAATAATCACCCCTATGAATAGAAAAATAGCGGATGATTGATTTTCCATCTGTGAACCGATTCTGTTGAAACTTGGCACAAATATGTACTTCTGATGGCCCTACAACATAATGGAAAACTGGAGTCAATTGAGTAAAGAGGGTTTATTTTATTTTTTGTTTTCAGTTTCTTTTTTCACCGGTTTCATTTTTTGTTGAAAAGTTTTTATTGTGATTCGATAACTGAATTTATGCTCATTGATTTACTGACATTGAGGCATTATTATTGTTTCGTTTCCACTTCTGATTATTACTTTTTTTTCTCTTATGTTTATATACTCATTACTTGTTAATTCTATTTTTTCTTTATACACATACTGATTGGTATTTAGAATTCATTTCACGAATTATTTGACTTTTGTTTATTATTATTTGTTCATAAGACAATCCTTGCTCAATCAAAAGTACCTATCTCCTATCGAATTACTATTCCACGTCCTACCCTCGTATCTCGCTTCGATAGCAACGATATTGAAGAACGAATCGAGAGTGCCGCCTAAGCCGAGAACCTAGGCACAAAAAGGAAAATAGAGATTCCGGCAATTGGTGTTACCATACACACACGTGCTATTAATTAGCGAAATTATCTTTACGACGAAGTGCGATCGTGAGTGACCTTTCACACAAAACGAAGCTGCTCCTATTTTTCCATTTCCTACTCTACAAGCTTGGGTAAGTCATTTCCATACCCCTTTCTCAAACATTGCTTTTCATCTTTATATTTACATGATTCTGGTATCGGAAATAATTGACTGAAGATATTTAGAGGATAAAGATTTGGACAGAGCGTTCATGGAATCAGTGTCCCCTATAATTTTACAGTCCTACCCTTATACAATATTTTGTTGTATGAACGGTGATATTACAATTATAGAAGAGTCGTTCCAAACACGTCCGAAAATAATATCACATTACTTCCTCAAACGCCAATGGACTCTCAACTACTAACGCCTAGAAACAAATGATAATGACCAAATTATTATGCATAACTCACGATACAATCGCGTGGAAAGATTAATAAAGGAGAGGTAATAGAAAAAGGTACAGAGGCGGACCCTGAGAGGGGTTTATAGAAACACAGATTGAGGATGAAATGAAGAAGAACTGAAAGGAGCAACATACGAGTTGAAGCGAGAAAGACACAGGTGAAGACTCAAGATGAACTAGCTGAAAGGAGCACACGAAGGGTGGAGAAAAAGCATATGATAGTTCAGAAATGCAAATACGTTTCATTATGATATAGTGGGTTCCATTTTCTTCCTCAGCTTCCATGAGACTGAATCATGAGGTCAGAGGAATCAAGAAATTGTAAATTAACGCTGTGAAAGGTTGAGTATACAGGGTGTTGCCAAATAAGTGCGGAAGTTTTCAGGGGGTGATTCCTTGTCGAAAATTAAAGGGGGTATTTCATGCAAATAAAGGCTCTTAGGCCTTTCCTTGAAAAGTTACGCGCTTCCGAAAATGAGTTTTTTTTTTTTTTAATTGCTGAAGAGTTGAAGATATGGCCTTTTGTGGCTATGAAAATGAAAAAAAAATATTATTTTTTTCTTGAAATTGCTCTAGAGTTAAAGAAATAGCATTTAGTGGGCATGTTCTATCAATAAAAAGGCTAACTATGAATATTTTTTTAATTTTGCTATGATTTTTGTAACGAATTTTTCGTTACTTCCGTATACATAACCAATTTCTCATAATGTTTCCGGTTATCTTTACGGTCGTACGGGTCAGTAGTCACTGCTGAAATGCGCCCTTCATTATCGGCTTTGAATACGTGACCAGGACATTTCATTTTCGTGTCGATCGAGTTTGTTTTCGTGGCAAGTTGAGCATTGTTTTTTCCGTAGTGTTTTTAAATACAAGAAAAAACCGAGAATGGTTTGTGGAAAAAAGGGTGAACTGTGATTTCGTCGAACCGAAAGGATATTCGGCCTCTTTCTTCGATTGACTCTCTACAAAGGCAGGTGTGCTGAATGAACTGATTTTGGTACGTTACGATCTATAAATTGAATGATTACCTTTGTTGAGATTGGTGGAGTATACTTAATTCCTCATTTTGCTATCTATGTTGTAATTGATTAACATATTTCTCTGCTTTTAATATGCTTGTAATATTCGAATTCTTGGAGTAACTGCATGGGGATTTTTTAAGGTTAAGTATAAATTCTATACTGTGAGAGTTCCATCACCTTTGGGAATTATCAGTAAATTTCCGATTAAATAATCTACATATTATTTTATATCCAACATATCGTATATGATACTCCCTTTAGCTAATTTCTATCAAGGTTGATTTGTGTTTTGGATTTAAGTAACGAAAAAACCCCAAAAAAATATATTTCGGCCATTTTGTCAAGCATTAAGTACACATGTCTGTGTCTGACGTAGAATCCGTTCTGACCATTTGGGACTAATTTTTTTTGGAAATCAGTTCTACGCTTTTCCTTTTTTAGGTACCAGATAATTGGTAGACTAGTGCTTACTTCACCGTACCAGTGAATTATTCCAAGGATTCCGATTGAGGGGTGTATTCGACTTATCTGTGCCAGTTCGGCAGTACCTTATAGGACAGCTCTTTGGTAAGCAATTTTGTGTTATTTTCACAACTACATGTTTATGAGATTAATTTCCTTTTCTCTTGAGAAAGAATTGCTTCCGGAGAGGATTGTACCTCTGGCTCAACTGGTCTCAGAACACTCGATTTAATATATGCCTCAAGCATAAAATTTGATTCACGTTTAATAAGTTCCTTATATTGATTTACTTCATTCAATTCACAGTGAGTGTTATTTGATTTTTGATCGTTGTGGAATCAATTCATTTCAGTTACTACCTTGTCGCCAAGAGCAGGGGATTCATTCAAATTTTTGAGAATTACCTGTCTTATCGATTTGAAAAGGGAATTGCCGCCCTATTTCAAAATTATCGTTATCTAAGAGAGTCGTGCCCACTGAAAGACGTGAGGTCTCCCTCTTCAGTTTATCTTTGAAAATTCTTCAATAAAAAGAATTATTCAACTTCATCTTTATCTAAGAGAGTTGTGCTCACTGAAAGACGTGTGTCTCTCTCTTCTTATCTTAACTGAAGAGTATACTTTTGCTCTGACTATTATCTTGGTTCATGAACCCTAATTTTTTGTAGCTTACTAGAGTATTTTGGTTATAACGCTATATTTTCCTATGGTACTTGCTTTAAAATACTATATTTTTTCTCTGGCAACCTTTAGATAATTTTTTCTTTGAACATATTAGATTTTTCCTCTGGCAATTTTATAGTATTTTGCTTCAAAATACTATATTTTTTCTCTGGTAAAATTTCAAGGAAATTTTTATATTTTTTTGGAATACCTTTCCTATTAATTTTTTTACCCTTCTGGTACATAGAATCACCTTATCAAAACTTACTTGTTTCAAAATTTAACTGAATTTGAACATAACGTTTTGGGTGAGGTTTGTTTTGTTTGGTTTTAAATTTTGCTCATTTTTAATATTTTTTAAATCATTAAAATTAACTTGGAAATTAAATCCAGAATAGCAGATTTGATTGCTATTATCTTTGTTCTTTCACTGTAATCTTCCAGTCTTCTATATAGACTGAGATTTTTTTGTATGCTATCATTTGCATCTATCTTTTGACTCTAGATTAAAATTTGAATCATAAAATTCGAGGTTCAAAGGATATCCTTCGTTCTCCCCTTTTTGTAAAAATTTTGATTCCTATCATCTTCTTCGCATGATATATACCACGGAGTGAAGCCACCTACGGAGACAGAAGGACTGGTAACAAATTCACGCCAATAAGGGGGTCTAAAACCAAATAGAGAACCACCCACGACCAGATTCGTCATCGTACCGCTGAGACCAAAATTCATCGTTGTACCGCTGAGACCAGCTTCGTAGAAACCAGCCTTTTGCATCTCCCTCCTTGAAGACCTCCGCAGGTATATCCGTATCACCAACAGCTAGAGGAATCGCGACTTTGTAAATGTTCAGATTTAATCAGAGTCAAAAATATTTTTAATACACATGTAAATTTTCAATTTTTGCACAGAATTTTTATACATTGTTAACGTTTGTTTTTTATATCTTTTCTATCCAGTCAAATTACCATTCAGTCTGGAATAAATTTGTTGAATTGATTTCTTGCATATTTATTTGCCTTCCCATACAAGCTAGGTGACATTTATTTAATTTTATTTATCTTTGGCTTTTGTCTTTAGCAAGCCTGGCGCCCAACTCTTGAACTAGTCAAGTTAATTAATGTATAACTTTTTTAGTGGCCCAATTTGATAAACTAGGAAAAGTCATTAATTGAACCTTACTCACGGCCTTACCGTATCCATCTGAGCAGCCTATCGGCAAAGTGATTTCACCTTCTTAAATTTGAATCATATAATTTAAAATCTGGGGTTCAAAATAAAGGGTGTTACATTTTTTAAAGATGTGTATTACGACAAAGAAAAACGCAACAAGATCAAACGGAACGTAGTTATAAAATCTGCTCGAAATGACCACCTCCAACCATTAGACAGGAATTAAGTCTTCGTCTCATAGACTGGCGCAAACGTTGAAATATTCCTGGTTATATTCTCGAAAAAAGTTCGTGGGTTAGAGGACCGGTATAAGACAACAACGCAATTTTAAGCTGACGTTTCGTCCATATATTCAGACTTCTTCAAGGCCAAAAGTTACCAAAGTTGTCGGCCACAAAGAACGATTTGACAACTTTGGTAACTTTTGGCCTTGAAGAAGTCTGAATATATGGACGAAACGTCGGCTTACAATTGCGTTGTTGTCTTATACCTGTCCTCTAACCCACGAACTTTTTTCGATGATTTAATCCAAGGGCAAGAAACCTCATCAACATTCCTGGTTAATTTTGGATTGTCTCGCAGGCTGCAATGATGCGTTTCCTTAAATCATTCACACATTCAATGGGGGTCGTATGAACCAAGGACTTCAGGTGACCCCAGATGCAAAAGTCCAAGGGGTTTAAGTCTGGAGATCTGGGAGGCCAAAGTTGAGGTCCCGCTCTGCCTATCCAACGATTTGGATACACGTCGTCCAAGTACTGACGAGTAGTTATGCTGAAATGGACAGGCGCACCATCGTGCATAAACCACATTCTTGGTCGAATAGCTAGTGGAACATTTTCAAGTAAAATGGGAAGCTGCTCCTGGAGAAAATTTGTATAGGTTGCACCATTTAGCCTAAACGCTGAGGATACATCTCTGCATAGAGCCGTCTAGCTTCCAAAGAATTTCCAATGGCACGACCATACATAAAATGCATATCGGCCATGTCAGCGTTAGTGTACTTATTCATATAGGAGATTCAAAAGACACAATTGAACTTTCAACTACCACATAGAAATCAAAGCGACTTGACAGCCACCTACTAGATTTTTTCGATTTTAAAATACTATGACTTGAGTCACAAGTTGTGCAAACAAAACGTGACAGCCACCTACTAGATTTTCTCGATTCCATTTATAGAAGATCCGTTCATGCACAATGTTGTATTTAATTTTTTCATTAGGAAACTACTCAAGAGTTAAAAAAGTTTTGCAATTAATCGTTCTTCTCGAAACATATTTTTTAATTGAGAAATTTTGTTTCGTTAAAAAGTTCTGGTAAAATGGAATAGGGGTTGCATGTTTCACCCCTTTAAAAGATCACAACAAAAAATTAAACCGACGAAAAAATCAACTGAAAAGCAAAAAATAAAATAAACCTTCTTAGTCTAAATGATAATTGAGCTCCTAAACTAATGTAAGTAACTGATTTTGAGTCGGCGCCAAACAAACAATTATTATCGAAGTTCGTTATCTATGAAAGAAGTCATCAAAACGCAGCCGTGCATCTCGCTGCCATCATTTTACGCTTCACCTAATTCAATTGCTAGTTTGTTTGGCGCCGACTCAAAATCAGTTACTTACATTTAGAGCTCAATCATTAGACTAGAAATATTATTTGCATTCAGTATTTTCGTCGGTTATCTGATTAAAAGTTTTTATTTTTTACTTTTCAGTTCCGTATTTCGTCGGTTTAATTTTTTGTTATAAAGTTTTTATTTTCCAATTTTTTTGGTGAAAATCTACCAATTACTACCTACTTGTTTTTTGATTACTTCCAAAATACTTACTTACCCACCTTACTTCAACTATTACCAGTTAAATAATATGATTATCTACTTTTACTATTTGTTGTAATATAAATTATTTTCTGTTCTGGTTAGTTTATTTCATTACTTTGTATATCATTCCATCCTCTCATAAAATATATTGATTTTGACGGATGTGAAACAAGAATAATGTCAGTAGCGATATGTTATTGTCAACTACGTATGTGTGTGCCAATGTTCACTAGTGAAAAATCAATTATCCCCTATTTTTCTACCCGTAAGGGTGGCTAATTCCTTCCGAAATCCAAATATAAGGTATACCCTATCTATTAAAAAAAGAACCATCCAAATCGAAGAACCCAGTACAAAGTTATGCCTGATAGAATCAGTTAACAGACCAGAATTCAGAGGGTGAGTGATCAATATCCTTCATTTCGCTACCCTTAGGGGTGGATTCCATCTTTTAAATCCAAATGGGACCAAATTCGAAGTACAACCTATTCACTGAAAAAAGAATTATCGGAATCGGACGCCTCAGTAAAAAGTTATGCGTGATCATACATAAAAAAATATTATGGAAAAAAATAATATATACGGGTCGAATAGAGAACCTCCTCCTTTTTGGTTTCGTCGGTTAAAAATAAAAAAAAGTTGAGAGGTGTCAAGGGACACCCGGATGGAACGAAGTTCCTTTCGATTAATTAGTGAAGGAATTGTGATAATTTTTTTTTTTTAAGTTATAATAATATTTTTTTTATTATCAACAAATATAATGTAATATAAACTTGATCAGTAGGCTCAATTTTAGTACATACGCATTGATATTGTAATATTAAAATATAATTTGCTTTTAAATTCATTAAAGTTATGACGCGTACACTTGCTAAACACACAATAATGGAGTATGACTTGGTAAGCACAATAGTAAAGAGAGGTTGTAATGCGTACTTGCTGAAAATACATAAGCATTCATTAGTGTCTGTATAAAATCTCTACTTACCTAACTCCATCAGCAATATCTGGAACTTGTGCAGAAACACTGTCAGGATTCATTATTGTTATTATTTTTTATTATTTATTATGTACAAAAAACCTGTATACACTCAACAAAAATAATCGTTGCGACACCACACTGTTCAATGCGAAATAGGAAGACGAAACGAAAATAACTGGCTTGCTTTCTATGAGAGAGAGAGAGAGAGACAGACAGAGAAACACGCGCACGCCGCACGGCTTACAACTGCAGCAAAAAGTGTCGTTACAACTTTTGGTCTTAATTTATTCCGTCTAGCCTCCTTTCGCAACGCGCGATAAGGAACTTCGTTCCAATAAAATTCATAGGCACCTCCCCCACATATATTCCGAACCACAGAACTGAGGTATATATGAAACTTCTTTGAAGGTAGTGAGTGACGTAATCATTGAAAATGGCGTGCGGGACCCATTTTGAAAGTTAATTTCAAATGGGATCATATCATGCTCCAGTTACCAAATTTGTTGCAGATACAACTATGTCCTATTCCGAACAACTACCTATTCTCAAACAACTACCAACCAATATCAATTATATCAATTTTTTTAAATAATTGAAGTCATCCTGAAACAAAGGCTACTCAACTCAGCTCTACTACGATTGAAGTCACAAGTTGTGCAAACAAAACGTGACAGCCACCTTTTACAGAAGATCCGTTCATGCACAATGTTGTATTTTATTTTATTATTAGAAAACTATTGCTTTTACGGACACAACACGAGAGTTAAAAAAGTTTTGCAATGAATCGTTCTTTTCAACAACTACCTATCCTCAAACAACTACCGACCAATATCAATTATATCATTTTTTTTTAAATCATTGAAGTCAGCCTGAAACAAAGGCTACTCAACTCAATTTTTCACTTTCCGGTCACTTCCGATTTCACCGGAAATGGCTCCGGTTTTGAATTTTTAAATGGAATACTCTGTACATTATAACATTTTTGGATTTCTGAGACAATTCAGGATCAGAATGTGACATTTTGAAAAGTTTTTACGCCCACTTCATTTTTTTAGAGTCACTTTAAATATTGCATCTAGGTGGCCATGATCGGACTTAAACTAATCTGAGATTATGTCAGAAAATTACAATCGCACAGTTTTAGTGACTAGTATGATAGATAGGAATAAGACAAGTTGGTAAAATTACATTTTCGTGTCTAACTATTGGAACGTAGTTCCTTATCGCGCGTTGCGAACGGGGGCTAGACGGAATAAATTAAGACCAAAAGTTGTAACGAGACTTTCACTATGGTTATAAGCCGTGCGGCGTCCGCGTGTTTTTCTGTCTCTCTCTCTCTCTCTCTCTCTCTCTCATAGAAAGCAAGCCAGTTATATTCGTTTCGTCTTTCTATTTCACATTGAACAGTGTGGTGTCGCGACGATTATTTTTGTTGAGTGTATACAGGTTTTTTGTACATAATAAATAATAAAAAATAATAACAATAATGAATCCTGACAGTGTTTCTGCACAAGTTCCGGATATTGCTGATGGAGTTAGGTAAGTAGAGATTTTATACAGACAATAATAAATGCTTATGTATTTTTAGCAAGTACGCATTATAACCTCTCTTTACTATTGTGCTAACCAAGTCATACGCGTTATAATCTCTCCATTATTGTGTGTTTAGCAAGTGTACGCGTCATAACTTTAATAAATTTAAAAGCAAATTATATTTTAATATTACAATATCAATGTGTATGTATTTAGCAAGCCGTGCGTGTTCTAACCTATACGCTGTTGTGTTTACGAAGTCGAGAGAGTATATATATATATATATATATATATATATATATATATATATAAAAATATTATTATAACTTAAAAAAAAAAAATACAATTCCTTCACTAATTGATCGAAAGGAACTTCGTTTCATCCGGGTGTCCCTTGACACCTTAATTTTTTTTGTAGAAGAGACTCATTTAAAAATTTTTTTTTTTTTTGGTTAAAAATAAGAAATAAATTAAATATTAACCGGGGAATCTCGAAGTGGAGTGGTATTATTTTACGAAGTAGAAAAACTCGAAGTCGTCTCCACAATTTAATATTAACAATCGATTAGTTAAAAGATGGTGGAAGGATAAAAACCATCGATTAGGTATACATATTTCGAACCTCTATAGGTTCATCATCAGCGGAGAATAAAATTTCTACAATAAAAGAAGAGCAAAGAATTAAATCCATAAGTAGTGTGATACAATAAGCGCTACTTACATGGAGATGAAAAAAATATGTTATAGGTTAAAGAGTAATATTATTTTAAGTCGAGAGATCATATTGGGACAAAATGAAAACTTGAAATATTTGCCTTTAAGGGTTGTGTCCCCTTTTAACCTTCCCTTTTTAACCTTCCACCATATTTTAACTAATCGATTGTTAATATTAAATTGTGGAGACGACTTCGAGTTTTTCTACTTCGTAAAATATTACTAAGGAAAATACTGGATAATAATTTATTCACTTTTGTCAAGTGTGCCATGGATAGCCATTATGCATAATATTTTGCAGTTATTTTTATCAAGTCTTCTTTGGAAAACAAAACACTCAATTAGGTAATGACAGTGACATAAGTTTATGAGCAGATAGTAAACGTTTCTTAATTTTCGTTGAATTTCAATTTAATTTTTTTCAAAATAGTGTATACTCAAAGTGAAAAAGTGGATATGTTATTAATATTTGGAGAATTTCATGGAAATTCAAGGAGTCCTGCTGAGTTGTATGCTCAGAGATATCCCAATCGGCAACATCCAGCCCAT